>JAFBJW010000230.1:0-354610 GCA_016785235.1 Pseudorhombus dupliciocellatus
ACACCCAAAGGAACCACTGCCACCGCCGTCGGCCTTCAGCTGCAGGGGAAAAGGGAAACACCATTAAAAGAGCTCAAATGCAACAAAAAGTACTCCACAAAGCAATAAACTAAGGATAATTAATAACAAAAGAATATTCAATAAAATCAGAAAAAGAAAACCAAAATCAATAATTATTAATATGGAAAAACAATAAAGAATCCCAAAACTAATAATAGCAAACAATAATCAACCCAAAAGAAAAAAGTAAATAATCCCACCACACTTGACACTCACTCCGGCACACACACGCACACACACAGTCCAGGCAGGTGGCCTCGAGGCAACGTTCAGGGCCCAGGGCGAACCGAGGGCCGGGTAGGCACGAGGTTAGCGGCTCCGAATCCTCCGTACCTCGGGAACGTAACGAATCGCTACCTCGATTAGGATGCCCGTCCGTGCGCCGGACCAGCGCAGAACAGTCCCGTGCACACACGCGCGCACACTCACACACACACCAGCTGTACGGACAGCAACCTCAGTACGGACGGCAGCGGCGCGATAACGTGACCTGTTCGCGTAGCCGTTGAACCGTGATATGCGTCCCATCCAAGGAAGGAGAGGGGCGAAGAGCGTGGCGAGGAGGAAAGTCGCCACGTGTCCCACAACCAGCGGGCTACTGGAAGGAAAGGAGCGGAAGAGAGACTCATTAGCATGCGGCTAAAAACAATAACAACCGGCACCGGCGCACTCTACGGCTCACCTCGCTGCCGGTCAAGAACGGCGCACAACCTCCGCAGTGTTGTACGAATCTCGGGGGGAGGTGCCGGTCTACAGGACTGCAGGACAGCCAGTTAAACTCTACTGTAAGATGCACAGCGGGAGATGTAACGCCACGTTCCGTAGCGTGCTTACCTGTCGTGGACGGCGAACGGCGAGCGCCGCGACCCGGAAGTGGGCGGGCCAAAGGCAGGGAGCGAGAGACCAGGGAGGGCACGCAGCCCATTCATAAATGCGCGACCACACCACCCATTGGCTAATGAGCCAAAGGGGCGCGGTTAAGCCAGAACCTGAATTGACAGTGGTGAGGGGCCTCATACCACTACATTAACGCAATTGATTTGCACTGAATAAGTAAATAAAGAGAGCGAGAGTAAATATTTAAAATAAGAAGACAGAAATGGGTGTGAACTTGAACGTGAGTTTAATAAGAACCTATGGAGAAATTTGTTTGATAAAGCTGAGAAAACAAACAAACAACATGTAATACATTTCCAAAACAGGAAATAGAAAAGAAGCAAATCCACCAAAACTTAGACTTTCTTTTGTTTTCCTAAGTGTAAAACTTGTGTTTCTCTACATGTATGCATTTCAGAGGTCGGGTTACATCTCGATACAGCTGCTCGTCTAATATTTGTTGTACGAGGAGCTGAAGCGATAGTTGGAGTATGACGGAGCGTTGCCGGGGTCTGTGGAGGCTGCAGGGAGCAGCAGGAGCCCGGTGCTTACGTCTCTCTTACACCGATCCATCGCCTGCTTGTATGAAAGCTTCTCTTTGGTGATGGGGTCCTCCAGATCCTTACTGTGGGAGGCCACGTCCTCCAGCTCTTTGGCAGTTGCGCTGTCAATTAAATTGGCGGCGGCAGCTTCTTGGACAGTGAGGCGACCTGCTTTACAGGGATCCACCAGCCCGCCGGTCAGGTACTGCACCTCCATGTATCTTCGGGCCTTGTCTTTGGGGATAAATCCTTTCTGAGCTGCTGGTCCCACTGCGAGACGCTCTTTAGTCACAGGATCCTCGAATCCGGTGAAGGCTTTCTGGGCACTCAGAACTTTGTACATGTGACCCGAGTCGATGAGACCAATCTCTGCTGCCTTGTGAACGGACAATTTGTCCTTTTTGGTGAGATCGACGATTCCTCCGGAGGCTGCCTGGGCCTCGAGCAGCTTCAGAGCTGTTTCGGTGTCTATGAGTTTGCGAGTGAGAGCGCTCCTCACAGACATGCGGCTCTCAGTGGTGGTGTCGAGAATACCAGAGATTGGAAAGTACTCATCGCCCGCAGAGGCAACGGCTACAGAAGAGATGTCGGGCATCGATCTGTTGAGGCTGGGGTAGGAGGTCCTCAGGGAGCTCGGCATGGTGTTTAAGGGAGAGGTTGGAGCTGGTTTCGTGGGGGATTTCGGGGGGTCTGGGATCGGAGGAATGATGGGCTTTCTGGTTTCCCCGGCGACAAGGAGAGCAAACTCAGAAATGGGCATTTTCCCTTCCTTGAAGCGGCCAAGGTCATAGTGGGTCAAGCGACCGTTCCTCAGAGCGTCCTTCACAGAATACTGCTTCCCGCTCTTTCGATCCTGCAGAATGGTTGTCTCCCCATCTGGACCAGTTGAGGTGATTTCCTCCCAGTCGCACTCTAATTCTGCCAGGTGGATGTACTGGTTGCGATCAATTAGCCCCCGCATGTAGGCGTCATAGGGAGACATGTCTTTGCCGGTCTCTGGATCCAGGATGGTGATCTTCGTGGAGAGGTTTGTCTCTCTGGTGTGAGTTTCGCTATGATCCTCGCTCTGAACTTTGCCCTGCAGCTCAATGATGATGGTCTCCTTCTCGTGTATCTTGTCTTTTTCTTTGAGGATCTCTCTCTCCAGCCTCTGGATCTCGCTGGATGCCTTGAGACTCCTCTGCCGTGCGGTCTGGGACCTCTCGCTCATCAGCTTGGACTGCTGCTGGAAGGTGATGCTGATGCTCTGCTTCTGAGACTCGAGCGTTTTGAGCTGCCTGTGAAGATCCTCTTTCTCCCTCTGCAGACCGTCTCTGATGGCAATGAGCGATTTCTCCTCCTGAGAGGTCACAGACTTTGACGTTTGCAAATGAACTATTTTGATGTTGATGTTCTGAATATTATCTTCCTGGTTCCGTCTGAGATTGCGCTCCTGGGTAACCAGCTCTCTCAGACGTTCCCTCTCAGCCTCCAGCGCTGGGTCTTTTTCTACACGCACCACTTCTCGGTAAACAACCTTCTCCACTGACTTTTCCTTTTGCAGAAGCTCCAGTCTGACATTAAGGTTGCGTATTTCTCTCTCCAGGCGAGTGATGTTGTTGGCCTCTGTCTCCATGTCAACACGAATGCCATCAGTGAGTTTTTCCAGCTTTGGATCCCTCTCCACCTTCAGGACCTCCTCGATTATGATCTTTTCCTCAATGGGAGCTGGAGTATTTTCCAGTTCAAGAATCCGAGCTTTGATCTGCCTGAGCTCTGACTCCACTTGAATCTTCCTCTGACGTTCATCCATCTGAGCCAGAGTGTTCTCCCTGTCCTGAATCAGGGATCTGAGCTGTCTGACCTCCAGCTCAAGCTTCCTGCGAGCTTTCATCTCGTCATCCAGGTTCTTGTTCAACTTGTCGTGTTCCAGGATCTGCTTGGGGTCCTTCTGAAGACGAACCACTTCCTGCATTACGATCTTCTCCTCTGGCTTTTGCCTTTCCAGAGTAATGTATTGATTCTGCAGGTCAAAGAGACACTCCTCCACGCTGCGGCGCTGCTGAATCTCTTCTCTGACGTTCCTCCGCAGTCTGTCAGCCTCTTTTTCAAGAAGAGGATCATCCTCGTATTTGACGACCTCTTTAGTCACTAGTTTGGTCTCCACTTTAGATTTCTCGGCTTTCAGCTCATCTCTTTCTTTACGGAGGCGGGTGAGCAGCTCCAGGGTGGTGTTGCAGTTGACTTGCAGCCGGGAGACTTGGTTTCCGAGCCTTTGCAGTTCCCTCATGACCTCTGGGCTTTTCTCTTCCTTGATCACCTCTTGGGTCACCTCCTTGTACTCCACTTTGGGTTTCTGAGCACGCAGAGTAGTCAGGGTGGTTGTCACCGAGGTGATTTCTTTTTCCACATTGGTGCGGTTTCTCACAGAGTCCTGCAGCTCTTTCCTGAGACGTACCAGCTCTAGTTCTGTCTCAGGATCGACTCTGTAGATCTCATTGATGACCTCTTTGACCTCGACCTTTTGCTTGAGCCTGTCCACTTCACTGTAGCGGAGCTGAAGAGCTGTCAAGTCCTTCATCAAGGTCTCATTCTCACCTTTCTCCTCGTCTAAGGCCGTTCGCAGTCTCCTCGACTCCTCCAGGGTTTCGGGGTCTTGCTGGACTTGCTTCACCACCTTGGTGACTATCTTTGGTTGGATGGTGGGAATGACCCTCTCTAATGTGTTGATCTGGCTCCTCATGCTAAAGATGTCATCATTCAGTGACTTGCAGCGAGATTCCTCCTCTGCAATGTCACCCTGGAAAACAAAAAGAGCTTTGAGCATCTCTGGATCCTTTTCGAGCCTCACAACTTCCTTCTTGACGACCTTCTCCTTGATTTTCGGTTGCTGCTGAGACAGAAGCGTGAGCCTGCTTGTCACCTCAACTCTCTCGGTATCTTTTGTTTGGAGCTCCAGATTTAGCCTCTTTATCTCCTCTCTGATCTTGTCTGCCTCGATATCAAGCTGCGGGTCACGCTCGTACTCGGTCAGCACCTTGGTCACTAGTTTAGGTTCGATCCTCAACAGCTGTTTCTCCAGGCTGAGAACCTTCTCGTTCATGAATTCGATCTCCGTGTGGGTTTTTGACCTCTTGAAGGATTCTTCCTGGATGCGCTTTTTCAGGGATTCCAGTTCCAGCTCCAGTTTGGGATCGCGATAGTACTGCACCACCTCCTTCTCCTCCAGCCTCTCCACCCCTCGCCTGTTCTTCAGTGATAAAAACCTCTTGCGGTAGGTTTCCAGGTTTTTTTCCGCTTGTACGCGCCGAACCATCTCCTCATTTAGCTCCAGCTTGAGACGATCAGTCTCCTGCTGGTCCGTCTTCTCGCTCGCCAGCAGAAGCTGCTGACTGCTTTTTATTTCATTCTAAAAGAACGAGGGAAAAGAAGGTCACTGACGCTGGAGTGTTCATCATGGGATTTAATACAGCCTTTTTATTTCACTTTTGTCATACCCTGGCTGCTATGTTCCTCGCCATCCCCAGCTGGTTGAGTCTCTGGTTGTTCTCTGCCGACACCACAGAGAAACGGTTCAGTAGATCTTTTTCCTTTGGAATCACACACAAAATTAGTCAAGACATTCGTGCTGACTGAATGTTCATCTGCGGGGACACAACCTCACCTTCCTCTGCACCGCCCGAGCCATCGTTGAGGTTTGACGCTTCTTAACAAGCGGTTCATCATCGTCGTCCATATCGTCTTCCTCATCGTCATCACTGAGAGTGCTACGGTAAGTGTTCGACCTCGTCTCATACTCCTGAAGGGAAGAATATTTTAACAGGTACTTTATGTTCCATCTTTCCCATCGGCAGCAGCAGGTGGAACCTTCCCAGCCCCACCCTCCTGTGATTAATTACGCTTTGTTGATGAACTGGTGTTGGCACGTCTAATCCTTGTGTGTTGAGCTCCAACTCAAAAGCTAATGGTAAACATGCTAATAAAAACAATCACAGGAGAGTTAAAATGTTCCCGTCATGTCTCTGCAGGAGAAGACATGATGTCAGCCTTGATCCTGAGCTTTATCTCTGCAGATGTGATCCCACCAGGTTACACTCACATTTAAGACACTTTGCAGATCAAAGGACAGATCCTTGACTCGATCCACATCCCTTGATTTCTTCTTGATGTCCTCCATCACTTTCTAAACAGGGGACACGGGGTAATGATGAGACAGTCGGACACGTCTGACTTCTCAGAAGTTGGAGGTGGGTTGACAAAGATGGGGCCTCACCTTCTGAGAGTTCTGCTTGGCTGTTATCTGCTTCACGTCGTCAGCGGGGTCGATTGTATTGTTGGGCAAATTAACCAGGAAGAAATCCAGCGACTGATAGGCGTTCTGGAAGTTTTGGTTCTTGTTGTTTGCCTCCTGGATGAGATTGGACCTAAGAAACAAAATGAGAACAAGCACTCGTCAGGAAAGACGGAATACTCTGACAGGACAGGAGAAGAATTAACGTTCTCCCCGCCTCACCTTTCCTGGAGCTGATTACAGACGTTGGCATAGCGGTTCTTCAGGCGCTTCACCTCGTTCTCCTGCCGGTGGATGTCGGGGCAGTACTCGTTGAAACTCTTCTGCAGGGAGTTGCACGGTTGCTCCGTCAGGTCCAGGTCTTTACCTAACTGAGTCAGCTCAGGCTTCTTTGAGGCCACATCTTTACGCAAAACCTGTTTGACACAAAGACACAGCAGGGATGTAAAGTGACAGACACACGGAGGGGACGTGTCTGTGCCGATAACTGAGGGGTTGCTCATCTCGCACCTGCAGCTGCTGCTGGCGACTCTGGAGGGCGTGAGGTTGATCCAGAATGGCGCCATCTTTAGCGAGCTGGTCCTCAAACCCAGAAACGACGCCATTCACCTTCTGCATTTGTCTTTCCAGGAACATGGAGGCTGAAGCTCTGAGTGAAGGCAGAGAGACCATGAATAAAAAACGCATTGGAAGAACCCTTGAATCCTGGTAAACATCCAGGAACAGATCCAGGAATTAAGGCAATCTTACTTTTTATCGTAAAGACCAATAAGGGCGTTGATGTCTTCGATCTTATTATTGGCGGCGCTGAATTTCGACGGCAGAGTGGAGGCGGAGGGTCCCAAGGGTTTCTGGGACAGAATTGGCTCCATCTCTGTCTGGATCCTCGACTTCTCAGACTCCAGCTTCCTCAAGCTCAGAGCAGATTTCTGAAAGGCAACGTGGGGAGACGTCACCGACACGTCGGAGCAAGCCGAGGGAGATATTTAGAGAGTAAACACGATAATGAAACCGTAACCTAGGGGCAGTTATCAGAGTAATGTTGCTCGCTTTCACCTCATGCTCTTGCAGCCTGTTGGCCAGGTCTTGTGTAGGGTTGCGGTTGTCGAGTGGGGCCCTCAGGCGGCTCTGGATTTCTTTTTTAAGCCTCTCCAGGTCTTTGTTGAGCTGGTCTATGTCTCCAGCGAGCTGCGCAGCTTTGGGATTCTCTGGAACACTTTGTACGACAGCTGAGGGCGAGCACAAACAGTTCTATAGGGCAGAGCTCCAGGAGGACGTGTGTGTTCTAAGACAAAAGCAAATTATATATGTGTGTTTCCTCTCACGGGCTTTCTGAGGGCGATCCACCTCCATAGTTGGATTCCTGAGTGAGGCCATTAGTCCAGATCTACGGTTCTTTAGGTCCGTCAGGGATTGGTCCAGACTGAGTGTGCACGCACAGAGAAGAGGGTCATGTAAATCCATCGCAGCTGTATCATGACTCATGCAATTATTTATTTTGTCTCCGTTTTTACCGGTTGAGTTTATCCAGAGCCTCGGCGTCTGGCGGCGGGATCATGAAACAGGCCCCGGGAAGCGTCTTGATGCGTCCGCTGCTCGTCTGAAGCTTCCAGTCCTTGTTGTCAGAGTTGGACTTCAGGATGAGTTTGTCACCGCGGCGCACGGTGTCCTGAATCACACGGAGGGGGACAACGCAACGACTGTGACAGTGGAAGGCACCGGAGGCCGCGTGAAGATGCTCCCCTTCCTACCTCCTCGTCGGCCCAGTCACACAGCGACACCACCGCCGTGGGAGAGGTGGGCAGGGTCCGCCGTAACTTCAGGGGGTGAACTTTGCTGCTTCTCTCCCTGAGGGACGCCAGGAGCTGCTCGCTCCTCTTCACCGCCGGTTCATCTGCCTGAGGGAAGGATTGATACCAGGTCTGAACTGTGCCCTCGCTGCAGGAATACAACCGCAGACCTGCTGCTGAACTCAGCTTATTAAAGCTGTCACTGAGTTATTAATGACAAGGTGAGGTTGTGACGACGGATGTGACAGAGCTGTGACAGAGTGTCACGGGCGTAATTACAGTTTCTCTCTCTCTCTCTCTGTTATAATCACTGCCTCTGAACGGAGGAATCAGAAATTCTGTCAAACCTCTTCTCAGAGTCGCCCACAAAACTGGTGAAACTAAACAAACAGCATCTGTCAACATGGGAGGGAACAGCCTGATTGTTGTTATAAAAACTAGTAGAACTGAACAGATCAGTTTTCACACGCAGGGTTTCTCAGCTCTCTCCACCGTCCATCCATCCTCTCCACCTCTCATCTGTCAAGGGTCAAACTATGAACTCTCTTGCCCACCTGCCTCATGGGGACTAATAATAGTGTTTTTTTATTCCTTCAGCTGCTGTAAAAACCTCTATAGGAGACCCCCTCTCTCCCACAGGAACACCTGATAAAGGTGGTTGTACCTCCAGGGCGAGCAGGATTTCGGAGTTGCTCTTGTTGTTCAGAGCCTTCGGGTCCATGTTGGAGTTGAGTCTCTCCACAGACTCAGACAGTGTCTCAGCATCCAGCCGGAACTGCAACACACACACACACACACACACACACACGTCACAAATGATTTGACAGAAGAACGTGGTCAGAGTCGGCGTCACGGCTCCTGTACCTTCTTGTAGTCCTCGATGTTGTCCAGGTGTGTGTCCTGGGCCAGGCACAGGTTGAGGAAGGCCTGCCACTCGCTCTGCACCGAGTCTTTGTGAGCCTGAGGAAACAAACAGCCGGTTCAGCTTCATCTCATGTCAGCGGATCTGAGCCGAGCGGACGCTCTGGGGCCTGTGGCGCGGCTCACCCTGATGGTCGGGGTTCCGGGGTGATTCGCCTTAATCAGCTGATCTCCTGCTGCGTGCAGCTGGTTGATCTCGGCCTCGTGCGCGAGCAGCCTGTTGTTTTTGAATTTCTGCGCAGAAGCACGATGTAGACCAACTCGACTTAGCGTTTAAAGTATCCAAATGAAGGGGCAGCTGCTCCTGAAGGCCGTCACCCTCACCTCATACTCCATGCGGATCCCCCGGGGGTCGACCATGCGATCGCTCCAGTCTCTCTGGAGGATCCTCTCCTGCTGCCCCGACAGGTAGGCCAGCTCCCTGCTGCAGTTCTGCATGTACTCGTACAGGGAGGACAGGTGGTTGCGCCTCTGCTGGGATCTCTCCTGTAAAAACACACCAAGGATGCAGACGACCAGCTGCACGTGCATGCGCGTGCGAGACACACTGAGGAATAAAAACTCACCAGAAGTATGGCGTATTGGTCTTTGACGGCGGCGTACTGCTCCTGAAATCAAAGGAGGAGGGGCAACATGAACATGGCTGATCCTGCGTGCTGTTCTGCAGGGTGCACGCGCTGCTACCTGGGAGCTGGTGGTGCCGGGCTGCAGCTGGTCACCGTAAGCTTCGATCTCCTGGTGAAAGATGTTGTGTGCAGCAATCTGCTTCTCCACGTCCAGCAGTTTGGGGCCGTACGGCTCTGCCTTCAGCTGTTTCTGTAAAACATGACACAGCAGAAAAGTCTTCAGCCCCTGACGCGGCAGATCGGGGTCAGACCTTCTTGTGTCTGATGCCGTGTCCACCGACCAGCTTCTCGTCCAGCAGAGGAGCCCAGCCGATCTTCGGCGTCAGGTCCAGGGTCTGCTTCTTGTCGTACAGATCCCTGTAGGTGGTGCAGTCCTTCGCCCAGCGGTCGTGCAGGTTTTTCACGCTGGGAACAGAAGAGCCAGGTGTTTCAGAGGGTCACAGTGAAGGGGATTATGGGAGATGGACGCCCCTGAAGGAACTCACTCTCTCTCGATCTCGTTGACCTGCGGGTGCTGCAGGTTTTTGGCTCTGTCCACGTCCATGAAGAGGTCTTTCAGCAGCGCCTCGGCCTGCGTCAGGTTTTCGGCGTTGTCCTTCTGGTGGATGAGCTGCTGCTTCTTCCGCTCACGCTCGGTGTCCTGGGGAGCAGCGGGAGGAAGACGACACTGAAAACCTCGATCACCTTGGAATCACCTCCATTATCTGTTTGATGACGACTGTAAAATAATGGCCCCTGTTGCAGCTGTTAGGCACTTGGACCAGTGATTTACTGTTTCAGATATGTTTGTATTACAGTACAGTGAGTTTTAGTAACTGCTCAAGCACTGATCCATGGGCTTTCTGTGCTGTTCCCCGTTTCTGTATTTATTCTTTGGCCCAAACAAACATCATCTCTCACCTCAGCGAGCCGCTCCTCTGATCGCAGGATGTTCTTCTCCACCTGGTCTGCATTCTGCTGCATGCGAGAGATCAGCACGGCCAGGTCGTTGGCCTGCTCCCTGAGGGACAGACATGATGTTCCATGTTTAATAATCAAGGACGCAAAACACGAAACATGAAGAATCACTGTGTCTATCTGTGTTGTTGTGGTTGTTGTTATTATATAGAAGTATGAAGTTAACATCAAGTATAAAAAACCTTTCAGTTGCTTCACAGGTGTAACTATTTCCTCGTCTCTATCTCCGACCTGTTTGAGCTCCCTGACTGTTTGTTCTGTCAAACTCGGCGACGCGATACGAGCGCCAACTATTTATCCTGACACACCCAGATCCAGACCCAAGGGACACATAGTCGAAGGGGGAGTGTCGCAGGAATGTGACACAGACATTCCAGCTCTTATCAAGACTCTGCTGATAGGAGATGGAGGGTGTCTCTTCATGGTGAGAGGACGCCAACGAGTTCTGAAAACATTAATGATCCCCTCTGTGCAGATCTGACACACCGGAACCCTCCGTCACCTCGGGACTTCACTCCGGATAAAACGTATGAACACTTCTGTCAGCGTGATGTTTCTGTTTTTTACGCTCTAATTAATGTGCTGCCCTGCCACTCCCGCGGCCCTTCACTGTTTCTGCCGGTTACAACCTCAGGCCTGGCGGGTTTCGTGGCACGCCCCCACACTGAAGCAGCAACAGCGTTTTAACAGCATGCACCAACTTCGTTGCACAACCTTCTCAGGAGAGGACACGTTTATAACCATGAGTCACCTCAGAAGACAAGATCGATCTCCGCAGCTCAGCCACAGCACACGTGTGTTCCACTGGTTCACGGGTAAACTGGTGACCTGCCGCACTAATGAGTCACACCTGTGGCTTAATGGGTGTCACTTGCCTGATACACCCCTTGGACAAAGATACAAATGACTGTGATGTGGTTGGGGCAGGTGGAGGTGAGGTGGCACCGGTAAACACTCGGTGAGTAACAGGGTGAACCAGAAAATGCTGAAGGGAGGTTCATTCATTCTCCAGGAGGCTCCTCCAGCTCCTCTTTAGAGAAGGAGTGGAAGTCAGGAATCTGAGTTAAAGAGCTCTGTTGTGACACCTGAGGTACAGTGTTACTGGGGAGGGGGGGGGGGGCACAGCCCTGTGCAAACATGAACTGATAATAGCCTGATCGAGCCCTGAGGGGAAACCAACAGTTTGGGGGGGGGGGGGCACAGCCCTGTGCAAACATGAACTGATAATAGCCTGATCGAGCCCTGAGGGGAAACCAACAGTTTGAGGCAGCAGGAGACAAGAGAGAGTAATTTAAGACAGACACACACACACAGGAAGTCGTCTCAAACTCACTTGCTGATCCTCATGTGAGTGCTTTCTTTGTTCTTCGACATCCTATCAGAGCGTCCGGGCCCGTCCCAGTGATCTGAGTTGTAGTTCTTTCCAACTCCTCACTCTCTCGCTCTGTCCTCGTCCTCTCACTGCTCCCGGTGTCTCGCCGCGTCTCCCCTTCCAGTCGAGTTAAGGAGCGTCCACCTGTCTCAGCTCCTCCCAGAATCAGCAGGTGTGTGGGAGGAGGAGGAGGAGCGGACCGGACGGACCTGTTCCACTCACCTCCTTTCACTCTGGCCTGATATTCCAGCAGCTCGTCGCCCCTGCATGTCCACTTCAGAGACGTCCTCAGCATGGTCCCTGAAAAAAACAAAGTGACGTTTGAATGAGATGAACTCGGCTGGTCGGCTGTCCCTGACTCTTCATGCATGCCTGTGTGTGTGAGAGGGCCCTGCAGAGCTCAGCTGCACAGACCCTTCAGAAAGCACCCAGTGCTTCCTGGGTGAAGGAATGCAGCAGAGCGAGTTTCTGATGGCTGGAAATCAAGATGTAGATTATCTCTTCAACATGACACCTAATGTCTCTCAAGGTTTTATGTGTCGTGTGTCGCCCATCTGTTTAAGCACCTGGCTGCAGAGAAGCGTGACTAAAGCCGTAAGATCGTAAAAATCTGAACTGTTGTTTCCAGCTACAACGCATCACTGGCGTTTCATTAATGTCCTTTTATAAACTGGTAAAGCCAGCGTGAGTGTCAGTCGTTATCGGACACACGCCCCCGTGCACTGACCTCTGTGACACACTCAGGAGTGAAGGTCCCTGATAGGAATGCAAACTTCAGCTGCTGCCAGACAAAAGAAGATAAAGATCAAAGTTGCAGCTCAGCGTCCCATGACAGGGTGTGGGGGTTCGCGCGCAAACCGGTGGCAGTGGGCTGCAGTGTCTTTTGGACGCGGTGGGTAAATAAATGGCTGCTCAGTGTCATGCTTGCTGTGGGTGTGCGTCCGACACACCCACAGCAGTTACTCCTCAAACCCACACCCACATACCTGCAGGTAAAGGGAGGAAGGGGGGTGGGGGGGGGTACAGGTGAGTGACAGGTTGAGAGAAAGGTGACGAGTGAGGCATGAATGAGGAACTTGGCCTTGACCTTTGCTGGAGCTGCAGCTCACCTCAGCTGCTGCGACAGATCGGTCCCGCAGGTTGACCCCACCGTGTTTTTACACCGTCGAGTCCTCCGCTGTACTTCACCCACCTGTTTAAACTCCATGTTGTGCAACGGGAGCGAGATAAGCCCGGTGCACGCTGTCGGATAAGACGTCACAAAGGAACAGAATCAATCATCAACAAACAGTTGGAGAGCAGATGTGTAAAAAATAAAAAGGAATGATGATTAACATGGACGCAACGCGCACGTTCTGCTGTGCCTGTCTATGCGGAGCCTTCAGCAGCAGGGTGTGGTTCTCCTGTGTCAGGTCAAGTGTATAGTGAAATGAAGATCGCTTCTGGATTATTTACACAGAATGTTCCCTGCATACTTACATGACGGTGGTGTAAATATGTGGAAAGCATTTTGCCACACCCACAGCTCTGTTCACCTGGAGCTGTCATCCATCATCACACACAGTGGTGGAGCAGGTGGAGCAGATCTCCTACACCTCCATTCCCATTCAATAACTTGACAGAATCAGTAAAGAGAATGTGTTGCTTCTAACTGGCCAGGTTCTGTTCAAGGTCCAGGATTTTTAAGTCTTTTACTCAGAAGTTGCTGAGCGACACACCAAATCAGATTAACGCCCTGAAACTCTGGAGTAACAGGGAAGCCAAGTTAGGTTGACGTTTGGTTTCTACCACAGGGTGGAGACAGTCTGCTACAGGAACTGAGAGTGATCTGTTTAGAAATTAGCTTCTTGAGTTATTTCTGTTACTGAGTCATTAAAGGTTGTTAGTGTGGACGAATCATCCTCATGTGAAGGCATGAGAGGGAGAACTAGTTACCAAGCCCAGGCCAGAGGGGACGTCATGTCAAAATTCAATAATATACATGTAAATGTGTACTAAGGGGCAGAATAAGTTGACATAACCTGATGTCAGATGTAGGTTTGATAAACATGACACCTGATGGACATAGTCAGTAGGGCTCAGGTTTAAATGTACTATGGCTTTGACAGAAAACAGAATAAAACAAACCAAGCAACTCTTTTTTTCGGTTTATTTGAAAGAGCATGCAGTGCACTTCCAGGGTCGGAGCTTAACATCACTTTCAAGGAAACACGTGAAAAACCAATACAATTGTAATTACCTAGTACAAAACATAACAGATTACTAAAGGAATGTAACAAATTAAATAGTAAGAGGAAAAGAAGGGTGCAGCGCTGCTAGTGCAGCACTGCAGATCATAAAAGGCTTGACAGAGGTCCATGTTGTTTGTAACCCTGTTTCTGTAAATACAAAAAATCTGGATCTATAGAACTTAACAGGACAAAAAAGCAATAAATTACTTTCAAGTGTGTGGTGTGTTTACTGAGTGAACTGAGGAGGCATGGCGTACGGCACCAGTGGAGGAGGAGGATGCTGCTGTGGAGCCGGAGCCTGGGGGAAGGGGAAAGGGGGGTGGCTAGCACCATTCTGTGCAGCAGCCTTGACGGGGGCAAACTGCTGAGCCTGGAAGTTGTTCTGGGCTCCAAAGGCGCCGGTTTGGTTAGTAAAGCTGGACTGTCCGTTACCATTGAAGCTGCCTCCACTGTAGCCATTGGTGCTGCCGCCGCCGTTGACATTACCGCTCCCATAGCCTCCATTTTGTGTGTTTGTGCCAAATTTATTCGGTCCGTTGTCAAAACCTCTACCATTATCCCTATCCCTAAAACTGCCAAAGTCACGCCGTCCAGAGGAATACCTATCTCGGAAGTCACCACCTCGGCCTCCCCTTGAACGACCTGCAAAAGAAAAGGGCAGTTTAGAAGAGAAAACATCTGCAGTTGCATTTTCTAAGTAAAATGTATTAAAACCAGAAACTGGCTTGTGAGCCAATGAACTGAGAAAGGGAGAGCAGCAGGGAAAGAATGGCTGCACTTAACAGCACAGTTTCTGTATCTCACCAATTGGATTTACCTCCTCTGTCTTCTGCCATTTGGAGGAGCTTGGGGTTGATGGCCTGGTTGGCCTCGCGGAGCACAGAGATGAGGTCGCTGGCCTGCCTCATGTTGTTGGGAGTGAAGAAGGTATAAGCTGTGCCTGTCTTTTGACTACGAGCTGTTCTGCCAATGCGGTGGATATAGTCCTCTGAGTTGTTGGGGTAGTCATAGTTGATGACAAATTTCACATCTTCAACATCTGTAAGATTGTGTTGCGACGTGGCATAAAGGAAGAAGACAGCACACAAAGGAAGTGCGCCGGTGCCACCACAACCAGATCAAAAACAAAGAGGCCAAGTTAGTGCAGTCATGAGGTGGATGTGGCCAGTTACAAACTGTCAGATAAAGGTGTTAGCTAAAGCTACAGACATTCACAGGTCGGGGTGAATATGGTGGGTAAAGAAAAGATGCACACTCCATCCGCTTTCAATTCTGGGAGATCAACAGCAGTCCCAACTACCAAACCTCTTCCAGAAAGAATGGATCAGAAATCTTACCATTTTTTGGAGTATGCATTCACTAGCCCATTCCCATATATTGTCAAGTGACCCCCACACTACTGCCTCCTGGAGTTCTCAAGCTACATTGCACCAGTGTCTCATGAGCTGTTCGCTACAGTCCTCACACTGCAGTCTCTTGCCCAAAAAAAAGGGGGAAAAAAAGCTCTGAACCAATTTGCAGGATGCCTACAAACAAAGCACCCCCGCTCTCGGCATGGCAAGATTTTTCCAGACTCAGTGCTCACTTGGTCAAAATGTCTCTCGTTGGCAGGTCTCGACATGACTTTGAAACGCAGGCGAGGGAGGAGTGTGAGCTTGGATTTTTGCCCGAGTGTCCAACTAGCATGTCCCACTGTCACCTAAAGCGCCAGTAGCCATGTCTCTACAGAGGTGATGGTATGATCGATCTCACAGACTGCTCTTCCGACAGAAGTTTAGGAGACTGCAACAGTGACGCCACCCATGCTTTACAACAAGTCTATGCAACAAAAAGCACCTTCCAAATGACTCGAATGGCTTGCAATGCAGCGCCCAAACAATATGCAAGACAATAGGAGACAGTGTAGCTGGGCTTTGAGCTGGGACAGTTACAGAGCCTGGGTGTGTGAAGCAGTCCAAACCATTGCCAGAGAACAGACGAGCGTAGGGGGGAGGAACTGTGGCCAGCCCTCAACTCACCCCCCCTTTTTTAGGCAGGCCGGCACGTAATGCTGCACATGGGCCTGGTCACCTCTGTTTATCTGCACGACTGGGAGACCCGTGCCTCGCCAGTCAGGACACCTCCAAGAATCCTCCTTCCCCCTCTGGAGACCTGGGCTTGTCATGCCAAGGCCCTGCCATAATGACTGCTCCTTCAGGTCAGGGGAGAAACTCAGAGAGAAGCAGAAAAGTTAAAGAAAGCAAATACACTTTCTTTTTCGAAAAACATTTCAATGCATAACAGTTCAGGGAGGATACTGACCTAGACCCCTGGAAGCAACATCTGTAGCAATAAGAATTGGAGCCTTTCCGTATTTGAACTCTGGAAGAAAAAATAGTAAAGACAGAAAAATGTTAAGATCAGAATGTGTCTGTGGCTCAGATTTTAATCATCAGTTGGTTACACTCACCATTGAGAACCCAATCTCTCTCCTGTTGGCTTTTATCTCCATGGATTCCCATAGCTGGCCACCTGGTGGAGAATAAATGTTAAATGTTTAATTAAAACAGTGTGTAAAACAAAAACATTCCTATTGGCCTGAATTAATCTCAATACTTACCCATCTCTCCTCATCCTCCTGGTGAGGTCATCACATCGCCTCTTTGTCTCTACAAAGATGATGGTTTTATTCTCCTTCTCACTCATGATTTCTTCAAGCAGACGGATCAGCCTGAGTGAGGAAGTGTCATTAGTAAACATTAAAACAGTCAATAACAAGATTACAGAACCGTTCCACCTGTCATCATGGACACTGGTCACTTACTTGTTCTCCTTCTCCCCATCGTTACAGACATCCACTATCTGCAGGATGTTGTGATTGGCGCTGAGCTGCAGAGCCCCCACGTTGATCTGGACATATTCCTTCAAGAAATCTTCTGCAAGCTGACGGACCTCTTTTGGCCAGGTAGCACTCCACATCAGAGTCTGACGGTCAGGCTTGAGAAAACAACACATTAAGTAAACCAAAATTATCTGCCATCTCTTCTAATCAACAAGTCTTAATTCAGTGAAATGAAACTTACCCTGATTTGGTCAACGATTTTTCGGATCTGTGGTTCAAAGCCCATGTCCAGCATTCTGTCGGCCTCATCCAGCACCAGATATGTGCAGCGACGGAGGTTTGTCTTTCCTGCCTCAAGGAAGTCAATGAGTCTTCCTGGAGTGGCAATGCAAATCTCCACACCTACGACAGCAGAAATATTGTTAAACTTTGCGCGCATTGAGAGTCAAACAGGAAAAGATGATTCAGGTGTTTCAAAAGATGACGTACCTCTTTCCAGGTCTCGAATCTGTGGTCCTTTGGGTGCTCCTCCATAGATACAGGTAGTCTTGAGGCGAGAAGCTCTGCCATATTCTGCTGCCACCTGTTGCACCTGCTGAGCCAGCTCACGAGTCGGGGCCAGAACCAGACACTGTTGGGAGGGTCATAGGTAAAGTTAGAGTTAGGGTCCAACTGGGGGTGTTACTCATTAAATCAGAAAGGGGTGTTGACTTACAATGGGCCCGTCGCCACGTTCCAGGAAAGGCTGGTGGTTGATGTGCACGATTGCAGGCAACAGATACTGCAGAGAATATACAACAGTTAATTATCAACACATTACAATAGTCGATCCATGTGCATCCAAACTGAAGCCAGATATTTATACAACTTACAGAAAGGGTTTTGCCAGAGCCAGTCTGAGCAATGCCAACCATATCCTTGCCACTGAGAGCCAGAGGCCATCCCTGAGCCTGAATGGGTGTTGGTTCGGTCCAATTCATTTTGTTGATCACATCCATCACGTAAGCTGTGGGGGAGAACACATTTAACCATTACAATCAGGAACAAATTATATGCCACTTCTGTTTATTGTAGTAAACTTACATGGAAAGCTGGCCTCGCTGAACTTGGCGATAGGGTTGGGGCAGTCTCTCCCCTTCACTGTGATGATCTTGGACCTTCTGTATTGTTCCACTTCTTGCTGCAAGGTAAGTGGAATGGACAAATCTAGTCAAGTCACAGCCTGTTGCATAACACACGTGCACTGGCGAGCACATTGCCAGTGGTGTTGCATAACATCTCACGGAGCATGCCGGCTACATACCGGTGATCTGTGGGCGACATCTGGGTGCTGCTGGTAGAAGTTCTTCTCAAACTTGGGGAGCTCGTCGAGGTTCCAGTGTTTCTTACGCAGGCGGTCACCGGGGTTCCCGAACTTTCCTCCTCCACCGCCGCTTCCGCCACCTCCTCGAGTGCCGCCGAAGCGAGGAGGACCTCCATAGCTGTGAATTAAAACACATGTGAGACAGGAGCTCGAACACGTGTTTAAAGCCGACACCGGCACACAAAAACTGCGTCACGGGGAAACACTAAAGCTGCCATATACGCTTCAGCCGGCAGAGGAACAAAAGAGAGCGTCATTTTGTATCCGCATTCACGCCGCCACATGGTGGAAAAAAGCCGACTAGCTCGCGCTTTTAGCGGCGTTCCCTGCGCCAATTCACCGCCAACTCCACATGGGTCGGTAATCACAGAGGAAACAACCACCGGTTTACAATCAGTGTTCCGTGTAAAACAGTTTCCAGATGCCATGAAACGTGGCGTCGTGCGGGCCTCAGAGGAGCTAATGCTAACGAGGAGCTAGCGGACAGCCGCTGCGCCGGCACGAGGCCAAAGAGAGAAAAGGCCCCGAGCCAGAAACAACGGGCCCGGCTTACGGGAGGACTAAAGCCCGGGGTGGACGCTCTAGACTCAGATGTTTCAATGTAACATGGCTACATATTGAAGTTAAGAACTCAGCGGACCCATTTCAAACACACACATCGCTGTTTCCTTGTTCTCCTTCGTTTTTATCCAGTTTTAAGTCCCGGCCGCCATTTTTGTTAAACCGGCCACACGGATGTAAAGCGGAGAAACGGACTCACCCTCTGTCTCTGTCGCGGCCGCGGTCTCTGTCAGAGTATCCAGGCATTCTGCAAACAGCTGCGTCGGTAAATAAAAAGATAAATAAGCTTCAACGATGTTTTTGCCGACGACTAAAAAACGCGACCGGCACTGAAGCAGAATGCCGGTAATGGAGAAACGAGGCCCGGTTTATATCGAGAGAGGAAGTTCACCTTCCGCTGTCTTCATCCGCGGTACAGTTGCTACTAACTTCTCACGAGGCGCTGCTGCGTGAAAAGTAGTTCCTCCTCCACAGAAAACAGCTGGATCCGAAACTGAACATGTAAATAAATGAACATAAAATAACTGATTACATGTAATGACTGATGCAATATATAATAATAATAATAATGTGATAATATTTACAACTGAAGACATAATGTAAACTGACAGGTAGCTTACTTCAATGAACACCGTTAGGGTTAAGGATTAATATAAAATAATAATATAAATAATATAAAATTAAATTAAATTAGAATTTAAAATAAAACGACCCCTGTTTGAGTCCTACAAATGCCGGCGGATGCATATGTTCGAGACAGAAACTGGTGATGCGGCTCTCGACTGAGCTTCCTGTAAGTGACGTCATCAGGACCAACCCAAACACGTGAGGGACTATTTTCTTTCCTCTTTCATTTCTAACGAGTCTGATTCATTCTCACTGTAACTGACTATTCTAATATATCTTGTTTCAGAGTCATCGTTCTTATGTTTATCATACATGTATAGTTTTTATTTGATTCTATTTTTCTATTTTTGAGCTATTCCCTCATGATACCTCTAAGTGAAACGCTACGGTAATGCAAGATATAAAAACAGGCCTCTGTGTATTTTAATATTTCTACTGTTATTACTATACTTTGTCCTCAGGCTGTGGATTTTGGTTGGTTGGTTGTTGGTTTGATTGGTGCCTGGCATCCTGTTCATAGTTGCATTGCTGCCACCTACTTCCTCTACTTCATTCCATTTTGTCGTTGCCGTTCTCAGGGCATCCTTTGTTCCTTCTCTTCTTTGTTCATTCAGTTGCCTTTAGTACTATAGCCTTTCTTTGATGTTGTTTAGATCAGCACAAAAATCTATTGACATTAAAGTACAAAACATTTTTTAAAAATGAAAGGTGTGGCTGTGGATTTTCTCTACACAGGATCAATTGAAACTGTTAAATGATATCAAAGTCACTTTAAATAAAGGCATCACAGCCATTATTGTATACTGTATAATGATGAACGCTTCTCTTTGCCAGTGCGTCGTATGCTGCAGCTCCACATCAACACAATCACGACAAAAGACACGTTTTAAAAACATTTCCACACTCAATGCCCCCCCATCCATCTGCGAGATGCCTTATGGGCGGAACCCGTGAATACTCAGTGGGGGGGTCGGGGCATGTACCATTCAAATGTAAAATTACTTGACATTCATTATTCCCAACCACTCCTGTTTAAGCCCATTATGAAGTGGTCGCACAATAGTTTAGATTAAAAACTTCTTGTTTATGACAATTAAAACAAGGATATATCTTCATACAAGTTTTTTTACATTGTTAGACAAAGGCAAGTTTAATTAGAACTAATTACACACAAAAATAAAATACTCTTACAAAATGATAGTGTTAACATACATCAAATTGCATCAGTCAGCTATGAGAGATATAGTCCTGCTAAGTGGATCATGCTATTCAACAAAATAAAACAAGAGTTGCGTCTCTCTCACTTTTGACTTTTCGTAAAAAAGTCCAGCTCTGCAGCGAGAGGCAGCTGTGGGGCGATGCTGAGTCGTGTGGGGACAGACGGTCGGGCTGTCAGCTTGTGCACTGGACTTGAATGAATACCTGGTGCGGACGTCACCACTTAAATACACTCGGTGACCTGATTCTGTTTGTGTGCAATTCCTCTTCTCAGTTAAAAAAAAATCTTTTTCTGCTTAAGTTAAAGATAAATTACAGGTTGTTTGAGCCACATACAGTTTATGAACAATATCTTATTCCTGTACAAAGCACCAGCTGAGGACACTTTTCACTTTGCATACACTTGTCTACAAAAAGACTGAAAACTTAACAGCTTGTTCATCTTTTTCTCTTCTCTCTTTTTTTGTAGTGTTTGCAATTGTTAAGAACAGTCCGTGGTCATAGAGATTGCTAGACAGGCAGCATCTTCTGAAAACATTCAAGAATTTCCTTTTAAATCATAGAAAACACCCCCCCCTCCACCCCCCTTTCTCTAAAAAGAAACTCATTCAGGTTCAACTTTCAACCCAAAGCACACACAGAGACATGCGACAGCTGCTGTGGACATGATGATGCGTCTTCAACTCCCCCCGCCAGACCCGACCTGGGACGTTCGTGAAATCAAGACAAATGGTCAGAATTGGTTTGCAGTCGAATGACATCACCAGCGACGTCTCCTGAGAACACGGCCTGGTGGAGCAATCGACGGGAGTGAACCATGCACCTGAAACAGTAGTATGTGGGCGAGTACAAGCAGCCAATAGACTAGACGTAGACGCTCGTTAGCACCACATGGCTCAAAGGTAGTAGTTTTGCTTGTTTTTGTCTTGACTGAGGACACATTAAAGGTTGATTTCATGCTTGGGACAGGAATGAAAAAACAAAAAAAAGGGGGAAACAACACAATGTCATATGTAGCTCCAGGATGAAATCAGTAGAATTTAAAGGGTGTGCTCAATATTTGTAAAGATTCATTCACTCAAATGTTTATGGCACTCAGGGGACATCGAGATTAAGATTGACTAAGATCTTTGACATACCTCTGTGTCCATTATGAGAGAAAGCAACCACAGCATTCCTCAGTGAAATCCAGTCAAGCGCAGTTCTGTTTTCACAACTTGTCTTCCATAATTTATCAGTAAGAATATTTAAAAGGTTTTATCTTAAACAATGGCAAAAGGGGGGTTCTGAAATATAACAACAATAAATTATATATATTATATAGAATTTTATTGTTTTCTTTTTCAATTTTCCCTGTTATATAAAAATAACACATCTCAAGCTATGCATTCATTTATTTATTTTCAAACAGAACTAGCTGTCAAACGTGTGAACGAGGGTTTCTGGGAATGCAGAGCTTGTTGTCAAACAGCGTCTCGGGAGCACCGGTCCCCGCTGCTGTCTTTGGAGAGGGTTGTAAACAGTCGGGCTCGAGCTAATTCAGTCTCCGGTCTTGCCTTCTTGTCCATGCCTGCCCGGCCTCGGCGTCACCGACGGCCCCGGTGTGATCGCCACGAGGCACCAGGCAGCCGAGTCGTGCACTCTCCACATCCAAATTTAGTGTTTCCAAGTGGTTGCGGTAACCAATAATAACCCTGTACTCTAGAAACCAACCAGTCTTGTCAGTGTTGCTTCGGAGTGCATCTCCTCATGTTCCGCTTGGTAAAATGGAGCGTTGCTACATAGATACAGTCTATTTTTTAAAATGCTAAAATGAACTTAGAAAAAAAGGGAAGAGCCGGCAGATTTTGCAGGTTCCACAAGTTAGTAAATAGTCTCGAGTTATTAGCAGCTGAAGAGATCCTTTCAATGATAAAAATAAAAAAACAACATAAAAGGAGGGAACAGTCAGGTGACATTGTCTGGTCTCCACTTCCCAGCCTCCATTAACCACATGTGCCTGGAGGATGTGTGCGTCCCTGGGTGAGGCAACCGTAGAGGACCCCCCCCCCAAACTGAGGGGATTGAAGGGTAGCAGAGGGGTTGGGGGGGTGTGGCGGGGGGGTCATGGCTGACGCCGCGTTGCTCCCGGTCGTTGCAGAGCGCCGTCTGCGCTGGTGACTCACTCCACAGCGAAGCCGCACGTCTCCTCAATGGCAGTGAGCAACTTGTCGTACAGTTTGTCGTAGTGCTCGTACGGAGGAATGTCGATCCTGTTGAAACTGGGGAGACAGAAGCAGAGGGCAAGTTTTTAAAATCACAGCTGTGAAAACAGGGTCTGGAGTAAGAAGAAGAAGATCCTGTGTCATGTGACCAGAGGACCATCTCACCAGGTGTGGGCTTTGGGCAGGTTGTTAGTGCTGGCGTCGATCTGGTGGATGGTGAAGAGCCGTGGACCAGCAGCACCTAGACAGAAACAAAACACACACATCTGTAGGGTCACATGCTTCCACAGTAAACAAAGAAAGGACCTTAATCTTAAACCGCTGGGGATGCTATTCTGTATGTGAGAACAAAAATGTCCCACAGTCCCCAGCAAACCTGAAAAAGTGGAGCGGCAGTGTTTGGAAACTAACAGTGCTCATTAAAATAAGTGTCCCTCGGCTGTGGTCTTGTTTCCACAGACGCCGGGAGTTAGTGAGCGAGTTGTTTTTCGGCCTCTGCTGATGTTTTGACCGAGGCCGGATGACCACGTTATATAAAAGGTGTGTAAGGGTGCTGTCTGCCCGTGGATCAGGGTGTACTCCTCATGCCTGGGTGCTCTGTCTCTGGGCAGCACCGGCTGCCAGGACGGACCTGATGAACCACAGCACCACGCTCAGACTCAAGGTTCATCCCAGGTCGCAGAAACCCAGAGACACACACACAGATTGTGCTGACAGAGCTAGTGCACGTCGGACACGCTCTGTGTAACAGATGGTAAAAACTATGCTGGTGTTAAATTAGAATTTGAAACAACTTTCAGAGTGACTTTCCTCAGCCTGGTCAGATACACAAAAGAGGCAGTTCACACCCAAACATCTAATCAAAGGACACACCCGAGACGTAGACATTTAAATCTGCTGGAGAGAAGACCCATTTACACACTATTCAATTTGCGCTACTCTTTATTCATGTGTGCGTTGTGGTACTGTGTACTCTGTTATGAGTACTTAATCTGTTGTATGCTACTTCTGTCTAATTCTTTAGACCGGGATCATAGGGATACATCCTGTACATTTCACAGTAAAGTTGACTTTACCTTGAAGGGCCTTGAAGCCCTGCAGAGGGACCCGAGAGGAGCCAGTGACGAACTGCAGCAGCCGAGCTCGGCGCTCCTCGTCGAACGACTCCACAGCTTTCCAGAACCACTTCACGATGTTGGTGTCGGGAGTGCAATGCTTGAGCCGCGTGTTGGACTTCCAGTCGTTGATGTCAATTTTACCCAGACCGCACACAAT
Source organism: Pseudorhombus dupliciocellatus (assembly GCA_016785235.1). NCBI lineage: Eukaryota > Metazoa > Chordata > Actinopteri > Pleuronectiformes > Paralichthyidae > Pseudorhombus > Pseudorhombus dupliciocellatus. Next base: position 23,715 of record JAFBJW010000230.1, read on the forward strand.
CAGCTAGAGACGGAGAAATCTTTCAGTGTGTTGAACTGAATGTACTGGCAGGTAAGTCAAGAACTAAACAGAGATAATACCTCAAGCTCCTTTTCGTCGAAAGCCTTCAGCAGGTGTTGGGGGATGACTTCATTGAAGCCCTTCTGGAGGGCCAGGAACTGGGCCTCGATGCCTCGCAGGAAGCGCCAGTTGACATAGAGCCGGACGTACTCCTTCTTGGTGTCCTGGGTCACGGGGATGCTCTTGCCATTGGGCTTGAGCTCATGCTGGATTATCTCGCCATATGCGTTGTGTTCGACGCAGAAGGTGTGGTCCAGCACACCTGTGATGTCATTGTCCCTGAAGCAAGAGGAACATTGGAGTTGGGAAAAAAAACAGACCGACAAACATATTGCTTTCATTCTCAAGACCATTAAGTGTAAGAAATGTTAAAAACCCTGGGGGGCGCTATCGTTACAGTAAGGGAGAGATCAGGCAATGTATTTGAACAGGAACTGCCGGGCTGATGCGTTGAGTTCTGTCAAGGTGAGTCTTGTACGTACAGGATCCAGACGAGGCTGTTGTGCAGGTCGGGGTCAACAGACTCCATGTCATCCAGGGTGATAGGTTTACCCAGCAGCTGCTTGTAGAAGGGCAGAGTGAAGCCTCCGTCTATGTAGTGGCCATGGAACACGGCCATCCCCATGATGCGGCCCACAAAGTGAAAGTATGACAAATGTTCCTGAAGGAGACAAAACAGGACTGAGGTCACACAAACACAGTCTTTTGCTTAATTGTGAAACTCCGGGTTGAGACTTTTGCTTTGTCAGACTTTGTTTTTCTGTCGCTGTCGACTGTGACTCACAGGGTTGACGGCGGAGTCTGGGTTTATCTGCAGCGTGTAGATGTCATCGCGGGAGTACTGGAACAGGCCGTAGTACGGGTTCAGCATCTCATGCGACAGCAGGTACAGCCACTCCCTGTCCAGCACACAGGGAGGAGAAACAACAGAGACAAACCAATTAGACCTCCTGTGTGTCTGAAACACCAAATCAGAATAAACAGTGGTTTCACATCCTTCCACTAAGAGGCAGACCTCTGCGTAAAAGGTGATTCACAAATATTTGATTCTCCTCTCTCACCTGGCCACTCCTCCATAGTCGAGCCCTTCTTCTCCTCTGAACTTCACCATTAGCCTCTTCCACAAGTCCTTTGGCCGCATCTTCATCACCTGACGATACGATTCCTGCAACACACACACGGTTAAAGACAGTAACAGCCAGGAGGTCAACGGCTACCTGTCTGAAAACAGGAGGAGGTTATGTGACAGTTAGGGTGCTTTGATGATAACATGTGATGGACACAAAACTGTAAAAAAAACAAAAACAACACAAACATCTGAACTTGGGAAGATGGCAAAATGTGAGCATTTTGGAAATTATTCTGAAACCAAAATTCAGGTGAAACCAGTTGCCCTTTTCACTTCCGTCATTCAGACGCCGTACCCTGCGTGGTGGCATACCGGTAAACACCTTAGACTATTTGAGTAAAGTTTGAGACAAATCTAAATGTAGAGAAGCTCAGAGGAACTCAAAAAAGGTGGCAGCTGTGAGCGTCCAACCCAAAAACAAGACGGAGGCTGTGTGGTGTTACAGCAGTCACGTTAAATTGGTTCTCTGTGGTGAAGCTGAGAACGCTCCACCTCAGTCGGCGTCCATCCCACGTGCAGACGGCTCACAGCGTCAGGGGGAGGGTTCATTTAAAGTGGATTAGGAGCAGTTATAATAAACACAGGCATTAGGCTGTAATAATAGTCTAAAAGTCTCCAGCAGCAGCAAGGTTCTACGGTGCCCTCTGGATTCAGCAGGGAACTGAGAACTGAGTCTTATCAGCCCCGGAAAGAACACAAAGTCGGCTCTGACAGCTCCACCAGCCTGAGCACTCTAATGCTTCAGCTGGTCTGGAGAAGCTATGCAGTTATGTCTCGCTCAACCCCAAGACGTCCTCTGCCCCCCGCCCCCCTCACTCTCTCTCACACACTGAGATCAGCCAAAAAAAATGTCTTCGTTCAGATTAACTGACACGGCTGTTCCAGCACATTCCAGTACATATTTTATGAGGGTCATGCAGTCTGTTGCAGGTGGTGTTGTTCTGATGAAGGCCTAGCACCTCCTAGATGCGGGAGGAGAAAAAACACACACACCCACACACCCCCAATGAGAAAATGTGCCTGAGAAATCCACATCTCCAACAAGACGGCTGCTTTAGATTTTTTGTAACAGACTACCTTCACACATCATAGATAACTGTGTGTGTGAGAGAGAGAGCGAAATCCTTCTCTTAGCTAACTGCATTAGGCGATGACCTTAATGGGGAGAGACGTGAAGAAAAACCTTTGGAGAATGTTTAACATAACTTAGGTGAGTTTATAAATAAGTGAAGCACAGAGAGGATAATGTTCCGCACATTTAGAGCCGGTGGTTCTTCAGTGGAGCAAACTTTACACAACGCTGTGTTTTTCTAGCAGTTTGTTGTTCTATTTAATTCTTTCATGCACCCTCTGACTCTGACGCTCAAAGGTCTTCCAGCCTAAATGATGTGCACATTTCTGAGTATCTGTAATAGCTGGATCCCCTTGTGAGCTTCAGATGATGCCATGACACGACTGAGCATGACCGGGCCTGTTTTTGTTGTTCTGTTTTTTAATCCTCACCTCAAAGATCTCCTCACGGGACACCTCGATGCGGCAGTGGCCCGCCTGAGGCTGCTGCTGGGACAGTTCCTGACGGAGGATCTTGAGCTTCTGAACAAGGTCTCTCTTGTACTTAGGCACCGTGAGGCACTCGGCCTCCTCTGGGAGTTGAGCGGGGGACACCAGAGCCTGCTGGGCCTGCTCCTTCAACTGGTTCTGCCGACTGGAGGGGAGAGAGGAGGCACAACATGGTTACTGTAAACAAGCATTCGTACAAAACTAACAAGAGGAACGGCAAGAAACTCAAAAAAAAAACACAGGTTTCTGAGAGTGAGACATTTTTCCTCCGTGCTTTGCTGAGTGCACAGAACGAGGAGGAGGAGAGACACTGAGGTCATCTGGGAAGCACATCAAGCCAAACAGCTGCCTTGGCCCCTCGCAGACACAGACATAGGTGGAGCTGGGATTACTGGAGGTAAGACATCTCACCCACACCTTCCCCTCTCCGCCTGGCACAGAGACGACCGAACTAAAATAAACAAGTTGCTTTAACAGGGGAGAAGCAGAATGTGACAGAGGGGAAGAAGGTTCATAATAAGGGAAAAAGTTTGTCTTAGAGAATCTGGCACTGTGCTACAAAGCCAAGTGTAAACTGATAAGACATGATTCATTATCTGTGACTCTGTAAAGATTACGTTATATAAATGCATGATTTTCACGAGAGAAGCATTAGAGGCTGTTGGAGACAGACGGCCAGAAATGCACACAGACGCTTCAATTATTCATAATGAAATTATCCACTTTTTATGAACCTGTATCTTTTCAAATTAAAAACTAAACAATTCTGGATCCCCTGGGCTATCCTGGATGATAAATTAGAATAAATATCTCAGGGCTTCCTGTGTAGACAGTGGATATCCGCACCGAGACTCCCGTCTCTCTCACTCGCCACAAACTCGATGACAGATTAAACACGTCGCTAGTTGGACTGGTAACAAAGTCATCAGACACACAAGTTGAATGGTACGGAAACAACGGCATGATTAGCCTCCCTATCAACACAGAGTGGACGTGAACATCATCTGATGACAGAGTCCTGACTGCAGCAGGCCACTCGATGGCGAAGATAACTTTTGAACTGCTGAGTTTGGAAGGCGGCCTATGAGGGTGGTGGAGCAGGGACACACACACACTAAAGGATTATTTGCACAATGGCCTTTTGCACTTCAGCAGGGGGCAGCAGGCACATTCAGCTCTCAGCAGGGCCATAAACACCAGACAGAGGGTGGTGGGGGCATACACATGTCAGTCTGTGTTCTTCTGTGGTCACTGTAGGAGGAGTATGCAACACTGGAGGCTTCACATGGACCTCCATCAATCCAGCAGAGCAAACAGACTCATGAGGGACTGTTACCATCAGGTCCCAGTTGTCAGACATTCATATAGCTCCAGACGCCTACACTTAAGTATCCGCCCAACAGCTTGCATTTCCCTCCACCACAATGACAACGTCTCCTTAGCAAGCGGCTGGAACGCCAAGCTGGATTCTGCTGGGCAGACACCAGAAACCCAACTCATTCACTTCCTGCTATCCCAGAAAGCCACAGGGCCCCACAGGACACTCGAGTCCCCCTCACGAATCCCTTTATTTCCTGCAGACTAGACTCAGAGGGAGAGAGGGGAGGAAGGAAGGGCACTCTCCCGACAGCACCCAAACACTGTAGACAGCTCAGAGGGAGGCAGGGAGGGAGGAGGCACGTAGCATCTCCTCCTGCACTTTCACCCATAAATCAAACATTTCCTCTCAGTCTCTCCGTCTCTCTGGTGGCTACAGGTAAACATGAGCCACAGTTGTCTCTCCTCCTCCTTCTACAACAGTCTGCTGATGAGCATGACTCTGGTGCACATTACCCAGACACATGCGTGACATTACAAACATCATTGAAATGACAGTTGTTGCTCATGCAACTTTAAAGAGCATTATTTATACACGTATAAAAATGTTAAAATATATATGCATGTCTGGGTATTAACATTTTTGTGGAATGACGGCACATGAGGGATGGACTTTTTTTTTTTTTTTTTGAAATCCCTGACTTGATAAAAGGCAGATGTCTTGATGGAAATCCATGACGACTGATATCTTTTCCAGACTTTTGTCGCAAGCGAGAAAGTCGCTCAAACGTCTGCTTGAGAACAGTGACTGAACCAAAGAGGCAGTAGATCATCTATTCTAGTAGTAGTCATGTATTCAGCGAGGACTGAGGCAGGTTTGGGTTAAACCTTAGACACTCTGACAAATGGAGAATATTCTTTATTCTACTTATTAATTTTTTTAGCTCAAAACATACACATTTCCTGGTTCTGATGTGAAGTCATTATCTCACTGGTTATTATCCTCTCAGAATAAATACACAAGAGAAATTCCCTGCATCAGATTTTCACACATCTGGGCATAATCATGCACATGACAAAATCCCTACATCAACAACAAATGTGTGGTGCCAGGCTGCATTTTTTGAACCCTTTTTTTTTTTTAGAGCAGAAAAGAAATCCAAGATCCCAAACACGTTCTTTGATCCATCAGAACAGGAAAAAAAGAAACCTGATCTCCCAGTCGACGCATTCCGTCTCTCTCTCTCTCTGCACGGAGGAGGAGGAATGAGGTCAGGCAGAGGAGGCCCACCAAGGCACCCATACACTGCTCCACCTTTGTGGAGCAAAGGCCTTCGGGTAATTCTATGGCTATCGCACCATAGCTGTTTGAACAGCTGCGCAGGGGCAGAAATTCTCAACACGTGCATCCACGCACACAGGCATGTACCAAGTGCCGAGGCACAGAGCAACGCACACAAATCTACACAGATGGACACACACACAGTTCATTCATTGATTCGGGCATCAAATTTATGCTCTGTTTCCTGGACGTAAGACGCTCCTCAGCTACAGACACAGCAGCCTTGGTTTCCACTCCGGCTATCTGATGTCTGGCCAAAGCCAGCTTTGTGACGGATTGTGTGCTAAAACGCCTTTAAGATCAAAACCTCTGCGGGGCTGAGGAATTTGAATTTTTTGCTGTGGAGGAGTGTGCTGTTTATGTATTTCTGTGTGTGTGCGCTGAATCTCTACAGGTGGTGAGCACACCTTGGCACAGGATCCCAGCGTAAAACACCGACTGTGGGGGAGGTAACGTGAGCAAGTCTGTGAATGTCTGAGTGTGTGTTCCTGTCTGTGTGGAGCAGGGATGCTGGCGCGAAGCCCGAGTCTTACCTGACATTCTGACTTTCGATGCCTCCTCGAGAGCCATTCGGGCTTGGACTACAAGAAACAAAAGACGGAAAATAAACCCCTCTGTTTTTAACATCCTGGCTAAATTATTTCCTCGTTCCTCATTTCAACCCTGAGGTTGTTGCGTAACTTACTTTAGGACAAGGTGCAGGTTGGCGGAGAGACGTGGGTCTGTGAACTGTGTGGTTCTGTTGTTGTGGTCGACAAAGTAAACTCTCCCGGTGGCGGTGTTGCGGATCTCCCATCCTGGAGGCAAAGGACCCAGCTCCTCACAGTTCACATTGCTCAGGTCTCTAAGGTACAGAGGAGGAGATTGAGATGAAGCGTGATTAAAGAACAATAGAAGCTACAAATGGAAAAGAGACACACACATGCTAGAAAACATACCAAAGCACTGACTAACTGGACTCGAACTTGCAGGAGTCTGAGATGTCTGAGAAATCACTTTTATTCTATTTTTCTTCTTCCTCCCATCTAAATTATTTACTGCTGCCCTGCAAACCCTTTCAGCTGGACTCCATGGAGACATTACAGCAGGCTCACTATGCTGGCGCTGACTTCTCTGTTTCACATGGTTAAAGCCAAAGGGACCAGAGCCTCGTGAGGGATCAGAGCTTGGCAGCCAAGCCATCTACTCATGTTGGAGCTGTCTGAGGAGCACTCGGTGAGGTGTGGCGTGACCAATAGCCTCCTATCAAAAGCCATAAAAACATCATCCATCACTCACGTGCTGATAGAACGCAAGAGAGAGCAGTGGCCAGGTATCATTATAACAGACATGTTTTATTAATAGCGTCTGGAGTGTACCGAGTCTCATTTCTGCAGAATTGCCCAACAGCCTCTGGTACGGCTGCCTAAGATCCTTTGTGCTGCCGGCCATGTGTCCTGAAGTAATAATGCCTTTCAACGCTCATGCCAGACGACTGAATCTGTCTCAGAGGCCCGTGACATGGGTCTTCTCACAGCATGTCATGCTCATAATCAGCTGCAGCTTGATGACAAAGCACACGGCAACCAGGGCTGAGAGAGTGCCACGAGAGAAGCTATGGGTAACGCGAGTCTGTCAGAGTTATGTCAGTGTCAGTATGCCAGATGTCACACAAACTCCTTCTTCATGATATTTTACGGTATTTATTGTGGATCGGACACATACCTGGGAACTCGGGGGTCGTGCCACGTGCTGACACCTGTTTGAGTGTGGAGGAAGTACACCTGGCCTTGCTGCGTGGTCCTTTGCTCTGTAAAAACACAAACTAATCAGTTTAATCAATGTAATTCCTGGGAACCTTTAGTAAAACCACATTTAGAAAAGGCAGAAACCACCACAGCAGCAGCAGCTCGAGCACTGAACGTTGCGTCAAATGTTTAACATATAAGGAAAATGAGACTGAACTTAATTCATGTGCCACATGTCAGACAGAGCGTGCTAATAATCTGTCTGCGTAAAAGAGAGATCACACAGACGGAGATGAAAAGGGCTGCTTGAGTCAGTGGAGATCCCAAACGGCAGCCAGGAAGAGGCAGGGAGCGTGAGGGGAGGAGGGGAGGTGAGAGACAGGGTGAAGAACATTGGAGAGGAAAGACGAGGGGAGAGATGGGGGGTGTCTGACTTTTGAGTTGGTGAGCTCATTCATCATAGTCTGACAGAGATATTTCCATCGAGCTGCCTGCCAGCAAGCTCTTCTCTGGCATTTCTTTGGACCTACTGCCCGGCTTTAACATGCATGTACACATAACCTTCCAAACCCACACGATGAGAGCACGCCATGCGTTCAACACACACGCTGTGACATATCTTGGCTCGTGTGAGCTCACATGACGAGACGTGGAGCCGCTGACAGGTTTTATAGGAACTGCCCAAGCAGTAAGAAAGTAAGACAGCGAGCCAGAGGGCGAGAGATATGAAGAGACGAGTGCTGCGAGGCCCGGAGCAGCCTAATTTGAGGGAGTGAGGGGCAGAGCTGTGATGCGCTTCCACGGATCTCACTCTCAAACATTTCAGTGCGAGGATAAACAAAGCTCCCTGGGGATATGTGGAGATTGCAGTGTGTGTGTTTGCTTTTACATGAATGAGTCGGATTGTCTGACTGTGTGCAAAACCGAGAACAGAGGAGGGAGTGAGCGGCTGCCGCCAGCCTTTAACTGCTAGATCAATTCAATTAGATCGTCTAAAATGGAGCCAGTATTTCAGGCTCCTGCTGTGGAGCTGCTTTGTCATCAGAGCAGCTGGGCTGGAAGAGGGCACAGAGCAGCCGGGTTACCGAGCTGTGCCAGGGCGGGAATGAACTAATGATCAGGGATTCATATTCCTCAGGTTGCTCTGGTTCCCTCCCAAAGACATGCAGACTGTGGACTCGTTTGACTGGAGCATATTAATTGACTGTAGGTGTGAATGTGGCAAAGTCAGGTTCCCACTGACCATATCCCTCAGGCAGATCCGGGGGCGTGTGCAGGTGGGTTCTGCTCATGTAGTTGCGGTGTCTCTGAGAGCGGACCCGCCTCTCCTGGGCGCGGTGGTCGCCGTCGCTTGGCGGCAGCACTGCAGTGGGCGTGGCCCCGTTAGTACTGACAGGCGTGTTCTCGTCCACGATGCAGCTGAGTGGCCGGCCGGGGCTGGAGTACTCCGACGCAGGCCTGAGAGCAGAGAGAGAGAGAGAGAGAGAGAGAGAGAGAGAGAGAGAGAGAGAGAGAGAGAGAGAGAGGGAAAGAATCACAGAAAGAAAGTATCATCATAAAACACAAGTGACTGGGCCTTCGTGTCGGACACCTGAGATCGTTTGGGGGCACTGAGGCCATAGATCAGGTCCTCCATCAGTCTGTTGCCGTTTGATTTAAAGAGCTCTGGGTTTAAGTTTCTGTGGGCTACAGCGTGTACTCACCTGGTCGGCCTCTCCCACTGCGTGGTGCGTGTGATGTGGTTCAAGTACTGGATTCGTCCAGACGCGGTCCTCCTCTCCTCCCACCTGGCAGGAGAAACATACACAGACCCAGCAGTGAGCGGACACGGTTAAGTAACCACAGAACCATCTGATATTCTGGCTGCCGTCTCACCGCATGCAAATATCATATTCTGTACATCTCTACTCCTGAAGTCGGTGTGTGTGTGTTTTTTTTTGTTTAGGATTTGCAACAGCCTATAAAAAATCCTCCTGAGATGATAAGAGATTTCCCCCAACTCACTCACCCATCTGGAAGATCATTGTCAAACAGCCGACTGCAGTCCACCACGGGGCCTCCTGTGCCTATCCGGTCCCTCGACTGCAGGCTCACTGCAGCAACACATGGCAGACAGATGCACACACTGGGATTACTAGACAGCAGATTACTGTGCACTGTGTGCAGGCAGAGATGTTTTATTGTAGCACAAAACTCAGCTATATATCTTTATGAGCAACAGGAATGGGGTTAAATTTTTATCGCCATTTTCTTCCACCTCTTATTTTTTCCCCTTCTGTGAGGTGAGTCAGACAAAAACAGGAGTTTACACAATTTATTCTTTCATTTGACCCGGAGACTAAAAATGTAGTTTCACACAATTTGGGGATGAGAGCTGAAAAGAATTCCCCATTATATTATTGTAATAAAATTAAAGATTTTCCTCCAGGGGTTTTTCACCAATACATCATCATCAAAAAGACCAAACATGAAAGGTCATAGCAAGCTCACCGATTAGTACAAGAGCTGCCTCAGTAAACGATGAGGTTGAGGAGATATCTCCTCCCTCGTTAGTACAACACCTTCAGTGATCCAGTACACAGTGAATGAAGTACAACATGCAGTGAGGTCAGGGGAAAACACTCTAGTCGGAGTTATTTGATATTTCTGCAACTTCCATTTGATTTATAATTGAAAGTGACCACATCCTCGTTTGAACCCTGGTTTTTGTGTTTCTGTGAACTCACCCACGATCTGGCCTCTGACTGTGTCACTGTCGTTGGGACTCAGCTTGTTCAAGTCTAGTCTCTGGTCTGGAAAAGAGAGACAGGAAAGGAGGATGAAGATGAAAGAAAGAAGCGGGGGAGAAAATAAAGAGAAAGGAGGATTCATTAGTTTTTGAGAAATGTACGTAAACTAGCATGTGCTGCATTTCTCCCTCGGTCCCGTTGCTGCGTATCATTTACATCCCTGAGAGTCCATTCCTCTCTCCCTCATTATCTGTCTCTCATTCTTCTGCCTGCAGACTACAGCTTGGCTTTGCCCTGGAACAGATGGTCTGGTCTGTGGAACAGCCACGGGCTGTAAAAATCTCACTGAGCATCGGTACAGAGCGGGCTTCAGTTCAAATGCAGAGGTCAAACATTTGACAAATTTCAGTACAAAGCCTGCACTATTCCACTCAGTCTTAGCATGGACATGAACTACTGCCAAAGTCTGGAAACTCTTTGTCTGAACTTCTTAAAGTCTGTGGAATTTGAGAGTGAGGGAGAAAGAGAGAGATCAGGCGGAAAGAAAGGAAGGAAGAAAAAAAACAAGACGAAAAAAATATATATATCCAAGTTGCCTGCAGACATGAGAAATGCCACTATCTGCTCTCTGTTGTCTGGGTGTCATGCAGATCAGCTCAGGATGTCTGTCTAGACTAAACAGGGACCAAAACAGGCAACGGTCAAACCGTTACAAGGCTGGCCAGAGGTCAGCAGCCACAGAGAAAACAGAGAGCGCACACAGAGTGAAAACAAAGTACGCAGAGAAGCACACTCGTGCATTGAACGTGTAAACATCTCAATACTTGTGCAGCTACACGTAAACACTGCAGTCAACCTAAGACACTAAAATTAACCACAGATCTAAATTGTCAAACCTTTGCACTCTCCAAGGCATGCAGCGAAGGCAAAACCGCAATTGCTGGTAAATACAAACACACACACAAAAACAAAAGACTGACAAATACACGGGGGGGGGGGACCACAACAGAGAGAGCACAACAAATCTGCACTCACACTTAAATAGCTGTACAATTATGCATGTCTGCGTGAAATGACCGGCTGTCTAGATCGGCAGACGCAGATAGAGGGAGTTTAGTCACAATGGCATTTTGTGTTTGCAGCGTGCACACACACACACACACGCAGCCAGTCTACGGAGGAGGCCGGAGTTGAAACCAAGGGGTGAGGAGGAGGCCAGGAGAGGAAATGCATCGGCAAACCACTCACAGCTGTGGCACGAGATTCAGGTTTCCTGTGTCGCTCCAGGAGAACAACAGCGTCAGGGGGCTTCTAGGAAAAGCGCCGGGATTCTTTCCCGTCGCTGCCCACGAGGCCACGTTCCGCGGCGAGTGGGTTACGGCTCACCACGCAGGGAGATCACGTTGGACCGCTCTGGTGAAGCGACAAGCGTCTGGCATTGCTTTTACTGAGAGCTATTTCCCCAAAGCCTCAATGTCATTTATCCGGTTAGCTCCTGACATGAGACGTTTTTACTGTAATTACAGGGTGATGGTGATTGGCCCTTCCTGTTCTGGTAGAGGCAGCATGTTGACCCCTCTCACACCCCGGCCTGGCCTCTGTCAGTCCTACTGAGGCGGACAGGACATTAAAAGGAGCTAAGTTCCATCACTTAGCTCTGACAGTCGCACTGCGTTATTAACCTCTGCTTCTCATCACAGCACAGGTAAAAGTCGGCCCTGATGGATGCAGCTGCAGCAAATCACATTGCTCGCTGCCAAAAAATGTAAAAGTGTAATATCCTCCCCAGTAAACAAATTCAGCTCACAAGGAAAAAAAAACATAAATGTGGAGAATAGCTTGGCGACAATATCTGTCCTGCAGATGTGCTGCAATTTATTGAAACGACACACTGCAGTGCAGCCGCCTGCATTCTGCTCTGTGCGAGGAAACAATAAAAGTGCACAAACAAATCTGTGTCGCCTTTATTATTTGCTCTCATAAAATGTCACTGTGAAGTTCGGTTTTGACGAGTGGGTCCTCCGTTCGCGGATGCACGTAGAACGCAGAGCAATAAAATGAATGAATAAATGAATAAAAGAAGATGATGAACATCGAGGTGATGACACACAATCTGATCGCAGCCACATGGAGTTCAGAGATGACAGAACTCAGCAGGGAGATTAAAGGGCAATGTGATCATAGGATGCACCAGTGAGGTCACTTACAGCCGGTGTCTTTAAGGCGGTTGATGGCATTGGACAGAAGGCGGACACAGCCCAGGAACCCGGCTCCTTGCTTCTTGTGAATCTTCTTGTGATTCCACACACTGATAGTGATGGAGTCTGATTTTCCAATGTATCTGAGGGGGAGCACATCAAATCGAGACACAATTAATATTCAGTGATGGGAGTTTGCTGCTGTGAATGTAACACAGTTGGAGAGAGCCTCAGACAGGATGTCCCCAACAACACAGGAAGACCGCTCCATGACAGAGGCTACCACTAAGTCCCTCATCGAGGACACATTTTGAGACACAGCGGGAAACGGGGGAGGGGGGGGAGGAAGGATGGCGAGTGAGAAAGGGATTTTCCAGCCAGTAAATCTGATCCTGAGAGTTGGAGGGTCTGCGACAGAACCCCGTGAGCAGACTGTGATCCTGTGAATAATTTATAACGTTAACAGACCCTTTGGTTTGAACATAATTCATTAACACGTCTGCTCTATCATTTCTCCTGAACAAAGGGAAAGAAGGAGATGGCTTGATTAAACCAGCTATTAATTGATTAATTATTAAGCAATTAGGAGGGGACAGGCATCAGTTTCACTGTCCAAGGTCGACAAGACGTAATTTAGTTAAATATAAATTCAGGGTTGTTTGCCTCCAAGTTGATTCCTTTTAAACAACTAGATAAAAAATATAGAAACTACACATAAATATGAGCCACATGGATACCTGCCGTAAAATACGTTGACAAATAATGACTGCAAACTGAAGTCCATCCATCCAAGCACGGGGGATTCCGAGACGTTCCTCAGGGCAGATGGGATATATCGTCTCTCCAGGAAGTTCTGAGGTCTACCCCACGGTTTCCTACTGGTTGGGCGTGGCCGTTATAAACCTCAAGAGGAACTGACTAGACGCCCAAACCACCTCAACCACCCCCATTCGACATGAAGGAGGAGCGTTTGTTTTTGATTCGGGGGTGGCGCTGGATGAATTGGGATCACAACTCATCCTGTCAATAATTGCATCAGGTTTATTATATTTCCCACAAACTGTCAAACGAGTCGGGAGTGAGGTACAGCTTCATAAAGACAGATTATTTCCCCGACTGCCTGTATCTGTCTGCCGTCGTCTCTGCCTTTTCCTTGTTCGTCAGGCGAGACCGAGGGTGTGATAAAATCTCACCATGTGAACCTGTCGTGTTACATCTGCTCGGGTGGGCTGCCTCCTTCAGTCAGAAACTAATCATCTGTGTGATCCACAGAACAGCATCCCACCGTAATTATCATGCTGCTTACCAAAAGGGATATGAAACAATGGGGCTGTGAGTAAGATGTCTGGACATTTTGAGCCCATGCCAAATGCCTGTCTGGGGTGCAATGTGAGAGAGCTGCTATGTCAGACAGACATGACGGGAGGGAAGTATTAGAACCAAACCCTAGTCATCTTGATCACCCTCCATGTAATAAAATTCATTAGTCTGGCTGAGATTTTTAATACCAGTCATAGGCAATAACACACATACACACGCAGACAATGGGAAAATTGTAATAAAAGGAGAAGGCAGCGGATTTAAAGAGGCAGATGTGCTTTCTAAATACGTCTTTCTACTTGGCAGACTTTCCTCATGCTATTTTCAATAGTTTTTTTTTCCTGCTACCGCCAAGGACATATGTTCAAAGAAAAAGAAAAAGTTCCCAGCGACACTAAAGTCACAATCTGAGATGCACGGACCCGCTAATAAGATTCAAACGTTAGGACTGGAACCAGCTGCTGCTCTCAAATGGATCTGCACATGTTTTAATACGTCGACTCACACTTGTGAACTGAATCACATTTTGGAGGCGGTTGAAAAATGAAACACTGATTCCCAACAATGAGATTCTGCGAGAGATCTGACTGCACCAACACGAAGTTAGACGGCTGATTGAACGTTAGGTTAAAGCAGATTCATCCTGCATGGTGATTTTCTGGAGTTATTTAACCTGCTGGAAATCATGTCATAGCCCGTTGAACTGTGTGTGTGTTGTATTGCCTTTACAGGCTAATTTGGCTCCAGTCTGGGGCTTTTGTTCCAAACCCCAGCTAGAAAGCGTGAACCTGAACCTCGACCAAAAGTAAGAGAACAGTGAAACTAATGTATAAAGGGGTTGAGTCAGTTCAATGGCATGAGGAAATTAGTGTTAAAATTCGACTTGTATTGATGACGTCATTAGCAGCTTTAATACACTGGGCTGCATTCAGAACACCAGGTGTTTCAAGCCTTAGTTTAATAAGCCAGACAGATTTTGAGGCTGCTCTGAGTCAATTAAAAGCCTGGTCTCCTCGAACACGTCGCCTCGGAGTCCTGCTGGCAGCGAGGATAAACACTGACACACAGTAAAAGGAATACAGCAATGGTAAACTTATCACTGGCACAGAAACACGAGTCATTTTCACATAAAGTCCACTCAGCTGTGTCTGAAGGCTCCGGGGGCGAAGCCTCTCCCCTCTCTCTCCTCTTCATATTCAAGGTGTGCGTATAGGCACATGACTTTTTTCCCCCTCGTGTCAGATGTGACATGAGCAGCTAATTCAACAGCCAGGTAGAGAGGGTCCTGTATCCCCAGCAACCAAACAAACGGAGACATGTGCTTCCTCTCGCTGTTGGCTACGCATGACGGTTTGGATAAACACCGGGGCGAATACTGGAAACTTTCACTCTCACATTTTCACTCACGCGCTCTGTCTCTCTTATTTTTTCCAGGTTACTTGTGCAACACAAACCATCTTTGGGAAAGAGGCAATCAGGGTTCAACAAGACATGCACGTGTTTCAGTCGATGGAAGAAAATACTATTGGAGACGCCCCCGCCTCTTCAGTGCTTTGAATCCTGTTCCAAGGGACATTTTTAGACTGTTTGCTGGCGCTGGAAGGTTATGTCATTACACAATATCTAGATACGGGGCCAGATGCAACGTCTGTTTACATCTGTTACTGTTCAGGCCCTCCTAATGGCAGCGTCCTGACACGTCTCAGCCTGCTCACTTATCAAGGTTAAATAAAGAAAGACGTAAAAGCTGTGAGGCTTTGGAACAGACGAAGCATTGCCTCAAACTGCTGTTTGTAATCAGATTATGCCTTGAGGTGGGTCGGAGGTATTCAAATAAACCGAGAAGGAATCCGACTTTTTTCTCCCCCTCTCTAAAATGATCAGATGCAGATGCAGGAAACGGCTATGTGGGAAGAGTCATTCAAAGGTTCCGGAACTCACAGGTCATAGTGTTGATTCCACTTGGGGTCAAGTGTGTTCCTCACAGTGTCTGTCGAGTGGCATTGCCCTGAACCGTCCACAACCACTTTGGCGAAGGGATCAGGGAGGCCTGCAGGGAGACACACAACAGCACCACACTCACATTGGCCTGCAGTAACAACAATATATGGATGACACTGCAGTGTTAGCTCACTACGCATCAGCTGGGATAACTGGCACAGATGGTGTGTCGTCCACAAAGTGTTGGAACCTGCCCTGACTCTCAGATTGCTCGTCATTTACTTCTTTTTTTTTTTTTAAATAAGTAAAACAAAACATTGACAGAAATGAACTGACAACACAAACTATCATCGCTCAGTAATGGCATTTTCAAAAAATGAACCCTGAAGAGAATGTCAGCACAATTGGGTCCAGTCTTTTTTCTGGAGTTCTCCTTTCACATGTCAATTTTGCAGAAGGAGATTCTCCAGTCAGTAGATGTGTTCACATTGACACCGAACCCTCTGGGAAATCAAACATGACGATCTTTGTTAGTGTCTTTTGTTTTCTTGGCTCCTCTTTTTCCATCTTGAAATATTTTCATTCTTCTACTTTTTTTCCTTTTCAGTTTGGCATGTGTTGCGTGTTAAACCTTTCAGCGAACTAACACTTTTCTGAATAATCCTCTGCTGGATTCTCACCTGGGCCCATTTGGACATTTCTCCAGAATGTGAAGTGCAGTGCAGGTCTGAAAACAGCTTTACAGACACAAACGTGTCAGCAACATGCAAAAAGACAAAAAAAAAACAAAACAAAACAAAAAAACGGAAAAGCGCCATGTGGCTTCAGTTCATAAATCAAAGACAAATATATTTTTATCGATGGTTTCTGTGCAGCTCAACACCAGCTCCCTCATGGACTGTTTGCTCAGCTCCTGAGTGTTGGAATGGCAGGAATGGGCACCACAGAAACCACCTGAGTGAGCAGAGGACCTTTACATGCTCCTTCACCATGACAGCCTGACCCAAACACACCAAAACACTCATAACACCACAGACACCTACACATGACCCATGCAAGTCTTCAGTGGACAGAATGCACTGGCTAACTCACGCCAAGTGGATGAGGAAAATTTCAGTGACACTTTAAATACGGATTCACAATTGCATCAGCATCTGAGGGGGCACTATATGAAGTAAACTGCTGAAATTAGTATAAAAGCAGAAAAGTGCCCCATCTCTCTACTGCAATAAGATTTTTTTTTTTTTACAATGAATATAAAAGAATCAAAGCCAATAAAGGAAAAAAGAAAAAATATGATGGCAGATACTTACGGAAGAAGTCCTTCTTCACCAGGTTTTTGGCGCAGAGGACTGAAAGAGAGAAAGAGCCGAGGGTCAATATTAATGAAACACTTGAAAGTCACTTTTTAAATTCATACACATGTGCATGGGTGGGCAGCAGGGAAATGAGTTTGGATTCAAGACTCGAGTGGGAAAACACTGCAGAGAACAACCTGCAGAGTCAAACACCAGCCGACCTTGGTTCAGACTACACAAGCCCTCTCTTAGCCACAAGTGCATGTTTATAGCACAGAAAGCCGACAACCTACGACACCTCGCAAACAACAAAGAGGGAAACTAAACCTTTGCTGCGAGTTTAAAACTGCGGCTTTAGAGCAATTAACAGTCGCAGACACATTAGCGGTGTCTCTGGGAGCAAAGTGCAGTCTGCAGCGCGGAGGCTGATCCCGTCTCTCCACTCCAGGAGCCGGGGAGACGGTTGCTGAGGCGATGAGGCAGAGCCACTTACACCCTCATCCCGATGGATGAGGAAGCTCAGAAACCACCTGGGCGTCTGGAGTGGAGAGTTACAGCCAGTGAGTCAGGCACATGGAAATACAGTTCTGGCTTAGCTTACATCTGTGATAGCGCTTAGTAAGGAACACACGCTAATTGGTCTGAACACTGTTGCCTTGGCTCCGTTAGGCCAATCAGGGATTAGGAACTAATAAATGGTAATATTGTAATATTTACATCTGCCAATGAGGTTGTGTACACCCAAGTCTGTGTGGAAATCAATTTACTTTACAATGGAAAGACGATTAGTTGTTAATCTAGAAAATGATCAGCAGATTAATCAATGACTGACGCTCTATATGTTGAGAGCAGCATGAAATGCAACACTGCCACTGCTCCACTAGGATAAGCTATTCAATTACTTCCTGGTCTAAAGATAGCAGTTTCGACGTGAACGTGGTCATGCTGCCCGATATTGCAGCTCGTTTCAACCCAGCCCCAGGGCCGGCTTTACATGTGAAACCAATAATCAATTTAAAGTTAAATGGCTGATGGAAACGGATTATCAATTCAAGAAATCCTCGTCAGTGCAGGAAAACCTCCCAGAGAATTGGCCACGGGGTTTATGTCATGTCTGAAAAAGGCGTACTAGACAAAGGCACACCCCTAGTGGCAGACTGCTGCTGAAGCCATTCAATATGCAGCAGTCGCCTATTCATCAACCCCCACCCCCCAACCCCATGCCGCACATACTCAGACACACAACCACACCATGTCAAATATCACCCTGAATTACTCTGGGCTGAGCTGAAACACTTTTGCCCACCACGAAACAGCGGGAGGAGGACGTATGCCTTCTCAGAGACGTGTGTGGACAAAATTAAATACACAAATCACCAGCTTCTACATATGCATGGTGTTTACAGCTGTGCAGGGGACAGCCACACACACACAGGGCTGTGGATTTAATGACAAGAACCCCATTTGGAGACAGAGAGAAGTGAAAACAGATGACAAGAATTCGATGCATGGGGGGGTGAAGAACATGCTCGACAGATGAGGAAGAATTTCTTTCCGCAAACATCCCTGAGAATGTGTTACGTTCCAGTGAAACCCACCTCATCTCTAAAACATCTGGTATGCATCGCTTTTGGTCGCACTCCCCATGAGCACAGAAGTGAACATGTGCCCACACACGCACGCACAGTTGGAGGCTTTGACGCAGATGAAAAAGGTGGAGTGAGGTAACAGGTGACAGTTTTTTTCTTTTTGTGTTTCCACCGAGCGTCTGCCCACACGCCACAGACAACATGTGTGTAACGTGAGAAAGGCCTCCGCAGGGACCTGATGATGTTTCCAGAGGGGAAAGAACATCAAGCACGACTGTTCCCTGGGCTGTGAAGTCTCAACACAATTAATCCACGTGAGGTAAGAGAAGAGAAGAGGGAAACACTTCTCTAAAGGGAGGTGAGGCAGGAGCAAGCAAAACCACCTGGAATCACAGTTCAGACAGAACAGCTAGAGGAGAACCGACGGCAGGGAAGGGCTCGACTCGTCACCGTGGCCCATAGAGCAGCCAGCTCAGCTCAAAGTGGACCAAGCTACATCAACAGACTCTGCCGTGCATAAGCAGTACTCAGCTAGCCACACACCAGGAAGGCACCACTATTTATACATATATAGACTCCTTATGAAAACATACAAGGGGCCAAATTACAGCTAAAAACAGAAAATGTACAGAAAACCACTGGAATGGTAGACGACGCAGGGAGACAATGGCAGCAGTGAAGCCAGCTCAGTCTGCAGAGAAGGAGAGCGTGAGGACGGCAGCGAGGACACGGTACAACCCAACCATCAGAATAGAGTTGTCACTGTGACAAAACATAAAGACGAAGCACTTGAAGTAAAGTTGAGCTGTATTTTACAGATTTAGAGAGCGGTTTCTATTTTCCTGCCGTCTCTCCTCTCAGACTTTCAGACCACTGCCGTCAGTTGTTTGTTGAAAATTACCACAAAAGACAAAAAGAGAGCTGGAGAGAGAGAAGTTCAAACCAAGGGCGCATTCTCACCTCCCCACAGCAGGCCAATCACTTCACATCGCTGCTTGCAGAAAGTTACAGAAGGAGTCAGGGCCTCCCAAGCTGTCGGAAAAGGTTTCTGAAGATATCTGACCTTAAAGGCTCTCTACTCCCGACAGAGTAAACGTACCCCTCTGAAGGACAGGTGTGTACTTTTGAGCATGTTTTCGATAATAAAACACAAAGCAGAAACAGTCTCATCCTTGAAATTAATTACTGAAGCAAAGGCACTTTCAAACTTCCCTTTGTAGAACACTTTATTCATCGGGCATATTTTCTTTTTTACAGTTGTAGCTGCATCTATCCGGACATTCACACAAAGCTTAGTTTTAATGTCACGGGGGAGCTTCAGCACAGCTTAGTGAAAAAGGGATGGACCATAAAAGTTAATTAAAATGTCTAAACCTCAGCCGAGAAGGTGCAAGTCATTTCTTATTAACTGCTGTCATGGCAGGACCACTGGAAAGATGATTGATATTGGGGCCAGAAGACATTTTTCAATGATATTTAAACCAGGAGCACGTTTCCTGTGACAAGCCAGGTTTCCATCCAAATTTACTCCAAAACTCGGCCAAAGAAAATCAGCAAAAAAAGAAAGTTTACACTTGATTCATGTGAGTGTACACCGCTGTGTTAATATAATCTGTTGGTTCATTGATGGTAAGTGAGGCTGCTTTACTTCTGAGGACTATATTAACCTGTGAGTCACCTCATCTCCTAGACTAGATGGGACTGAGACTACATTCATTTCCCCATCACTTCTTAGCAGTGTCATGCTGCACTGGCTGATAAGGGACGTTCCCCCACCCCCTCACAGAAAACTATAATTGACGCCATTCCAGAGCCTTTCCCAAGAAAAGGAAGTGGGCGAGCTTACACCTACAGGGCAGTATCGTAAATCTGTTGTTTTATTGGTCACCCTGGTCTGACTTTTTCATGCTCACACACAGATAAATGTAATTATGAGGCACACACAGTCAGCCCTTTAATATGATGAACACACACACAGTGTCCTGGGTTTAAAAGAAACGCTGGAAAAAAAGTAGAAACATTAGAAGCTTATTTCAGATGCCAGCTAGAATCACATCATTATTATTCCATGGCTGTTCTGTACGGAGTGCTGTTTTTTAGGGAGTGACAATATTTTCTAAAACCACATAATGGAGCGGGTTGCCAGTGTTAATATGGGGTGAGGGGTCAGACAGGCCAAGTTCACAAATTGAATCAGAACTTTATTATTATTATTTTTTTCTTCAGTTGAAAACTTCACAGAAGTGAATTCATAATTCCTTGGTGTGTTCACGGGTGGAGAGCTAAACGAAAAAACCTCTCGGCCTGCCCATAAACAACTCTGGCAGCCCTTTTCCAAAAAGGCCATCACAGGGGTGCAACAACATGTTATGGCACCATATTTCAAAAGAGAAAAAATGTGACAATATACATCAGAAACTCAATAAGGCACCGCGATACCATCTAAATCCTGAGGAGTTCTGGCAGTTATGTTATTGTCCTTGGTGAGAAATATAAAAAGTGTTTCTCTGAACATGTTTTATTTGGGTGTTGGCCTGGAAAAGTAAAACATGCTCCATCCCAGTTCTCACAAACTTTAAGTGAGATTCTTAATTTGCCTTATTGAATAAACTGTCAATTAGATTCTGATGTGACTCCAAACTCACGACAAAGCATCACATACGTGACTCGACCAGGCGACAGCACAAATCAGCGTATTCCAACTTTCTTCTTCTGTGTCACAAAAATACACGAGACGCTCCGGAAAAAGCATCGCATCAACCCCGAGCATCTCGGCCCATCTGAGATCCTCTGTTGTCATAGTGACGGCAAGTATCGAGGCAAAGCCGAGAGAAGGGTTTCTCTGTGTCGCCTGTGTTTCTTATTCCAGTCGCACTGCCTCACTCACACAGCCAGGGACTGCTGCGCTGACTGATACCCTGGGGGGGGGGGGACAAGACCCACCGCCCCCCTGCAGAGAGACAGGATGAGTACCACTGAGAGATTTACAGCAAGGGACAAGTGCATACATCTAAGATGACAGTTCAAAGGAAAAGTATGACATAGGCCGTCGGTTTTTGTAGGAGGCGATCCATTCAGGGATCAATCTGTCCCTGTTAACAACATTTAGTTTAACAAATCCAACGATCCCATCTGATTAATGAGCAGAAAAGGTTCACTTTCACTGGGAATTGTTGTTTTAAATCACAACCAAAACAATGCTGTGTAAGGAACCTGGGGATGTGACTGTAACAGATGTGTCCAGAGGTTAAAACAAATAAAAGTATAGTTTTAGAAAAATGCAGCATCATCATCAACAACCACCTCCGGCCTCACACACGGGCACTGGAAGTGTGTGTGTGCTCTCGGTAGCTGCTCCGCTCACTGCAGCTTATTAGTCACATAATGGCTTTCCACATTACAGCCCAAACCAAGCTGGTTCCCCGAGGACGGCAGAGAAGGCTAAGCAAACACTAAGCACAAATGATTGTGAGCACAGTGTTGCTTAGCTGGTTCCTCTGCCAGGCTGTCTCTTCATAAAAAAATCAATTCCACTGAGTGGCAACAGCAGATCTGTGCAAGCAGTGACCGAAACCTTGGGCCGAAGTTAAAGTTCCACCTGTGGGGAGAGGATGGGCCGGGTTTCTCACAGGCTGGGACACAAAGAGCCCCACTGTGCAGGCGAATCAATGAAGTTCGCCAGACTCAAGCCAAACACCTGGGGAGGGGTAGCTCACGTGGCGTCTAGCTGAGGGAGGGTGGTGGAGGGGGTGGCGTCACCATGGCAGCAATCGGTGGTAGAGAGACAAGATGGAACTGGGAACCTGCTCTCAACCGCTGTCAACGAGCACACACAGACATGGATGGTTTGCCATGAGCACAATCGGGTGTGGGAAAAGAAAAGAGCGCTGAGGGGAAAAGAGGGTTCACACGTCCTCTTGTCAGTTCTCTGCGGTTAACCATCGCTCTGGAGTCTATGAGGTGGAGGAAATGGGGGTGTGGGAACGGAGACCACCGCCTGGTCGTGTTGCACCATTCCCAAACTGTGTGAGAACGCAGCTTCATAATTGGGCGAGGACGATGAGGTTGCTCAACCGTTCCCCTTGGTCTGCGTGGAATCATCCCGCAGTGAGAATCTAAACAAATCTCTTCCGGCCCACGAGCTCAAGTTGACCCCATTTTGAACCTCCTTTCCTGTCCACCTGGTTCCTCCAGTCCAGTGCACTGACCCAAACCCACCAGACAGTCTGACACATCTTCAGGGAACAGTACTCCCCCACCTCCTCCCTCAACTCTCCCAGCCCTCAGCCTTTCCTCTGCCTGTGTCTGTGCCTGTTTGTCTGTCTGCCCTGTTTTGACTCCAGAACCAGCACCGTGCACTCTCATGCGCAGCATTGTTCTTCTATAAACAAAAGGCTTCCTCTTCCCCTCCCCACTCCTCCCTAACCTCTTTGAGAAATAAATTCTAAAGGGAGGGACGAGGAAGAAGGCCGAGTAATGACTGACAAGCAGTTGGTGGTGCGAGTGAACCTGCTCTTAAGGTGTCTGGGACTAAACTCTAAACCATATGCTAATAAAATCTCCTCTGGCAATATGTAGGGTAATGTTGGGCCTGGAGCTCTGCCTCTGTAAGCCCCTGTCAATGAGGCCGCAGCGGACAGAGGCTGATATAAGCTGGGCGCTGGAGCTTTCATGCATGGCAGTCTCACAGACATGGAGCCATTCAGTCTAACACAGGAAGGAAACAAAGCGCAGTTCATTGGGAGCAGCTCCCAACTTTATTTTGCAGTGAACCAATGCAGCGACTGACCCTAAAGTTCCAGGAACTACAGCGTGTGATGAACTCAGGAGTAAAAGGACATTTTCCAGTGAGAGAGTGTTAAGTGTAAACTTCTGTACAGTTTTCGAGGGAGGGGATCTGATCAGTGTCAAACATTAACTTTAAAAGTGATGTTGAGGTTTGAGTCCTCAGCCAGCTTATCTCAATTCAGCATTCTTCTTGGTGAGGTAAATACTGAAAACTGAAAACTCCAAGTCAGCACTTAAGAGCATAAACCTCCGCCAAGGCCCAACAATCCCATTATATCCAGTGGAGCTGCACCAGTAGTTCAGCTCAGTCCCCCTACATATCCCTGATTTTTCATTTTTTAATGTCAGTTTCTGCTTAGACCTGATGGAAAACCAATGGACAGGGGCAAAACATCTCCTAATTGGTGTGGGGGAGTTTCCAAGAACGACTTGAGATATGTTTTAGAAACATCAGAGTAATACACCGGGAAATATCAGCTACTTTGCTGGGTAATGAAAAGGAAAGTTTCCAGGAATGTCACAGAGCATCTTATATTTACTTCATTTCTAACTGCTATCTGCTTGCATATTATTTTGTATTATAGACTAATGGGTATACCTGCAGGAGAAACCGTACTGATGCTCAAAAGCTGATACCAGACAAACAATTTTGAAAAATAAGCCTGCTTCACAGGTCCAAAGCCACCACAGAGTCAACCACACCACATTCTGCGCTTCCCTGCTCATGACAAAAGTGGGTTACTTTTTAAAGACCTGGCTATACCACTTAACTTAAGCCCTTAACTGGAGTCGGGCAGAACAGAGTGAAGAGGCAGGGTAGAATTTCAAAAACTCCGTCCAGCTCTTCATGGGGTGCAGACTAACTGTGGAAATGTGGTTAAGGCAAATTGACTCGTAGGCACTGGGAAATATCTGAGCTTTGGCAGATTCTTAAATCATAGCAAATCCACTTATGTAATATGCAAATCTGATAAGACTTCTCCTGCTCACATACTACAGATATTAAGAGTCACTGGTAACAGAGTGATCATGGAACTTCTTAAAGCCAGGAAAATCTTCTAATGCCTCTAAATAGACCTACAATTTCCAAGATTTAGAAAATTAGACAGGAAAAAGGGTAAGAAAATCTCCCTGTGCATCATTTTACACTGAGAGGAAAACAGAAAGGAACACTGTGTGAAAAAAAGAGGGGAAAAAGACCTTGATCAACTCCTCCCAGAGTTCAAAATCTTACAGAGGCATTCAAAGACACGCTTCATCTCTGTTTCACACGTGCCCCGAGTCAGGAGGGGAAAGAACAGCCCTGTCAACGATCGGGGAGTGGAGAGGAAACCAGCAGTGAAGCATATTAAGAAACTCATATTTCCTGTGACGTGCGTGAAACATCACAAAGCAAACAGAGAAAACGTACGCTCCCAGGACTCCTCTTAAGGAGAAGGACATGTGGGGACATCTGTCACAGCAAATCACTGTGACCAGACCAAATGAGCACGGGGAATAAGAGGAAAGAAAAGTAAGAAGATAATTTATATCTACATATATAGAAGATATAATATGTCCCCCCAGCAGGTTCTCGTTATAAGAGGATAAAAGGCTTTGACTAAGAGAAGCCAGATATCATTACACATCACTCTCACCACCTGCTGGAGAAATGATGAGCGATACGTGGAGGCACGCTGAGACGCTCAGAGGAAGCAGAGACCTAAGCTGCCAGGTGGAGTTATGTATGAATTACTTGCTGTATTTAGAAAAGGATGCAGCGTGAAGGCCCATTAATTATTAGACATTCTTAATGTTCGGGAAAACAGCCAAGACAAATGACTCACAGAGGTAGCAGGCAGGTTTAACAAATGATTTTCCAACAACAACGATTTACTCTAACTTCATTAACTATATACACTCATATAATCAATAATTGGACTATGTCCTTATTCTGAAACATATCCCCGATTATGAGGCGTACGTGAGTCGTGAGAGTACCATAGTAGTTTCTTCTGGCATCAAGTATCAATCTACTAGTTAAAAAATAATTGGTTTCAAGTCAGGAAAAGCATACTAATAAAATAACGAGTAGAGCTTAGCAGAAAGTTTATTCAACTAAACAAGCGTTTGAACGAGAGCAAAAGGTGTGAGATAAAGCTGCACAACTAGAACCACCCAACCAACCGAGGCCTTATCTTCCCTTACAAAAACCTGTTTTACAACATGGAGAAACTAACCACACAAGCACACGAGAGAGGAAAGAGGCTGGCAACATTTTTAGTGTGAGAACATTTCATCCATCGCACGTCACCTTTTCCCTCAGTGATAGTCAACTGTAATTGCATAATAGGAGTCCACCCCGACTATTTTCAGCTCCAAATAGTGGGAAACCATGCCACAATGGCAATTTTTAGTGGCATTCCTGTTGCCTCTGCATAGTGCATCACTCTCTCTTTCCACTCTGTGATACAATGTGCTTAACAGAGAGTCAGCCAGGCGAGCAAAGTCTTCCACAGTACCATCACCGCTGCCACAAAATGAGAAGTCAAAACCGTGAGCAAAGCAGAGCAGAGTGCGGCCCGAGCTTCTGCAAGCTTGCACTGCTCTTGGCCCGGCGACTGGAGCTGCTGCGAGTGACTGCACGGCTCTCCTAGCTTCTTGGCACCTTCGCTACCTCTGATGTAATGGAGGAGAGTAGAGAGGAGGCCTGGCCTGACCTGCAGTGGGGAAGAGTGGATGGTACCAACCTGTTAAACACCACACCGCTGCGTTAATTGCCAAATTTATGGCTTTGCTTCCCCACTTGTGGTTTTTCCCCAAATCCTTGAGAGTTTAAGTTTCTACGAATGATTTCTCAACTTCAGCCGAGAGCGGTGTTATGTCATTACCACCCAGACATATTTTCCCTTTTCTACATAAATGCATTGGACAGAGAACGCCCTCCGCCACTTCTTAGAGTCCGGACAGTCATGTCATAATCACAAGATCCTCCCTCATTTCTTTGAAACGTGAGGTGTTCTTCCTCAGAGCCAGCCCCTCTGTCTCACTGGAGCTGGTTTCAGACATACCCTGATGTCTGGGCATTTTCCTGAAACTATCTAGGGGGCTGTGGTATTCAGTGAGTGAGCACGTTCATGATAACACAAGAAAAACAATGAAAAAAGACACCAACAAAGATGCATGCGATTTCCACAGCAGAATTCCCCTTTTATTCTGTACCCAGGTGCCACCCTGGACCTGATGGTCTGGAGATTACGATTTAAAAGATGAGCTTCAAGCGGCAGAATGACTGTGTTAATGCCTGTGTTTAGTTTTGAGTTATCCAAACAATAATTTGATTCAGTCCTCAAAAGGTTAAGGTGGCCATAACTTCAGGGCTGGCTTGAGGAAATGTCAACTTAAAAGGGCCGCGTGTGTGAATCAGCACATCAATTGCTTCGGATGTCAAATTAAAGTTTGGAAGAATAATGAGCCCACATTCTAAACATTCCCCACATGAGTGACTACAGTTTCTGTATCATCTGCCTGGAAGCTGAATCATCAGGCTCTTGGCACTCCCAGTTTGAGTCTAGACGGTTAGTTTCTCCATGAACCTCCTGTGAAACAAAACTGAAATCTTATCAGGCACTTCCACAACATCGGCCCCCATCGTGATTGCGAGTAGACAATGATTACTGTGAACCTACGGGGAACTGTGCATACTTAGGATTCCTCTACATCTGAGACACGAGGGTCAGGGAGTAAAAGCCCCATTACAGGAACATCACATTTGCTTCTCTGTTCAGGAATCTCACGTGGTGTGTTTGTTCAACTTTAGCAGATATGCCATTTGAAATGCGATCTGGTGTGAATATAAACATCTCTCTTCTGATCCCGTCTCCTCAGAGGACTGAAGGGGCTCAAACGTCAGGCCAGGACAGACGCCTCCAGTCAGCTGCTGGCGTCTTTGCGGCTTTTGCACCAGCACGCCCCCACCAGTGGAGACTTGAGACCCCCATCTGCTCGAGGTTAGTCAGAGTATATCGTATCAACCCGTGTCCGTCCAGGTTTAAAGCAGGGCCGGCACGTTCAGGAATTAATCTCAGGTTACTCTGCCTGATCAGACAGCTGGGCAGCGACGCTCTGCCCACCCTGCCTCCACCACTGTCTCTGGGAGGAAAGTGAAAGCACCTCTGCCTGTGTGGATCTCTGGAGGAGCTAATGAGTCTTTGTGCTAACTTGTTGGGTGAGCTCATCCGGCCCCCTTGGCTAGATGATGAGATAACACAGAAAAAGGAAAGAGGACACATGTTCAATGCCACAGGTTGTTCCAAAGCACACAGCCTTGACCTTCCAGGATAGCGGAACATTGACCAGTGTAATGATTAAAGGAAACAGGCTCTAGGTAACAGGTGGTGGAGCATGCAGAGTTTGGCACCTGTTGCGTGTTAGAAACATCATGACCCTGCTCCTCTGGAGGATCTCCTGCAGTATCCCCACATGTTACCACTCCGATATTATCTGGAGTTTTTTTTTTTTACGAGGGACAGAATATCCAGAGTTAGGTGCATGTCTCTCCACAGATGCTTTAAAAGAGCGTATTTCATCATTCACCACTTCAGTGTGAACCTACACATTGCACAGGGTTGCTGTGTCTCTTGCTGCATTCATTGGGACAGAGCCGTTTATCAAGCAAGGCCTTTCTTACTCCTTTCATTTGTGACTGAAGCCATAAGCTTGCATCAGAACAGCCTGGAAATAAAAGACAATTTCTAAAGTCTTTTTCTCCTCTTCAAACTGCACTCAAACAGCAGCAGCTCAAAGATCACGTGCATAACAGCCATCTGAATTACGAGCGCAATAAAATAAGACATACTGGAAATATCTGATGCTATACTCATCTGCAGTATTCAGTCAACTGTCTGCACAAGCCTAAGTGCATCTCAAGTCAAACAATTAAGGTTGTATACCGTCATAGGATATGCATCCCACTGCTTCAGATAAAAAAAAATCCTAACTTCAAACTGAGGAGTAGTTTGGGAGACAGAGGGGCAGGCAGAGAAGACAGCATGAGGAACAGCCTGTCAGGAATGACAGAAGAGCTGACAGACTGTTTGGTTCTCACTGGAACTCCCCTCCCTTCGCTCACCACTAATCCAATTCAGACCCATTAACCACCACAACCAGGTTAACAGATCAGGCCTTTGAAGAGGGTCTTTCCCAAATCACACAGGAAGATTAGCGCCTCTCCCTCACTGCAGACACGCGACCACTGTGAGTCCGAAGCACAGCTGAGAGGTACTTTGGTTCATCTAGTCACATCTATGTATCTTAGATAGGAACCCATCAACACGCCCACTGGCTCGCAGTTCAATTTTCATTCTGAATGATCACAGTGGCATTTTCCTCAGGGGCTGGCAGGTACAGTTAAGGAAAGTTTCAGGAGAAACTGACTCAGACCTGCTCACATGCTGCCCTTTAGGAACGTTCAAGAGATTACCAGGAATCAATGGTTGATTCATCAATCACTCAGTCCTCTTTTATCTACAATAACATTTCTTTGGGCTAACTATTTAGAGATTGTTTTCAGGCACTCTCAGTCATATCATGTTCATGTGGATTTTCTGTATTTTTAAATGAGCTTTAAATCTTTGTGCCCTGGCTGCTTAAGAAATACCCCAAGGCTACAAGTGGCCTAAATCAGAAACCAGTGATGTGTTTGAACATGACATTGTTTGTAAGTTTTTCTTTTCTTTTGGGCTCTAAATGAAAACAGGCTGTGAGGACACAGAAATATATTAGCAGCCATTCTGAAGTGTTGATCATCTTCTTGACAGGAAGAGACAATCAGGCTCCCCCAAACCAATAATCCAGCGACAGGATGGAGCTGTGAGCCACCCGGCGATACAAGCAACAGGCAAAACACCCAATATCCTGCTGAGTAATACGACTGGGATTCATTTTTGTTGCGGTGGAACCTCAAAGGTGTGTGTGTGGGGGGGGGGGGGGGGGGGGGGTTTTTGGGCTGGGGGGGGGGGGGGGGGGGGGGGGGGGGGGGGTGATTCTGGACCGTTCTGCTCCCCACCTGTCAGGGGTGAGGTTTCGACAAGTGTTTGGGTCTCTCCATCCCCCTGCTACATCTGGTCTCCTCCGGGCCGTTGCTGGTGGCGGTTGAGGGTAGAGCGACCGCAGAGTGCTTTGTGCTCCTGGACGAGCAGCTGAACCAACAGGAAAGCCAACCCCGGCCAGTCAATTAATTGATGGAACAATTTAAAAAATATGGCAGTCTGTGAGTAGGGGGGAGAAAAATGTGTAAAAATAATATGAAATAATCGTTTGTTACGTTCCCGTTTCGATTCCTTTGAACCTCATTTATTTTCTGTCCTTTTGCCATGTTTAATTAGTTTTCTTTTACGGCCTGTAAAAGCAGAATTTGGAAACGTTTGCTCAAAATACATGAACGGCCGGTAGACTCAACAGCTCACCACATGCAGCTAATCACTGTGTATTTACAATGTATCCTGTCTGAACACCCAGATGAACCCAAATCACTTCCATGCAGCCGCTCTGTAAAGCGGCTCTGACGAAGACCACATGAATGTGCCGAGCGCCGCTCCGACCACATTAAAACTCTCTTGATCACCGGGTCCTGTGCCTTCACACTCCCATCTATGGCCTGCTGTGGAGGTCCCTTCTTCAATTATCCAACATCCAAAGACCCCCCCCATCTGTGGGCTACAGTCAGGGCAAGCTGCACTGAAAGGGGAAAGACGTTGGTCTTTCACTGGGAGCCACACAGTGGGCTAGTGTGAAACCCCAGGGCCTTTGTTGCATCTTTAAAATGAGTCTGCTTTATGCTCGAGGAGCATCTGTGTTGTCGTCTTATAAAGAGAGAAGAGGAGCTTTGTTTTATTTAATTCGATTTCAAACATAAAAGTACTTCTGCGGCACGTTTGAATGCCGATCGCTTTTGGGTTAAAATAAATCCCCTCAGAGGGAGCGTCAGACAAATCAAGAAAATGTGGAGGAAGCTCAGTTAGTAAGGGTGGGAGCGAAATATGCCTTGGACCTGGTCTGAGGGGAAGAAGTCTAGAGTCGGAAAGAACAGGAGTGACTCAGAGAGGAAGAGGTGGGAATGCAAATGGAGAATTCTAGGGAATCCCACTGAGATAGCTCCCTTTGCTGAGCTGCTTCGCGCCAAAGAATTCAGATGAGCAAACCATATGCTTAACAAGTCGAATGTAAACTCCCGGCTAAGACAAAAATGGCAATAAACGTCAAGACTCTGAATCTGACCAGAAAATCAAACGAACAGCAGTTAATTTACTTCTCAGGCAAAGAATTTATTCAAAGAGGCAAAAGACGGAGCGTCGTTTTCTATCTGATATGTGATCAGTTTGCGATGAATTGGAGGGATGCCTCTCTCTTCTCTGCAAAGTTTCAATCCCGTTAAAGGGAACTCTGACTTTGGCATCCGGCAGCGTGTCATCAGATTTATGGCTGCATGGAAAGTGGTGCAAATTATGCCATGAGCTATGTCAGCATGACAGAATTTAAGAATGATCAGACGAAGCAACGAGCCGTGCCTCAGTGATGTAATTTACGACTGGATGGATCGAGCGTGTTGCACCATCGCCTGTGTTTGTGTGTCATGTAATTTAGGCGAGATCAGCTGTGGAGAATAATGGAAACCTGTCCCGTGTAGTCAAGGGGCAATTCTCACCCCAAGTGTTAGTTTTAGCAGCTTGCTTGCCATATTTCCCCGGTTTAATAGCTGGCAAACATCTGCAACATCTGGTTCAAATGGACAGGGGGGTTGTCAGCGAGGAGAGACGCCTGCAGCACAAACAGCTACAGGCCTGTTTCAATGTAGTAACTCATCATTCACAGCCTGCCTGGAAACACACTCATCGACAACTATGTGTCGAGAGTCGGCTCAACTACAGATGACAACACATGGCCACAATGTCACGGTGACACTTTCTGGAGACGTTACTCCCCCAGTTGCAATCGCAGAAACCCAGCACACACAGCTGTGCGGTGCTAAACAAAGAGACAGAGAACCAGATGCCTTCCTACCATGCTCATAGTGCAATATTACATTATCCTCACTCACTCTTTCTTTGAGGATTCGTTGTCAGATGCAGCACATCCAGAGGAGAGAGGTGGTCTGCGAGGTCCCCGCTCTCGCCATTTTTCACAGTGGACTCACATTCTCGACATTCCACCAGGAGACCACTGCGGTCCGTCTCAAAGTGCGGTGACAAAGCGAATTCACTACCTAACGGGCCCCTCTGGATTTCCACACGAGAGCTGCACACAGACACATTCTGTGGTGACGCGTCTCCAAGGGACATCGGGGAAGTGACCGGTTATAGCGGGGTGTTTGTCTACCACAGGTTTACGTCCATGTAACAGGTCACAATCCACAATGCAAATTTAAAAGAAACCCTCTAAATAAATTACCCCAGCACCACTATGACCTGAGCAGCAACCTGCAGGTTCAGTATCAACCACATGATCATTGAGATTGAATCTGTTCTGGTCTATTGTTAGGAATTGTACCACTGGTATGACACCTGTGTAAAATCCCACCAAAACCCTGCTGTCCCTGGTCCACCCGGCAGCTCCGGCTCATCGCATCCATCTCATTAAATATCCCTCCATCTTTGTCTCCACTTCACTCCTATCAGAGACATTCCTAAATATTTAATCTGGCCCTCCCTGATAGAAGAGGACAACCCTGTGGATTTGACTGGAGACTGGAACGGGACAAACATCAGAATCAGAAACAAGAGGGCAGCTGTTGCGCCCCGTGGTCCAGTCAAAACACCATGTCAACCCTTTCCCTGTTTGTGTTGAAAAGGCAAAAACCAAAACAGCTGAGGTGGAGCCGGGGTCCGGAGAAATGCCTCCAGCCTGAAATGTGGACGACGATGATTAAGTATGAACACCCTGCTCCTCCACTGGCGAGGAGGTGAGGGGGTTGTCTAAGTCCACAGGAGACTTCTGGACATTCAGGGGTAAAAGGTGACAGACAGGAGCAGCATGGAGGTGGCTGCTTTTCGCATTTCAATACTAGACACTGGTTTCATGTCCTTCAGTTGTTATGGATGTGGCTGCAGCACCGTTTACCCCTGAATCACCAGACGTCTTCTGTGGACCCAAAGCCTTTCAAACCGCCCCCCTGGACATGCAGCAGGAGGAGAGGGGTTTGGTGCTGACCTGTTCGGGGAGGGGGGTCCGACACAGGAGGTAGCCGTTTGTCAGTGATCAGACATGGGACTGGGTCAGCTACAGACCCCCGGTGTGTCCCGGGGAGCTGCCTGTCACCTCGCCCCGGCAGAAAGGCTCAGTTACAGTTAGCCGGCCAGCCTGTGTGTGGCTAGGCTAACACCAGCTAGCCAACTTTACCGGAGCCCGTGTGTCTGCAGGGCAGGGTTACACATGCACCGAGGGGACCAGCGAGTGCGTGTGCGTGTGTGCAGCCGTGGGCTGAATAATGTCATTGTGGGTTTCTCCGCAGGCAGCGGAACTCCGGGGCAAAGCGGCCGAACATGCAGCTACTTCAGGAGCCGTGTTCCTGCTGCTGCTGCTGCTGGCGACAGTCGCCCGGTTGAGTCTAATTCCAAGAGTGCTGATGTTCAGATACCAGGGTTACGTGCACGTCTGGAGTCCACTTCCACAACAAAAACAGCGGAAACGCCACGATAATAAGACCGTAACACTGCCGCTGATGGGACGAGGAGAACCACAGGGGGTAACAACCGGTAGAGGAGCCAACTCCATGGCCCAGGGGAGCTGTTCCCGTCCAAGAAATACACCGAGCCCTCCTAGCTAGTGTGTGCGGGAGGGAGGGAGGGGGAGCCGACGGTGGGGTTTAAAATGAAGCGGTGCTAGCTACCTGTTAGTCGCAGCTTCACCGGGCCGTTCCGCCGAACTCCTTGGTTAGACATGTCCTCCGGGTCCCGACCTCCACTTCGCGGAACGTGTCTTCAGATGCGGGGGAAGGTTTGATGGAGCCCTCCGCCAGTTTTAGACAATAATGGAGTCAACGCACCGTGGCCCGGATGTGGAGTGAACTGCCACCGCGATGGCTCCGAAAATGTAACCAAAAGAAAGAGGGAGGGAGATAAAGGCAGAGATAGAGGAGGAGGAGAAGGAGGAGTGGAGCTGGGAGAGGGACTAGAACAGTAACGCGCTGCGGGGTTCGTGTTCACATGTTCGGGAGGAGCCGCTCTCTGGCCCCGGTCCTCCACTCCGCTCGTTGTGGAGACTCCGGATTTAAGATCCCACCTCAGGAGGCTGCTGCTGGAGGGAGCTGACCGGTGACGACACTCCGAGGGGGGGAGCCACACTCCGCTCCAGCCCGGGTCACAGTCATGGAGGGGGCTCCCATTCAACACTTTCAGTTTTGATCTTTAATGAATCCTTACACTTTCAGTTTGATGTGTTTTTAATAAACACTTTTAGTTTTGTTTAATTCACCACTGGCTGACTTCTGTCCACCAGGGCACAATTTAAATCAGTAAATGAATAGTGATGAAAGAATGAATAATATTATTTTCTACCATTTTTATTTGAATAATTATTGAGTGACACCCACAGATACCAAATAGACTTCAACAACATTTGTCATAAGTTTGTGTTGTGTTCTCAGTAATTGTACTGTTTTCATGTTCATTCTTATACCATATTCATTAACTACAATAAATGTATACTGAGATCTTAGAACTTTTCAGAATCATCAATACTTCTTTTTTCAGTCAGAACATTTATCACAATTGGTAAAATAAGAACACACAAACATAGTCTGACAACTTTATTTACATCAGTCACATTAAAAGAGTATGTACAGAACATACAAAAGGACAAACAGTGGCCACAAGGGTACAGTACAGCTGAAAGATTAGAAAGTCTAGAAATTGAAAGTGCTCTGGTTTTCACTGATTTGGAAAGCATAACCATCATCAGTGGCTTGTGGGGCCACAGACTCCAGCTCCTCCTCCTATTAAAAAAGGGAATACAAATGGTTAGAACACTCAAAACTCAAACGAAAGCTCTTATGGTCAGCCTGAGCATCTGAAACACACTTACCTCTGCAGAGAAGTATTTCTCAATCAGGTTGAGGGCTGCTTTATACACCATCTCATTTTCATGAGACTGCAGAGACTCGATCCTATCCAGTCCTCCACACTCTTCCATCATCAGACTCAGCTTGTCAGACTCTCCAATTTTATCACCAGCCTGAAACACAAACAAGCGTTTCAGCCATCGGCACAGCTCTGGTAATGAATCAGTAGTACAGTTCAAATCCAGGAGAATCAATAAATAAAATAACCATTAACAAACTTTATTTTGCCATAACCATGCACTCACCAGGAAGATGTTGGTGATGGCATCCAAGATGACGAGGACAATTTTGCTGTCCTTGGAGGAGAGCAGATTGAGGAGAGGCTCAATCACATTGGCCTGTACAAGATAAACCACCTGCTGAACAGTGCCCCCGCTGGTGAAGTTTGTAATGGCCCACACAGCCTCCTTCTGAGTTTTGTAGTCTCCCTGCAGAGAGAAGATACATATGACCTCAGAAGTTGATTTCACGAGAGAAGACTGGGAAATTAAAAGTTATATTCCCCACTAGTGAAACAAACTTGAAACTTACCCGTGCAAGTGTTTCAACCAGGTACGGGACGATGCCTGCATTGATGACCTCCTGGATTTGGGAGTCTCTCCCTGCAGTGATGTTGGACAGAGTCCAGGCGGCCTCCTTCTGGATGTTGGCCCTCTTGTGGCGCAGCAGTCGGGGGAACATGGGCAGGGCGCCGGCATCAAGAACCGCCTGCGTCTGCTCATCTGTACCGGTCACAATGTTGCCAATGGCACGCAGTGAAGGGGTCTGAAGGGAAGGGAATCATTAAAGTGGAGCTGCTGCAGGTTGGTGACAATAAACTCAACTACTTGAGTTACGAACTGGAGGAACAAAAACTGAACAACGGATGACTTTATACTTACAATTACGGACAGTTCGTCAAAGCCCAGCATCTTCACGAGGCGAGGGATTATGCCGGTTTGGACGACCACCTCAATGCGGTCATTGGAGCCGTCCGTCAGGTAAGAGAGAGCCCAACACGCATCAGCCAACACTTCCCGATCATCATGGTGTAGCAGGCGGATGAGGGCGGGCAAGATCTGCTGAATCGCCGCCATGGGTGGGGAGGGGTTTTTGTTGCGGCAGAGGTTCGACAAGGTCCATGTCACATTTCTCACATAGCCGGTCTGCAAAGTCAGAAGTGAGGAGGTCAGTTTGACGTGGCGCAGCATTAAGTTAACCAAGGTGGCCCCCTAGTGGATATTATGAAAAAATTTTAGGTGCACACTTGAATTTACACTTACATTAAATACAGACAGATCAGGGACGGCCACCAGGCTCAGCAGAGGGGCCACAGCTCCGTGCTTGATGACTCGATCTCTCAGTGCTGACCCATCACCTGAGCAGAGAAAAGGAGAAAACAGAGATTATGACATGTTGCCTCTAAACCAACACATTGGCAAAGAAACAAAGATGTATTACCAGCAATGTTTCCCAGGGCCCAGACTGCCTGCTCGCTGATGTGCTGATGTGAGGACGTCACCAGGCTGATGAAGGCCGGAATGGCCCCGCCCTCTACAACAGCAGCGGTCTGGTCAGACGTCCCGGAGGCGATGTTGGTCAGAGCCCAGGAGGCCTCGAACTGGATTGGAGGACAGTCGGCGAGCCCCAGGAAGGCGACAAACTTGGGGATCAGGCCGGCGCTGATCATCTGGTTGATGGGAGGGTTCTTGTCCCGGGACAGAAGTTTCCGCGCGGCCTGAGTCGCCTGGAGCTGGGACTCAACGTTGACAGTGTTCACGCCTGCGATGATCTCTTCGACTGTCCACTGCCTGGAAGCCTGTGATAACATGAGGTTGTTACCCAACAAAACCCACTGCATCGACTCGCTGCACATTGTCCTGACCTCTGAGGCCCATTCTTCTTTCCCCCTCCCATCTGTGACATTTTTAAATGCGCTCCAATGTTGTGTGATCTCCAGTCACTTTGTTACCCATCATTTAATTTTATTTATTTAACTCCATGCAGCATATACAGTGCTGAATAACTTAATGGTTATTATTCAAGACCCATTGTTTTGTTCGTTTTTTTTTTAAAGGCGTGGCTTCTCCAGTTGATTTTATATTTGCTTCCATTATTTAATCTCCAATTTTTGACAGGTGTCATGTACTAATTTAAACACTGACTTATTTTCACAACAATAGAAACATTTCACACTTTAATAAAAAATAAGTAAAAATGAACACATTTAAAATCAGGGAATTAGATGATGATGACAGACTCTTTCTCCTGGGTATGAACAGCTTGGTTTAACTGGAATAATAATATTAACGGGGTGAATACCTGACAGTTGTGGGTTCTCTCCTGCAGAGGAGAAGTGGCCTCGTCGGGAAACGCGGACACGTTCCTCCTCTTGAACATCTGATCATCTTTCTTGGCTTTGCGGAGCTCCACGTTCACCTCCACCCTCCTGCGACGGAGCTCCTGTTTTACATAAAAAAAAAAAAACGGGTCAAACCTCTGATTCCTCCGCGTGCAGCAGGAAACGTTTCCCGGGAGCTAACGACTCACGGTGGCATCTTTGCCCTTATTCTTGAAGCTGGTGAGACGAACGTTCTCGGACATTTTCACTGAGGATGGAGTCGAGCTGGTTCCTGGGAATAAAGAGAGAGAAACAGATGGTTGACTTCGAGCCGCCTCGTGATTCTACCGACTGATCTGACGTGAACTCGGCTACAGCTAAGCTAGTTAACCCGCTAGCGTCACCCGGAAACAGTGGAAACACAGCACCGAGAGCAAACAGGAGACGATGTGATGGTTTTCTGAAGCTAAACAGGTTAATTCTTTAAAGTTAAACTTAAAATTCTCCATGAACCGGAGACGGGACCGACCTTCCGCTGGAGAACAGGCGGCTGTGTGACGGAACTGCCGCACAGACCTTTAAATTCCCGGAACAGCGGCTCCTGATTGGTCCGTTCGAGCAGGAGCATCCTGCGGCCGCTGCTCATTGGCCGATTTAAAAAATATCACACGGCACACCGGAAGTGTCGTCACCGCGCTGGAAGCCCCGCGAGAGTTTAGCTCGACTTCAGCACGTGTTTTCTTTTGATGAATGGGTTTAAAACTTTTTACATTTTTCAAAATTCAAGTTGAACACGAAGAAACGAAAAAGCCTGAAAAAGCCCATAGAACACAAACACCGAGACATGTCCACATGCCAGGCAGTGTCTGAGGACACCTATATACACGTGTTATCTTGTTAGATAGATAGATGTTGTTTATTACAGTGCTATTATTGCCCTTTCTCCTTTCCGTCCCCTGTCATCCCAGTACCCCCTGTCTGAGTGGGAATGTCCAAGTTACACAGCAGAGATCAGTTCACTGCTCATGTACAAAACGTGCACGTTAACGAGAGAGAGCAGTTTTGTTATTTTGAAGACATGTGCTCTGCAACAAGTCACAACTCGTGCAAACAGTGTCAGAGACCAAGGGAGACCGGCAGCGAGCAGCAGACTTCACAAAACTTTAAACTTCAATGTGCAGCTTGGGTCTGAATTTACACGTGTTGACCTTTGAACTGATTCAGTTTGTTTGCATGTGTAAACTAGTAGAGGGGTTATTAAGCCGCCAGGTATTTATACTGTAAGCTGCTGAGACGGCTCGAGTGCGTTTTCAGCGTTGTTGACCGTTTCCAGGAATTCTCCCCCAGAGAAACGTCTCCATCAAATCTTAAATGCTGTTGTGTGTTGAAAAATGAAAGAAAGAAAAGATGGCTAATGACTGATTTGTTAATGTCTTTATACTTTATACATTGCTAATGTAAAACACAGACTTTCTCACAAGGATGGTAGTAATTTGTATATACTGTATGTCTTCATAATGAAAAAAGGAGCAGTAGTGAATACATTTTTATCAAATATTTTTTATGATATATTAATTTATATTTACACTTTACCTTGTGCAAATCATCAGCCATAAATACAGGACAGGAAGAAACCAGTCTTCAACTTTTTATTAAGTTCCATATACATCAATATTTCTTCAGCTGTGATACAAAAAAAGGAAAAGAAATCAAGTCAAAAATCGGACAAATTTTTTACAAACGGGGCAGGAACCTTCAAATACACGGTTTCATCCTTCTCAGTCGATCAGTCAGTCGCTACCGCAGAGCAAACCATTTACAACAGCTTATTACCGTACGCTCAGTAGGTTATAGAAGTTTAACCAAGCAAACTACTGATGTCCAGATATTTAGCACAACTGTCTTTCATGCCACTTCAGAATAAATGATGAGTGGAAACTCAGCCACTGGTCACTGGTCAAGTGTTCAGCTTCCTACATGAGGACCACAAGGATGGCCTGAGAGACGTCTTTAGAAAAGGAAAACAATGGAAAAAAGTGAAATAAAAAGCTTGAGATCAAAAAATAAAGTACATGGAAATATGAGAGCTCCGTAAGAGTTTTTTTTCCGAGGTAAACTTTCTTCTGAAAAGCCTCAGTTGCTCACGCTCCTTAGTACAGTCCCACTGATGAAGGTCCAAACAGAAAAAGGTCCCTTAGAGCTGAAATGTCTCGATGGCAGGTCCGCCCGCACGGTTCTGTGAGAAGCAGCAGTGCTGCGCC
Source organism: Pseudorhombus dupliciocellatus (assembly GCA_016785235.1). Lineage (NCBI taxonomy): Eukaryota > Metazoa > Chordata > Actinopteri > Pleuronectiformes > Paralichthyidae > Pseudorhombus > Pseudorhombus dupliciocellatus. Next base: position 62,389 of record JAFBJW010000230.1, read on the forward strand.
GACACTCGAGAAGAGCAGATCCCAACACTCCGGGCGACGAGGCAGCGTCCGTCACAGACTTACAGTTCAGAAAAGCCATATTCTTGGTAAGTGCATTTTGTTTTGAGCAATGTGCGACGCTTTCTAAGAGGCCGAAGAAGACTGTAGCTTGTTGTTATGAGACCTACAGGATGTGGAGAGAGGGGAGAGTTGAGAGCCCTTCACATTTTTGTCTCTTTTCTTTAACTGTCATGACAGCTCGAGAACACACGGAGAGAATGGAAAAGGATCCTGCAGCCATGTTGCTGTAATTTCCAGGGAATGCTTGTATCACGGACAACAAGTGAGGTCATGTTATAAGTCAAACTCTGGTCTTCTACAACAATACTTTCTAAAATGTTTTTCTTTTTGAGTCAACATCATTTAAAACATTCAAAGTCAGTTATCTTACAACCATTGTACATGATAAAACATTGGTACACTCGAGACAACCAGCTTCTTCAGACTAACATACAAAATATGATATAAATATCTCTCTATAATAAAATATGCAGCTTTATTAGATTCTTATATCTGGTTACATCTTCATTCTCAACACGTCCAGTTCAACTTAGATAAGAAACTGAAAATAAATACAAAGTTAAGAACTAAAACGCATTAAAATCTCACTGAAAACGATTGGAAGAAAGCATGTCCCTCAAAGTCAACATGGCTGCTGAAAAGTCATGGTTACTGAATATATTGTGACATTGAATGAGTGTGTTATTGTGACGCTAATTTTTATTTTCTCTTGATTAACGTTTTGTGATTTTTCTGGAAACAGAGCATTCCCAGGTCATTATTACAAGAAACCCCAGCCTCCAGTCCAGACTCCAGCTAGACTGGCCCACTTAAGAATCTGACAATCTGCAAGAAAGAAGAGAATGGGGATGGCATAAATAAAAAGGCATGCAGCAAAGGTGAACAGACACAAATGCAAGATGATACATGACACAGATGTAATGGGGCACCAAGGTTTGTTAAGAGGCTTCGTCCGCATGAGTGTTCTCACTGATCTCCGTCCACACAAGTGTTTTGTCTCAGCATCACTCGTTTAAACCGGACGTGCATGTTAAATAATTAAATAATGAATAGAGAGGAAAGGAGGCGTGGAGAAACTGGATAGACGGAACTGGTCTGAGCCAAAATGTCAGGGACAATTTGTTGTCCCAGTCCAGCAGCCTTCATCTAATAAATAAAAAGAAAAGACTATTATTGTAAAACAGAACAGTGACATATGGGCTGATGATGAGATTTCAGTGGCTCAGTGACAGCAGAGGTTTCGGTCTTCTGAACAATGAATTGAGAGGAAGGCAGTGTAGATGCAGCTCTGTTGGTTTTAGTACCAAGGCCCTGGTATTATAACCATTTAAAGGCTTACAGCCAACTCCAGCCTGTGTAAAACTCAGCCAAATGCCATGACTACAGACATGCCAGAGCGAGAAGTAAGAGGAAGAAGTGAAGGGCAGGCACAAATGCAAAATAGTGAAAAGAAGTAAAGTCCAACCAGCGTGGCCCAAGTCAGAAGCACAAAAACACAAGCGTGGAACAGACAAGAAGAAAACCCTCAGAGTGCCCAGCCTCACCTGCTGGCTTTGAATCCTTTAAGCTTCTGCACGAAGAAGGCTTCCAGCACCTCGGCACATTGAAAGAAGGGCGTGTCGTTGGGATTGTAATAGCGGCAGTTGTCGAAGATTTTGGTCACGTCGGCCACGAACTCGGTGAGCTTGTGGTAATGTCGCCTCTGCAAGCGGGTCTCCATCGTGGAAAAGTCTAGAAAGGTGAGAGGATGAAACACACGGTGTTGGTCCGGAGCATTTCAGCAGCCTGACGGAAATGTTAGATGTGCTTGATCTTACCCATCGGCTCCTTGATCACACGATAATAATCAGGTGCATCATGGGGATCCACTGGTTCCAGGAAGGGCCATGCCATTTTGTGAGACTGTTAAAAAAAAAAAAGAAAAGAAAAGAAAACTTTGAAAAATGTTCTAAAATTACCAATCACATTAAGTCACACACAAAGTTTCATACCTGTAACGAGCGTAATATTCTTTTCAACCCTTCATAGTCTTTGTCGGTGAGAGGCGTGAGGACCGTCATGGCGTCTTCCGTCGACTGACACTGTGGGCACACGTACACGTCGATGTGCGTGGCCTCGCTCTGCAGGATGCCCACGCAGCGCCCGTGGTACCAGTTCTGGCAGCGGTCGCAGCCTATGTAGAACCTGTGGGTCAAAATCAGATGCGTCCTGGATTAACACACCAGCGGCAGTGGCGGCGGCCACCGAGGCAGCAAAGTCAGAGAACAGGTGTGTGCTGTCGTACTGTGATTCGTCGTATGGTGTCCGGCAGATGCAGTAGAGCTCCTCGTTGCTTCCTCCTTCCTGACCTCGTTTACAGTCGTTACACACAAAGTCCTCCAACTTCTTCGCCTCCTTCTCCGTGATGCCCACACACGCACCGTGGAACCAGTTGGCGCACAGGTCGCAGCCGATGTAGAACCTGGGAGGGAGATGGGGACAGGTTCAGTCTCAGACAACATGAGCGTTACAGTGGTGAGTTCAGGGAGCTTACTTTGACTCGTCGTAGGGCGTCTTGCAGACACAGTACAGTTTAGTGTCCTTCTTGTGATCCTTTGAGGTAGAAGAGAGCTTCTTCTTCTTCTTGTGTTTGGATGAGCTGGAGTCTCGGTCCTTGTCTCTGTCCCTTTCCCTTTCCTTGTCTCGGTTCCTGTCCCGCTCTCTGTTTTTGTCCCTCTCTCGATCTCGGTCTCTGTCTCTTTCTTTGTCTCGGTCTTTACACCGATCTCTGTCCTTGTCCCTGTCCCGTTTCTTGTCTTTGTCGTGGTGTCTGTCCTTATCTCTGGGTCGGTCTTTGTCTCTGTCCTCTTCCCTCTTGCGCTTATGGGACGAGGACGACAAGGTCGCTGTGTGGCTGCTGTGGGAGGAATGTGTCGAGTGGGAGGGATGGGAGGAGTGTGAGGAGTGGGAGGAGGCTGCCTTGACTGTTGCTGCGGCAGCCTGGGTGATAGCAGCTCGGGCTTTCTCCTTTTCTTTCTGTAGCCTGGCCAGGTCCCGCCTTAGCTCCTCCTGAGGAGAACACATGGAACATTCAGCTCTGGTTTCTCGCCTCATGTATTTTAAGCTCCTCAGTACAGGAGGAGATAATGAATGAATTAAGTATTTTGTAACAAAGTGATCAGGGTTTTATTTTCCAAGGGGTTCAAACCTGTACTTGCAACTGCAGCTCCTTGTCCAGCAGGGCCCTCTTCTTCAGGATCTCGGCCTTCAGTTGCTCTTTGTGCTTGTACAAAAGAGCCGTGAGCTTGGTGGCGTTCTGCTTGAAGCGCTTCTGCTCCACCACCTCCTCCTTCTTTCTCTTCTTAGCTGCCTGCTTCTCATCCTTCTCAATCTTGTCCAGGATGAACTTCATCACCTGGTTGCACACGATCATCCTGAGGGGAGGAGAGACAGGGACGTTAGGGCCAGATGGCGTTCACGCAGAGAACACACAATAACACATACAGTAGAAGATCCAAACCTCTGGTTCTCCTCTCGCTCAGCTGCAGCGAGGGACTTCCTCTGTTTCAGCTGCTCTGCTGTGGCATTCTGCTTCACTGACACCTGCAAACAATAAAAAATAATGTCAGTATTTTTGAAATTGCAAAAAATTGATCTTTGTACATTGGTCTTTGTCTCACCTGTTTTTGGACGCCATCACCCTGGCTGAGAGAAGGCAGATTCTGGTCTTTCTGTTCCCTTTTAGCCTCATGGTGTTTCTTCTTCTTTGGTGGTGGTTGCTGATGCTGCTGCTGCTGCTGCTGCTGTTGTTGTTGCTGCTGCTGCTGCTGCTGCTGTTGTTGCTGCAGCCTCTGTAGATGCTCCTGGACGCTCGCTGGGGCCTGTATGGTCACCATGTTCTGGATCTGGTGGGCCTGAATCTGCCCCCCTGTCTGCTGGATCTGGATAGGCAGCTGCAGTTTGATCTGCTGGGGAACCGAGCCTCCCTGCTGCTGTGCCTGAGCCTGGATCTGAGCTTGGATCTGAGCTGCAACGTGGGGCGGCAGAGCTGAGAGTAGCTGGACCGGCTGCTGCAGGCCGGGAACGGTGATGAGCTGATGCCTGATGGGAGATTGGACCTGAAGCTGGGGCTGCGTTTGAACTTGATTCTGGGTTTGAGGTTGGAACTGGACTTGGAGCTTAGCTTGAAGTTGGGGTTGGGTTTGGACTTGGAGCTGCGGCTGTGACTGGATTTGAAACTGGGGCTGGGTTGGGACCTGCTGTTGCTGCGGGGTCTGAGGCTGGATCTGACTCTGTTGCTGGAATTGGACCTGAACCTGGTGAGGGAGTTGGTTTTGGGCCTGAGACTGAACCTGAGGCTGAGACTGGACCTGGGGCTGAGGCTGGACCTGGGGCTGCTGTGGAGTCTGGGCCTGGGTTTGAAATGGAGCCTGTACCTGGGGTTGGTACTGGGACTGGACCGTTGACTGGAGCTGGGCCTGGGGAAAGTTCTGGGTTTGGGTCTGAAACTGCACCTGAGGTTGGATTTGAGTGAGGGGCTGTACTTGGGCTTGGGGTGCACATGGTTGGAACTGAACTCGGACCTGCGGGTGGATTTGGGCTTGTGCTTTGGACTGGAGATGGGCTTGAGCCTGAATGTGTGGCACTTGGCCAAAGGGCTGGACCTGGATCTGTGCACGGATTTGGCCTTGAGGCTGAGGTTGCAGATGGGTAGTGGTTTGGGGCTGGAGCTGCGGTTGGGGGGGTCTCAGGGAAGTGACAACAGAGGACACTGGTATTCCCTTCATTTGAACCTGCACAGCTGAGACCGGCAGTTGAGTCACCTGCTGCATGGACACCACTGTGGGGTGCTGGACTTGTGCTTGAGACTGAGGAGGGAGAGACGCTTGTGGCAGGGGGGTGAAGGGTGAGAGTGTGGAGACTGACCCAGGGGCGGAGGCAGGTACGGTGGCCAGGATCGGCGCCTGAATCGGAGCTGCAGCCTGCTGAGCCGGCTGAACAGGAGTCTGACCTTGAGACGCGGTTGGAGTCCAGACCTGGGGCTGAGCTGCCCTCTGTTCTATCAGAGCTGCAAGAGGAGGAAGGGATGACAGATTAAATTATGACACTTTAAGAGCAGTGGAAGTGAAAGACAGAAATAAACCAGAAGTTGGGGGCCCTTTACCTGGCACTGAAGGTGTGGTGGAGGTGGCTGTGACCGGTGTGACAACAGCACTAGCCACAGCAGCGTGGAGGGGAACAGGGGCTGTGGCTTGAATTTGGGTTAGAGCTTTGGCCGGGGACGGGACAGCCATCTGAGTGGACACGACAGCTAAGACAGGAGCGGAGACGGGAGCAACAGCGGGGGTTGGGACTGGGAATGCAGGGGGAAGAGAGGCAGAAACCTGCATTTGGGCCGAGTTGGTAACGGCAGCCACTTGGGGAGCTTTGACTGAGACGGGGGCGACAGCAGGGGAAGGAGCTGAAAGGTGCACGTGGACCGGGGCTGGGGTTACACCAGAGGACGTGTTGAGGGCATGAGCCTGGACCTGAGGCGTGACTTGTCCAGGGACAGGTAGCGTCACAGATGTTTGGGTTTGTGTGGAGAAGGAGCCCGGGGCGAGGGTGGAGACCTGGGTTTGGACCATCGGTGAGACTTGAGGGACTGAGGTGAAGACATTCTGAGTCATAGCTGGGACTCCGGGGTGTGCAGGCAGAGGGGCTGGTGCGGAGGAGAACACCTGGGCGGAGGCCTGGGTTGCAGATATCTGCGATTGAGCTGGGATGGATTGTGGGAAAGATGTTGAAACTTGAGTTTGCATCAGGGTCTGGGCAGCGGCCTGTGCTGGAGCAGGCACAGGGGCTGCTGGGACTTGGGTTTGCGCAGGGGTTGGAGCTGGGCTGGGGGCCAGGTTTGGCATCTGTGTCGGGGCAGGTAGAGGCGCTGCCATTTGTGTTTGAGCTAAGGCTGAGGGAGTCGTCTGGACATGTGCAATGGTTCTGGCTTGAGCTGGAGCTGACACTTGAGGGGTCTGAGGCACAGTGGGGGCGGCAGGAGTGGGTGCTGAGGATGGGGGCATGGGAGTGAAGAGGAAGCGCTGGACCTGACCATTGGGCATGGCTGCCTGCATCAGCTGCTGACCAGGGCCAGGAATGACTGTGACACCTTGTGGGATGATTTGGAGCTGGCCCTGGCTCTGGCCCTGACCCTGGATCACCACCGTCAGACCTGGGTTCCCACCCTGTTTCAAACAAAGAGCATTTTCAATCAATCAGCAAACCAGAATTAATTCAGAGAAGATTATAAATGAAAGCATCAAATCACTAACCTGAGCGCTCTGAGTCAGCTGCATGAGCTGGGCCATGGTGAGTTTGACTTGGCCCTGCTGGGGTCTGTTGGTCTGGGGGGGAGCTACAGGCGACTGTCCAGGAGCTGTGGCAGGTGCGTGAGGTGACGGTGCAGAAGCTGCTGCTCTATGAGCTGCTGTTGGTGTAGAACCTGGCACCATCTGCTGAGGTTGGCCTGGAAGAGATGGACGGATGTTATAATATTTAAGAAATTCAATTGGCAGGGCACACAAACATTCACTTCGAAATATATTTAAAAAAAGATTAATTGGATATCGCACCTTGTTGAGTCATTGTTGGACATCGTTGGACCATTGCAGTGCCCACAGAGGTAGACAGGGGAGCCTGGCCCATCGTAGTAGCTATACTGGCCTAAACAAACCAGCAGTTAAACCATGAGTCACTGTGCTTCATGAGTCAAAAGTGAAAAGGTTCTGGTTAAAAACTGACCTGTTGATGAGCAGCGGAGCCAGATGTGGTGGCTCTGAGGTTGATGTTGCCAGTGGTGGGATGTAGTGTGCTATAAGTCCTCAGGTTCGCAGGAGGCCCAGAAGGGAAAATGCCGAGAACTTTCTGTTGGACGACACCTGTCGACAAAGATATTTACACATCAGGAGGATATGTACAGAGCTTGTTCGTTCCTACAGGAACATGGGAGATGTACAGACGTGTGGAGGGGGCATGCTATGTGTTTTCAGGGAAGAGCTTTGCAACGTCTTTGTTTTTGTTTTTGTTTTTTTTAATGAAAAGAAATTTTAAAAGTTCTGTGGACACTCAGCTCACGGCACAACATTTAAATCATGGTTAAAAAACTGCTGCAGAAAACAAAGAAAGCAAGCAGAAATCCGGCAAACGCTCACTTAATGTGACAAAAAAATCTGGTGGCACCATCCATGCTGACCTCCGCTTCTCACGACATAAACATTTCATCCATTCTGGCAAGCACGAGCCCAAACCAGCGGAAATGGATGACACCCGTGCTCCCTACCTCCTTGAGCAGTGGGCACGCTGAGTGTGACAATCTTGCTGTTAGCGGGCAGCGGGAGTTTGGCAGCGAGGACCTGACTGGCCACAGTCACTGGGCTGCCAGCGATCTGGAACGTTTGCCCTGAGGTGGCGATGCTGCTAGCCACGGTGGCCACCGAGCCACAGGAGGCTGCAAGACACACCACGCCACCTGCAGTCATGCACACCCACAAGGGCCACGACAAATGCCAGTCCACAGCTGTGGTGTCCACTGGAAGGTTCTATTATTACTTCTGCCAAGAAAAATAGGTTTCTGTTGGGGTTTGACTGTCTACTTTTCTTGTGCAACTTAATTCCATGAAGCTTTGTGGAGGGATGAGACATGTCCCCAGAAAGAACAGAACCACTTGTGAAGCAGATCTGGATTTTTCTTCTTGTTGGGATGGTGTGTTTGCCCAGGCAGAGATATGTGCTCTTTGATGAGACACACATCTTGTATTTCCTTTATAAAGAATCTAATATTAACAGGAGTGAAAGTGGACACCACAAGTCTCAAAATGAGTTTGGCAAAACAATCAAAATCACCAGCGTAAAAAAAAGGACATTAAAAAAAGGTAGAAAAAGATGAAGAGTTGGGCCAATGATGGGGCTTTTACAAACTGATGTGACTTGATGATTTGGAAAAGAGGAACTGTGTGAAAAACCCTGTGTGCCTCGAACAGAACACGACGGATTCCAGGACTTCACGAGTTTAAGGTGACTGCCACTGTTTTCCCCCTGCGTACCTGAGCAGCTGTTGTTGGTCTGGCCCTGCTTGACCCAGGAAGCAAACGACTGGTGGAAATTCTTGTCCTGCTGGAAGGAAACCGTCGAGCCCAGTTTGGAGGCAAGGACCATTTTGGTTCCAGACGTGACCTGACTCGTCCTCAGCCCCGTGGACGCCGGGGTACTGGGAGTGCCGGGAGCGCTGGCTGAGGCAGGGGGGGCTGTTGTAGTGGAAACGGGTGTACCTGGTCTCTGTAGCTCCAGACGTTTCTAAAGCAAAAAGATTAGGGAACAGTTTAGTTTTAGGTTTGAGGAGTTTAGTGACCTCTTTGGGAAATGTAGCCCAGGGTTCCCACCTGCTGGGCTGCCAATCGGGCCTGTTTCAGCTGATTCTCCAGATGGGCCTTGACGTCCTCTGTAGTCTTCAGGACACTGCCAGTCTTAGAGGGATCTGACTTCTCCCTCTCCAGCCTGTAATCAACGGAAAGGGGGGAGAATCTGGTCAATCCAGGCTGTGCCAGGAGAGGTCAGTGTTCCCAAAAGGATAATACATAAGGGAGTTTTCACCTCTCTGCAAAGGCCCTGATCTCCCACAGCTCCATGTCTTCCTCGGGCACCCAGGTCTCGACAGCGATGGGCCCGGTGAGCTTGGCTGGCTGCTGCTTCTTAGGTCTCAAGGCACTGGAGCGCAGGCCTTTCCTCTGTGGAGTGGGGGTCTCTACTCATGTGTAGGGGGGGGGAATACAAAACATCAGCCAACTACTCTCAATCATTCTCTAAACAAATGTGTTAACTGCAGTTAAAGGAATGTTACTGGATACCTTTGGGAGTGTCTCTGTTCCCAAGGGGACAGATGATCTTCCTGATGCAGTACTCTGAGCGGATGCCATACGGCCCGACGTCTCTTCGTTTTATAATCTCTGTGGTGGTGATGTCCGTGTCTGAGGTTTCTTTGGAGGAGATAAAACATATCAGTGCAATTATTTGAAATGGCCCCACTTACAGCAGTCAAAATACAACAAGCTTGTGAAGAAAAAAACGTATGCATGCGGTGAAGAAGATTTCTCACCTTTCCGTGTAACTCCTGTACCAGAGGTCGCTCGAACAGCCATGTCGTCCCACCTCAGGCAGGCCCACAGCAGCCTCAGCATCAGACTGACCCCTGCCAGTGACCTCACAGTCTGGAGACGGTACCTGAACGCAACACGGTCATATCAAAATCTTTGTCTACATCTTTTAGTGTTTGTACTAACAGCAACAGAAAGATTTGAAGAGCTTCACCAGAGAACAAGCTCAATCACTGTATAGTGAAATGTCATTAAAGCACTAAAGTATTTTAAACGTATAAACAAGAACAAGGTTCCAAAATAATTGCTGAAACACCCAAAACTGTGTCTGAGTGTATTTCAAACCTCCATGTGATGCCGAAGGTGGGCCGGGGTGAGGGGTAGGGCCATATATCCAGGGCTGGCTTGGCACTGTAGTTGAAGATAGGCACCTCCCTGATGGCTCCTCTCCTCGCGAGCTTCTTCAGGTCATCGTTGGGCAAGATGAAGATGCTCTTCTTGCTGCTCTTGGTAACAAACTTGCGGTAGGACGGCAGCGCAGTGCCTGAGCGCGCTTTCTTGGACTTGGAGAACTTAAGGAGGCTGACTCTGTCTCTGGTGGAGTACTCTTTACTGATCGTCATGGAGCTGGCTGCTGATGACCCAGACGTGTCTGGGACTGGTTGTTTGGTCTTCTGTGAGACAGCTGCTACAGGAGCAGAGGCACTGGGATGGGTGGCGGCAGAGGTGGAGGAGACTGCACCATCCACTGCTTGAGGCGTCCCATCGGGTTTAGTGATGCTGGTCGTTGGGACACTCGCCCCTTCGCTGCCATTTCCGTTGTTGCTTTTCAAACAGGAGGGACTGGAGGAAGACAGCTTGGCAGGCGTCGTTCCCTCACCGTCCACGCTCACATCCTCTCTTCTGCCGTCTCCTTTCTCCGCCACGTGGTTCTCCAATTTGGGGACTTTCGGTGGAGGAGGAAGACATGAGTCGGACACGGGGAGGCCTCCGTTCATCAGAGACTTCACAGGCTTGATATCATCTTGGATGGAGTCTGCAGCAGCAGTGACCATAGCTTGTCCGTTCACCTGCACTGGATTGCACTTGTTCGTCTCCACCTCCACGCCGTCTCCGACGCTCTGTCCGCTGACTTTCTCCAGCTCCTCAAACCCACGTTTTTTAGGATTCTCTCCTGCTCGAGTCACCTCTGGCTTCTGTGTCTTCTCTTTATTTTCTGTTGCCTCTGATAAACAGTTGTTACTGTTCGATAAGGATCCTCCGTTCACCTCTTTATGGGTCAGGGCCTCTCCACTGTCGCTCTGCACAGCGCTCGTCTCTGTCGGCTTGTCATGGTTGGCTGACGCGAGTTCAGATTTGACATCCACGTCGTCCATTTTCGCCTCCTGCTCAAAGTCGAGCTTTTTAACCACGCTGTCTTTCACCTGCACGCTCTCGTCCTTCTCCTCTGCTTTGACACATGGGGTCACAGCAGGCTGCTGTCTGTCTAACTTAGGTCCTTCAGTCTTCACCCCTGCACCAGCTTTAGTGTTCACCATTTTGGACTGCAGGGCCGTCTGCCTCATCCGCTCCAGCCTCTGTTTCTCCTCCAGGGTGAACTGTTTGACCCGGCGCTCCAGCAGCCCATCCAGTTTGGACGGCTTTACCTTCTTCTTATACGCTGTCCTCAGCTGGAAGCCCTCGCTGACGTTGACAACATCGTAGTACAGCTTCGGCGCAGCCCTCTCCTCTTCCTTAGGTTGTTCTACACTCTTGACTGCTTCTCCCTTTGCAGGCTCCACAGTGGACGAGGAGGATCCCTTATCCTCAGCTTTATCTGCAACACAGAGTCACACAAGTCAGAGGATGATGGGATTGTATAAACAGCATCAGGTAACATGGGAAGATAAGTGAGAAATCATTTCCTCCATTTACCTTTTTCATCACTTGCAGCAGCAGTTTCCGGGCAGGGCTCAACCTCCATCTTCTCCTCCACTTCTGTCCCCTCCTTCTCAGTGGGGAGTTCCTCCTCTTTTGAGCTCTGAGGTGTGCAGTCCTCCTCTGATGAGGGGATCTGAGCCGACGCGATGACAGACGGTTGCTCCTTGTCCTCGCCATCTTGTTTCTCCGTCTCCATCAAATTCTTCTGGTTGTTTGTGCAAGATGCTGCGTTTTCCTTCTCTTTCAGTTTAGTTGCTGCAATGACAGAAAAAAAAAACATTAGTATATGAGCTGACAGAAAAATAAATGCAGATCAAATGGTCAGTTCAACTCTTACCCTCCAGTTCTTTGCGGTAGTTTGCATTTGTGTTTCCTGGTAGCTTGGGAACAAAACGTGGAACGTGGGTCTTACTGACCCAGCTCCAGCCACCATAGCCGGTCACTCTGTACTCCTCTCCCTTCTGCTTCCACACCTACAGGGAGAAGACATTCATACACACAACTATAATGAAGTAACGGTGTCTATTATATAACTGTTGAACAGGTGGAGGTGATACAGGTTGATAACCACTGGTTAGCTGTGATGTGTTACCTGGTGTTTGATGGGGATCGTGTACTTCACCCAGGTGGCCTGTTGCAGCGTCTCCTCATCCTCCAGTTTCTTCTCTTTCTTCTTCACCTTCTCTTTCTCCTCCCGCTCCATGGCTGTCATGCGATGCAGCCTTAATGGGAGAGAGCATAGAAGATGTGAGGAACAGGAACAGAGCTGAAATGAGGGGGAGGGTCCTAACTGCTGCAGAAATCACGTCACATGTTAATGTCAGAGCAGCATTCTTCTTTGCTTACCTCGTGTGTCCCAGAGAATCTTTCCACACAGGCAGCATGACCACTGGTTTGATGGCGCACTCCAGTATGGCCAGGGCCAAAGCGAATTCCCTGGCCTTGCTGCACATCTGCACAGCTTTGTTCCAGTTGTTCCTTGAGAGACAAACATTCACAAACATACGATAAAAGACAGGTATAAAGTTCTGTCTATCGTCTCATCCTGTGTCAAACATCATGAACCTGACGTGAGCTGTACCTGTGCGAGGCCCAGTTAGGATGCATGAACGGTCCGGGCACGTTGGTTTCCAGCTGGATGATGGTGAGACGCAGGGTGGAGACGGTCAGACTCCGAGAACCGTAGATAGAACCATTCCACTTGAACTCAGATGCCGTGGTCAGGCTGAACTTGTGCGACAGGTGCCGCCTCTTGTCGTGGTCCTCGCGGTGCTGATGTTTGTTGAGGGCCAGGACGTTGGTGCTGTACTGGTTGTGGTAGACCCTGTATTTCCCCTCCTGGCCCAGCTTGAATAAGCTGTTCAGATTCACAGTCAGGTCCCTTTTCAAGAAGCCGAGTCGCACAGACCCGACGTCAGAGCGAACAGGGGACGACTGAAACATGACATGAGAGCTTTGCTTGAATAAAGTAAACAATATTAGAGGGACACAATTTAGTCAGCAACAAAAAAAAACTAATTTTGGTAAAACAAAGTAAGACATGATCACCTCCTTGCTGCCTCTGGGTGTCAGGTTATTCACGTCCTGGGCTGCCTCTCTCGCTCCTTCACCCTGGACCCTTTCATTATAATCCTCTGTCAATCAGAGGGCAGAGACACAATCAGTGCAACAACCCTGAAATGGTATTCATTTACTTTCTGAGCACAAACAAGTGTCCCGTGTTTACCTGCACCGTCCTGACTGGTGAAAGACGACAGCGAGGACCGATCAACCAGGTCAGGCACGTCCGGTTTCCCAGGGCTCCCAGAGGCAGATACCTGGTCACTGCCGCCACTCACCTCCGGCTGAGACGAGTTCAGCTGAGGCTGATCTTGAGTTTGCGAATTGTCACCGCTAAACTCTGCTTTCAAGTTCTCATCTAAAAATTAAAACAGTAAGAGTGCAGTTTTTTAAAAAACATCCACAAACTTATATTCTAGACTATTACCAGGTCTTAGATCTTACATAGAACCTTCACGCCATTTAAATATAAAACTCTTCGGTCATTAATTCAGTGTTCATCTGGGTCTGTATAACTAAACTCAGCTTAGCTGCGCCTGTGCCCTTGCTTTAAAATCCAAAATTAAGACTCCAACTCTGCCTTTGTGTTTCAACGGTCGAGTCCTGCATATACAGTACATGCAGCTCTTTGTTGACAAGGTAGCAGGTGGTGCCTCCGGGCAGAGAGCCCTTTGTCCAACCAACAGGAACCCACCCAAAGTCCTATAAATTGGAATGAGAATAAGGGGCTGCTTGTGACAGACGTGGTGTGTGGGCCACTGCCAAAGACGCCGACCGACCGCAGTGCCAAAAGTGTGTTTTTCAAGACCACGAGAGAGCCGGAGCAGATATGTAACTCAAGAAAAGGAACCAATCAGCACAAAGGGAGACAAATGCATCTCCTGAAGTTTGGTGCCAGAGTGGGAGAAGATGAAAATGACCTGCAACAGCCTCAGGTCTCAGATATTACACATCGAACTGGATGCTTACCAAAGTTAATGGAAGGGAAATGTACAAAGGATCAGGTTTTGAATGAGCCACAAAAAAGGAGCCTTTAGAATCTGGGGCATAAAGGTTTTTGTCTGAAATGTAATTTATGTTCTAGCAGAAGCCTCTTTTTTTCAGTGGGTGCCACACATGGAGGCTGGAGGTGAATATGCACCATAGGAATAAAATACAAACAACAAGATGTTTGAAGTTGTGTAAAAACAACTTTCCATTGACCGGCAGCCGAACAACACAACAAACACAGAATACAAACAAAGACCAGCCACCAGGCAGCTCCACACTCTTAGAGGAAAAACTTTGTTGACCACTCCTGAAACCAGACTTAGTTTCTGTGTATGCAACAAACAGCAAACTAGACGTCTTTCAATCAGAAACATTTCAAAATTGCAAATGCGTTCAGATAAGAACAGATCTGGGTAGTTGCTCCGCTAACATCCAGGGAACCAGTGGAGACAGGCAGACACAGCAGGGGGGGCATGAGGTGGAGGATGACGTTGAGACAGCAGATGTTTGATTTGACTCACCTGTGCTTTCCTGCTTCGTCACTAGAGGAGAGTCTCCAGCTTCCTGGCTGCTGGAGTGATCGGGCTCTGTTTCCTCGTTGGTCTCGGTGGATTCCGTTTTAGAGACCTCAGAAGTTGAGCCGGGGTTTGGGTCCGACCTACAGCTCTCCTCTGTAGGAGGAGGAGGAGGAATCGAAGCTGCTGTTGTGGGACAGGAATACACACAACAGGTGAGTCAAGCTAATACAAATGACTTTTTAACCAAAATGTGGAATTGAAGAAATTCAGAAAACTAAATGGGGTTCACTTTTACCTTGAGAACTGGCGTCCTCCCCGGACTCTGGGACTTTGTTCTTGCTGTTTTCGGGCTGTGAGGTGAAGTCGGCAGTTTCTTCCACTGTTTTCACAGAACCAGACTCTGCTTCCTGCTGCCCCTCCTCTGCTTGTCTCTTCTCCTCCCGTCTGACCTTCATATGCTCCATGATCACATCTACAAACACAAAGAACCAAGATTTCAGAATGAACTACAACCAACCCCCATCGACATTCATCTACTGAGAAGCTGTGTCTCCAGCCGCTCAAAGAACAGGAAGTACTCGGCGACAGCAGAACTACTGGTTTTACCCATAAATCTGTTCTGATGGACAAAGAAATTGCAGTGGTTTACACTGAAGGGCCCATGTTCAAAAAAACAATTTATAAAAACTCTGCATCGTCTGACTTAAGTTGACATGCATATCAGCTTCAGACACGTTAGGAAACCTGAGGAGCGCAAACGGAAGCTGCCGACATGAAAAATCATCTCAACCAACTTTGGAGGATGTTTGAGGGAGAGAACTGCCGCTATTAGTCTGATAAGAGCGAGAAACAGGAAGAGAAGGCGGCTCCCAGCACTTCTGTGCAACTGTCGTGAGCAGAGCGCTGAGGTCAGACTGAAACCCCGCTGACGAACGTGCTCCCCACACGGCTCGGGTCACACATGTCCTGATCACAGCCACCTGGCTGAATGACTTTACAGACTGTGGTTTGACAAAGTTGGAAAACTTATTTTAAAATGGCCAAAAGACATTTGGGTTTAATGACACAAACTGAAAACCGGTTACCGTTGACAGCAGTGAGGTAGGCTTTGTTGTTTCCACGGGCTTTGTTGGTGAGGTCCTCTGTGATGTCCATATGCGCGTGCACCTCCTCCCTCATCTCCTCCAGCGTGGCGTGCAGGTCCATCTCCCAATACTCTTTATCCATGCTCTCCATCAGCTCAAGCAGCTGAGCCTTGGAGCTGTAGTACCAGATCTTCTTCTTCTCGTGCTCCCCGTCCTCCTCACTGGGGGGGGGGCAGAGGAGAGATGTCAGAACACAACCACACACACGTTCCTCTTCCACCTCACCGCAAAAACACAGTGCCACAGAAATGAAATGAGATGATAGAAAAAAAACTTTCTTTCTGCAAAATCCATGGGTGATTCTCTGGGAGGTCCAACTTACACAATAATCCTTCTGTTTAAGAACCAGTACTTCCTCTGGTGCCGGTCATATCCAATGGGCTCCTGGCGGATGTAGGGCCTGAACTTCTGGGCCTCTGCTACACAGTCCGTGACACCGGGCACCTTGTGGGCGACGCAAATCTCACACTGCCACTCGTCCTCCGGTACCTCCTCCAGCGGCGGTTTCACGCACTCCAGGTGGTAGACCGCCGAGCAGGTCTCGCAGCACAGCAGGTCGCCAAGTCGGTGACACACCCGGCAGTGATCGTCGTACTGCATGCTGCCGTCGGACATCAGCTCCTCACGGGCGAGGTTGGTGGTGAGAAACTGGTCCACCAGGAACTGTAGCACCTTGATCTTACTTTCCGTAGGACCGTAGGGATACTCGTCCACCTCCTGGTACGGGAGGACATGCTGGTACTCCCGGTCGCTCTCACAGTACGCACGCAACACCTCGGGCCACGTCATGCCATCAATAAAGTACAGAGTGGAGTTGACGCTGTCCTTGAGGTCAGCGGGGCCGAAGGTCGTGTTGGAGGAGTCCTCCTCGCGTAGGATGGCCTTCAGGAGGGAAATATGGGTCTCTGCTATTAAAGTGCACTGCTCCTGGCCGACCAGTGCCGCACAGAAGTCCTCGAAGCGGAAGGGGGAGAGACGCAGCACTGTGCTGAAGTTCCGCAGCACCTCGTAGATGGAGGTGGCATTGAGCAGCTCCTCGTTGGGCACCAGGAGATCCTCTGAGGTCTCAGGAAGCTCCAGCGGAGGAATCTCCTTCTCCTCCAGCATGGGAGTGCGAGGACGGGGAGCCCGTGGTTTTTTCTTCCCTGTGGCACAACAAAAGAGATATTAGCCAAAAGCCCAGTTGGTTTAACTGTCCATTACAGATCAATGAATGGTTGAAGCTGTGATTCATGTCTCTGTGACTCAAGGAGACAAAGCCTAACTTTATATTGTCCTTATTTGAAAGTTAACATGAGATTTTATAAATATTATTACTTAAATTACCATTACTACTTCCTCACCCTACATCAATGCTAACTTTAGCCGGGCAGCAGTTTATCAATGCAACAACTCTGGATCATCACAACTCTCATCACTTCATCACCTGAGGTGGTTAGCTTTCAAATGACAGCCGTGCTAATCAGGCTAGGTGTATTAGCAAGCTCTTTGCTCTCCCTCTGTATACTTAACTGAGACAATTAATGATAAATAATTAAAATGTCCATGTTGACATAAAGAGCCGGACATGGTGCTGAACATGAAAAGTTAGCATTTTAGCAGCTGTCTGTCTTCGGGATGTCAGAATGAGCTGCTACCAGTGGCTAGCCTTAGCACGCTAGCAGCTAAGCTAGCTAGCTCTGGCTGCAGGTGATGTCTCCAGGACCGGGGGGTTCAGCGGCTGTTTGGGAACGTGGCTGATTTTAAAAACGTGATTTCGGGTGTTTTGTCCGCGGGGTGACCCACTGACGGAGCCCCGGGATCGAACCACTCGCTGGGGCTCCTGTGAGCAGCACTGCGGCCCGTGTTCGTACACTGTGCATTCTCCATTTTGAACAATAACCTTCCAGCTTCCTGCACCGATGATAAACAACCAGCGGGTCCCAGCCTCCTGCAGCGGGGGTCTGGGAACCGGAGCCGGACTCGCCTCGGTGGTATTTACCCGGGGTGCTGGCGTGTGTGCTCTGGCTCCGAAAGCTGCTCTCAGTGCAGTGGCTGGCATCATCCTCCACCTCCTCCTCCTCCTCCACCTCCACCTCCTCGTCCAGCACATCATCTTCCAGGCAGTCAGACTCCTCTTTCAGGGCCTCGTCCTCCTCGGACTGGGGCTCCCCCGCCACGAACTCCTCGTCCTCCTCCGACCTCAGGCTGACGGCATCGTCCTCGTCGTCGTCGCTCTCGTGGTCGTCGTACACCACCGCCTTGGAGGCAGCCGTCCGCCTCCCTCCGCGACCCCCTCTGCCTCCTCTGCCGCCTCCTCTGCCGCCGCCTCTGCCTCGTCCCCTGCCCCGCGCTGACGTGCCGCCGGGTCCCCCTCGCTTCTTTCGGTTCGGCTTGGCGGGCTCCCGTGTGGGGCTCTCCTCGTCCCCGCTGTCCCGCAGCCTGGGCTTCAGGTTCCGCCGCGGTCGCAAGCCCCGGGCCGCGGCCGGGGACGGCTCCTCCGCGGTCGGCAGGGCTTTGGGCGGCCTGCCTCTCTTCCCTCTCATGATCGGCGACTCTCTTATTTTATAGCCCGACTCGCAGCGCTTGTTTAGCCGACGCCGACGCGAGCTAAAGCTGTACCGGCACGAAGCCGGAGCGGCGGGGATCCAGACGGTGCGGTGGCCCGGTGGTACCCCCGCGTCTCTCCGGATGTGGAGGCTTAAAACGTTAGCCCGGCGTCCCGTTCGGGTTCGCCCCGAGCCGCCATCTTTCTTCTTCTCCGCCTCTGTGGCTCCACAGGCCCGCACACTGAAGCTGTCACGTGGTGACGCTGCTTCCAGCTCAGGGGCAACAATGAGAGAGTCTCCACATCACCGCCATGTTTTAATATTAATACATTAATGATGTTTCATGTGAAGTTATCGTCACAAATTAAAATGACTGACACTTCAATGTATCAATATGAGACAGCTCCCCAGTTCTTCAAAGGCATTTTTTTTATCAAAGGCATTTAGCTGACGCTTTTATCCAAAGCGATAAGTCACTTATGAATACACATGTGGAAAATAATGGTGATCTCAATATTTTTTTTAATCTACGGATAGAAACATGAAATATTTGAATCACACACACAGTTACAGTTAAAGTTACGTGTGTGTGTGTGTTGTAACGTTATTAATTCTATTAATCTATTAGTAATGGTATTCTTTCTCTTCGACTTTTTAGGTGATAGCCCTGGCTTATTCATATTAATGAGATTGTTTATTCTGATTTCAGAAAATGCTCATCATTTTAATGAGTATTTTCCTTCACTAGCATCAAACCATATAAAACCATTCTACAGTCTAACCAGTGGAGTCAGTGTTTCTCAGGGAAATGTGAAAACACAGAAGCATCAACATGTAACTGAATAAAACCCATCTCACAATTTAAACTGAGACACGTTTTAATGATAGTAGGAATAAACTCCAGAATTAAAATAATTTTAATGATAAATCTAAGGAAATCATGCTATTGGACAGGATGTCCATACAAAATAAAAGACTGCGTCTCTAACTGAGAACACATCACATCCATTCGTCGCTGTCGTGGTTGATGTGGGCGTTATGCTTGAATTGAACTATAAATCACATATAACCTGTTTAAAGCCTACAACACCGTATTAATCGTCATAATGTATTGTACACGTGTTTCGGTATATAGTTGTCGTGGCCGAGTGGTTAAGGCGATGGACTAGAAATCCATTGGGGTCTCCCCGCGCAGGTTCGAATCCTGCCGACAACGTACTTTTAATTTTTTTTAAATAATTTTTTTTACCTTGCGTTGATTTCAGACTTATTCTGGAAGAAAAACACAAACGGTTTCCACATGGTTCTTAATAATAATTTTCGGAACACCGAGAAACGGTGATTAGGAAACACCGGATGAGTACAGAGAGCCCCCTGGTGTTCAATGAAGTCACCTCACCGAGACTGCTGGGCTTTGAATTCACGATCAACACTGAGATTCAAAGTTTAATCCTATTTCAAATTCTAATCCAAAACGATTTATCTTTCAAACACACATACATATATACACTGGTGCACAACATCAAAGGACACAACAGTATATGAATACACAGCAGGTGCAACTAAAACACATATATATAGCAGAAATATAGCAGAAGAGAAAAACATCTACAGAGAATAAGAATAAAGAAGCGGTTTGTGGAAATGTTTCATTAATTAATTAAAACTAAATGAACTTGTGATGGTGGAGCTCAGCCAGCAGGTGGCAGCAGTCAATCAGTCAAATGACCACAGATCAAAGTCAGAATTCCATGGAATCAATTCCATCTTTGATGTTTGTAGTGGACAGTTGTTTTGAATGGTTATAATTAATATTAAAAGAGCCGCTTGGGTGTCAAGGTTTTTAACTGCTGTTCGTTTTGTTTAGCTCCTTGTGTCAATTATCGTGTCACGTGACTTCTGGATTTACTCATGTGCATATGTGTCTGTGTGTCTAGACTGAGCTGAAACCGCTGGTATGATTATGATGCCACTGGACTCGGACAAACAGGTCACTAGTTCATACACCAACAATAATCTTCTTGGCTCACTCGCGGCACGAAATGTCCTCCTCGCTTGCAAATCCTCAAATCATCTTAAAACGTCCAAACGCAGCGGAGAGCTGAGGCTTTTAAAGCTGGCACGACGGCGGCAGCGGGACCATATGGCAAACAGCCGAGCTCCAGAGGCCCAGACCACAGAGGGCAGAACTCGAGCTCAGGCTTCGTTCTTTAACGACCTTCAACGACCGCAAGATGCAGGACTTCAGAGAGTTTTATCGATACATCAGAAGACACTTGGCCCCAAGCTCTAAATTAAGGTTGGGGCGAGGACGAAGGCCGTGGTGCAAAGGTCACTGGGTCAAATCCCAGAGAAACATCCTGGAGATGAACAGAAATAGTGGAACAGGTCGATTGTCCTCAATACAGGAATTATAATCCAGATGAGACAATTGATACCGGATGAAAAACCGATTTAATTATATTTTAATTTGGATTTGTTTTAATGTTATCATTTTAACACATTTCTATAGACGTATTACCCTTTCCTGGGAGCCAGCAAGGAGCTGAAGGAGTCAGACTCGTGCAGCAGACGGTGCAGCAGACTGTGACTAACGTGATGTTAAAGATCTCTGCATGCAGCACAGCGCCCGGGGTTCTCTCTTCAAGAAATGAAATCATCAGCGTCCTCTTCGCTGCGTCCTCTGAACGACTGACACACGCTCATCGCCCTCCGACCCTGGAGAGAGATGTGAAATGTGGCCTGATGCACTTCAACTAAAAACCACTCTGACTCATCGCCACTTCTCTGCTGTCAGGCAAACGCTGCTATTTTCAGAGCATGCAGATTTATTTCATGATTTAATGCAACAGAACACGGTCGGCGCAAGTAAACTGTGTCTGGACCCCGAAGGGTCCACATCCAAAAATATATACCCTCTCTTCAGGAATCATTAAATAAATAAAAAGACGCCAAAAGGTGTTGATCGCCTCCTGGTACATCACAGGATGGAAATGACACAGAAAGCACAAAGAGAATTCTCCTTTTTTTAATAATTGCATTTTATTAATTGAAAAAAAACAAACAAACAAACAATGCAAATAAAAAAAAAAAAAAAAAAGAGCCAAAAACAAAAACCGTATCATTAGGTAAGACAAGGCGAGAGACATTTAAATAAGAAGAGTTCCACGTTGGTGAGGACAAAGGTGAAGGCGGGTGGATGTAGGAGGAGGGGGGGCGGGCGGAGGTCATTGGATGGGACAGGCTGGATTATGTACAGGGTTTCTCACTGCAGGACTGGCACGCCCTGTAAAGGGGGGAGGGGGGGGGGCTCAAAGTAGCAGGTCGGAGACACTCAAAACACCAGAGAGAAAGGCACTATCCAGAGAGAACAAGAAGAACACAGTAAACACACACACACGTGGGAATTAGAACGTCTGACCAAAAGAAATAAAACAAAAGTGCTTGACCACACGTCGGACAGAGAGAAACGAGGGAACAACGAAAAGGGGAGAAAAACAAAAAAACAAATCTTCATCGTCATTATTTAAGCTGACTTGGAGCATAAAAGACAATCTCTCAGTTTTCTGGACTGTGCCAGCTGCAGATCTGCACTGGTGGTTCCCAGCTCTGCCTCTTCGTGCACGTGTATCGAGGAGAAGAGCGTCTGCATGCATGTAATGAGCGTGTTCTGAATATGCGTGTGAACTACCTGTACATGTCCTCGCACACACACACACACACACACACACCTCTCTCTCTCTCTCGTTCCTCTTATTGAATATCGACATGGCTGCCTCGGCCTTGCGGCCTCTTGTTTTGAATCCCTGGCGTGGTTGTGTGGTTCAGGTCTCGCACCCCACCTCCCTCGTGTTAATGTCTGTGGACGCAGTCAGCTACATTCACTGCCCAGGTAAAAATGGCTGCAATAAATACATTGGCTTTGAAAAGGTGGCTGACCTTTACACAGGGCTTTGTAAGACGCCAGCTCTTGCAGCATTCATGGCTCTACCTGCTGGTCGGCGTTAGCTTCCTGACAGGGGTCGCGTCTCTCCTCGGGTTTCTCCGCATTAATGTTTCGACTTTCCGTCGCATTACAGACCCGAGAGAAACCCTCTCTCTGTTTCAAAGGGAACTGTGGACCCCGTAAATATGGTGCTGTGTTATCTGAGAGCCCTCAGATAGATTCAGACTAAACAGAAAGGAAAAAAACTTGACTGACAGTTTAGCACATTCTAGAGCTACTAGGTGTAATCCGGACTGACAGGAGGATTGAACATAATTTACAAATTGGAAAAAAAAAAAAAAAAAAAAAATTTGATGAGAGGTAAAACAGACAAACACATACAAATATATAATATATATTCTTAAAAAATGGATTCTCTCTATAGTTGATTTATTTATACAGCCCATGGCTGATGTACAATGCTCACGTGCCAATGAACTTAAACATGGAAACTTGCGGTACTGTAGGTGGCATCGTTTCTCCTCTTCTTTTTTGTACAATTTTTTTTAAAAACCATTTCTTCTTTTTTATATTTTTATGAATTTTTTTTTCTTTAAAACGGAGCTAGGATTTATCGGTAGGCATTTTCATTTAGGAGATTAAAACAACATGCGGCAAAGGAAGAGAAAAGAAGAGGACACAAAAACAAAAAGGCAGAATGTTACGAAGTTTAGGAGAAGACAGAAGCAGCCGTGGATGGAGCGGTAGAATCGTTTGGTTATCTTCATGGTTGGTGCGCTACTCTTTAGTTTCTCTGCGTCTTGATTTCCCTCAGTTCAATCCTCGCCGAGGCGTTCACCGGGGCGTGAACGTCCTCAGCACAAGTTAAAGTTGATTTTGCTCGGCTGCCACCCACACGGCGACGCCTACGAACGCACTACTCCGGTTCGATATCTCTTTCTCTCTCTTTCTCTCTCTCTCTCTCAGATGTTTGCTCTTCCTGTCTGCTCCCGTTATCGTGGAATGGCCGAGAGGGGTGGAAGGGTGGAGGGGAGGGGGGGGTCGGGGTGGGGTTGTTGGATGGGGTGGCTGATGCAGAACGATGACAATGATGATGATGACGATGATGGTGGTGTTGTTGTTGTTGGTGATGGTGGTTGCCGTGTTGTGGTTGTTGTTCTCGTTTACATGGTCTGACTGTTTACATGTTCCGATTGACAGGCGTGACGTAGTTGCGGGGGAACATGCCCGTCTGGCCGTGGCAGCCTCCTTTCCACCAGTTGGGGTCGGAGTTGTCCAGGACCTGGATGAAGTCGCCGCGTCGGAAGCCCAGCTCTCCCTCCTCCTGGGGGTCGAAGTCAAAGAGCGCCTGCACGTACGTGGGATGCTGCGAGAGGAGGAGGAGAGGAGAGGAGGTCACGACAAGAACACAGCAGCTGACTCTGGCTTCACGTCTCAGGTGGATGTTTGAAGCTCTCCTGTGTTTTACTGGTTTTCAGGGAATGTTAAAGTTCTGAAAAGGTGGTGGTATTTGAGGCAGAGCCAGGATCAGGTGCAATGATCCGCTCATCATGGGTCTCACAAGTTCAGCCATCACTTGGAATAACGCCTTTTACAAACCTGTTGAATAGTCCGCTGGCTTCAACTGAATGTTGGTCGTGGAGGGTTTGAATGTTTCCCCCCTGATCGGTTTATCCTCTCTACCGACTTACGAGAATCCGTTGTAAGATGTGCACTCAGCGTAATGAGACAGAGCACTTCCAACGAGAACATTAAAACAATGGAATTATGTGTGGTGTGGCTGAAACCAAAGCTGGTGTGGACCAGAGGAGCAGGAGGGAAAGGGTCATCCTCGTCTTTCGGGCTCTTACCTGAGGGACCTGCTCTATGTCTCGCAAGAAGATTTGCTGATTGCGGGAGACGGAGGTGGAGCGGTGGTAGTCCACCAGCTCGTTGAGGGAGTTAAACTTCACCACCCATAGGAAATACTTCCCAGCCCCGTCACGAAGGACCTTGAAGTGCTGGACGTCGTTCCCAAACCTGCGGGAAGTCACGCAGAGGAAAACCGTGAGACAGATCTGGCGCTCACTTGTCAAACTGCAGAGAAGGCTTCAGATCTACTGACGAGAGACATTAGAGGAGGACATGAGCTACTGTGGGACACTGGCCACCAGGGGGCAGCACCGAGGCTTCACAGGAAAGGGGAAGTGGCCGTGACTCAGAAGCAGAGAGTATGGAAACTTATCACCAGAAGAGCTGCGAAAAATGACTGAACTGTATTTATAGTGAACACAGGCCGGTGCTGCTTACTTCACGGAGAGAGAGAAGTCCCCCGGTGCACTCTCGCTCTCTCTGATGAGGAAGGCCCCGTCGTGCCTCTGTTTGTTGAGCATCTCCTCTGCTTTGGCCCGAGGGATCTTCCCGAAGAACCACCTGGAGGAGGAGGAAATCACGACAGGCGAGAGGTGGTTACAGAGTAATCCCTGAGGTCCTCAGGGACGCTTGAACAGAAATAAAGTTTAGTTTTGTTATTTACGGAATATATGAAGGGAGGGACCTCAGTGCCACAGCGCTACTGCATTTTCATTTTGCTGAACTCATGGTGGTGAATGAATTGAGCAGGCGACACATAGGTGTTAGACACCACTCTGCACACCCACGCTCACACCCAAACTGACGCAAATCACTCATCCTGTTGACTGACAGGTTTGAATCAAAGATCAAACATGAGATAAAACACTTTCAATGAATCATTTATAATCTGAAGCCACTGCCAAACGTGCACTGCACAGATCACTGGAATGTTCTGGAACTTTTCCTGCAGCTCTCTGGCAAAATGTCTCAGTGAGGCCACGTGAGAACGCAGCAGGAAAATTGTTCTACATCAGGTCCTGCCCCCGGGCTCCACCCAGGCTCCACCAGCTGATGTGAAACTCGTCATATTCAAATGAAAATTTATTTAAGACCTACCCTGACTGGCCTGGGAGTTTCAGAACTATAAACCTTGCATAAACTCACCAGGACGTCGGGAGAAAGTTACGAGCCAATCCATGCACTCCAGGAAGTAGACAAGTTCATTAAATAATGAAAAGTTTGAAATGTGAAAAGTTATGAAAAACCTTAAATTCAGCTCTCAATGGCACACAGGTATTTTTAGCGGGAGGTGTGCTGCCTGTACTTCACAGAGCAAGAGCCTGACGGAGGGAATATGTGAGCGCGATAAAGATGGAAGAGAGAGGGCGAGGCAAAGAGGAGACAAAGCCAGTAAAAGCTCTTTACTGGTGTAAATAATTAAAAAGTACAGTCAGCCAAAAGATGACATCCAGGCTCTTTTACACGTAGGCGAAAATCAATAATGAAATGGTCAACTGTCTTAATCTGTGTCGGATCTGAGCCTGGAAACACGACGCTCTGCGCACTGACACTCCACCTGTGTGATGACAGTGACAGAGGAGGAGGTGATGGAGGCCAGGAGACGACAGCGCCATCATTCTCTCTCTGGGCCTCATCCACTAAATCTGCTTCGGTTATTGAGTTCGTGTTTGTCTGGTCGCGTTGTTTCGTAGAGTGGGAGCGGCCTCACACAAACCTCAGCGTCAGCAACAAAGCCCCAGTTCCTGGTGGGCTGTGGATCTGTGCATACACAGAACACACTCGGACTGGGAGGCGAGCCGCACTGCATTGTGCCCACAGCTGGGTGTGTGTGTGTGTGTGTGTGTGTGTGTGTTCAGCCGATGCTTCACTGTCACCACACTGAGGGACAAAGACAACCTCCTGCCACATCACCACCACCAGGGTTGTGAGACATTTGTATTCAAGGAAACGTTTACAGCAAACCCACGTTCTGCAGAACGTTAGCGTCCCACATGTAGCACGGAGTGAATCAGAGGTGCACTGGGCCTGACTCACTCTGCTCTGGAAAGAGGGCTGCTGGAGGGAGCTTTAAAAACAGAGTCCATCAGAGCAGAACATGAGACATTAGAAAACCTCTCACTCACTGAAATGTATCGGGCCTTCGTGGGAATTGGGCCTGCATGCAGTTTGACAATAAATGCATTTAACGGGAAAAGCGTTTCCCATGAAAAGCAGAGAGAGGAAGTGTTAAGGTTGCACGGACATCTCCAATCAACTTTATACAAAGGCTGGAACACCCCCCTCCATGACTCTGACTGGATTAGAAGTGAGGGATGCTGATGAATGCAGATTCAACATCACCTCCATAAACACGTGAGCATTATCGCCACACAGGTACGAAGGGCAGAAAGATAAAATAAATACACTGACAGCAGTCAAGATGCAGAAAAAAAGGGCTGGGCAGAATGACCCCTTGAAAGGCATCTGATGGCTCCACAGCTCTGATGCAGGGAGGTCAATATTCAATTAAGAGGCAAGAGGCTTCCAGCACA
Source organism: Pseudorhombus dupliciocellatus (assembly GCA_016785235.1). Lineage (NCBI taxonomy): Eukaryota > Metazoa > Chordata > Actinopteri > Pleuronectiformes > Paralichthyidae > Pseudorhombus > Pseudorhombus dupliciocellatus. The sequence goes on from JAFBJW010000230.1 coordinate 88,545, forward strand.
TTGATAAAGACAGAGCTAATCTGGCACTGAGCGCACGGCCAGAGGTAATGTCCTCTAAGGATTCTGTGAGGTGTTGTCTAAAGTGGTTTAACACGCAGGCACGGGTCTCAGAAGGGCCAACAGGGCAGCAGAAATTTGACCCAATTAACCTCAGAAACCGACAGTGTGATTGTGTGTGTGCTTTGCCATTTGTTTTATTCAGTTGTGTTATTGATGTGTGTTAGAAAACAGGCTGTATTATTGTCCCATCAATGTCAGTAAAAGTGTTGAAAACTTGAAATCACATTACTTGACACACACTCAAACAAAGTTCACACATGTGTAAAAACATGCATGTGCAATACTTACGGATGGGGTTTCATCTCAATGTAATTCTTGGGGATGAAGCCATCTTTTCCATTTAGCTCGGCCTTGTACCAGTTCTGATCGCACTCTTCGTTTAATACCTGGTGTTGACAGGGAATAGAGAAGTTGATCAGGTTGCTGCAGCAAACAAACGGCAACAGTGGAAAAGCAATATCTAGCTTTACGACAATCCCTTTAATTTCCTGTGACTGCAGACAATGCAAATATTGAGCAACTTCTCAACTTACAGATGAGGAGGCAAAAACGACCTGATAAGAAACTACATGGAATACTGCAGAAGATGAGACTGCGACCAGAACAATCGTGTGTGTGTGTGTGTGTCAGTGTCACAGCTGTGACAGCCTCCATGTCTGACAGCTCCTGTTCAAACATGTGGGGTCAGTGGTGCGTCCATGTGTATCGAAGTCAATATGAAAAGTGTCTGTGTGCTTCATGCTACAGCCCACACAAAGATGTTTAAAAATACGGAGAGATGTTCCCGTCACGTAGTGTATATATATTACACATATATTTATACTGCAACACTTTGAGACGTAAACTGAATAGTGAAGTTATTTATGTACTGATTTTTACAGAGGAAAACCATCCAGATTTAAAGAGTCACAGGTCCTGGAGAAAAGCTTGAGAGATTTTTTATCTAATTATTTTCCTTTGCTTCACTCCTCCGCTCCTTTTAAATTCATAATGTCCCCCTCACCCAACCGGAGGGCAGCTGTCCCCTGTGTGTGGACGCAGCCAGCTGTCCTCGGCCACCAGGCTTGGACCCAAATGTAAATGGGGGGTGGGGTGGTGTATGTATGTCCAGTGTGTGACACAGAGGACCTGCAGACATTGCAGCGAGCCGTGTTTCACAGTGAACAGTCAGACAGGGCCAGCGTGTTTACCCGGTCAACGTGACGCTGTCAGAGCCAAGACTCAAACAAAGGGCCGGAGCCTTGGGCTGTGTGTTGACACATCACACCGACCTTTAAGAACCGACGCTTTCACAGGGACACTGTTCCAACATCTGAGGACTCGCGGCCGGTCTATGCTGACAAAAACACCGACATGGTCCGCACGTGGCTTCCTGGTGGCACGACATGACGTTTAGGGGATCAAATCTTTTGTTGTGATAAAGAAGGCCGAGGAGCTTTGTATAAAATCAGTTTTGAAGTAAATTATCCACACAGCTGTCAAGACACACTTCTGCTTCATGCAGAAGCCAGAAGAAATGATCAGGTGATCATCCGAATCAGGAGAATTTCACGGTCATTCCTGCCCTCAGCAACATGATGCTGGAATACTTAAGGTCAGGGGTGGAAAAAACAAACAAGTCAAAACACAAATTGTGCGACTCAGCATCCTCACTTTTACCATTTTCACCTTAAACCAGTGACACCCACACGCTAAGGAAAACAATGTTAGCACCAATGAGTTTCAGGTCCAAGAATTAAAAAAGGTGTGACCCCCCCCCCCCCCCGTCCAAGAATTAAAAAAGGTGTGACCCCCCCCCCTCCCTTTGCAACACCTACAAAACATGTGACAGATCCCATTGCTTGAGTTCAGTCTTCGCTGTCAGGCTCTGACACCAGTGACTGACTCACAGGAGAGCTAATTTTGAGACACTAAAACAACGCCCTAGGCCCACAGTCATGAGCAACATGTGACGGTGCGAGTGACTGATTTGCTTGATCCATGTGCGCTTGAGTAAAACAGATTCGAGGAATCAGGCTCACAGCACAGCGTGCCTGCCCTCGGGCTGCGAGCAGTGCTGAGTGGAAGGAAAAAAGGTGCTGTGTAAAGTTCGTCAGTGCAGAAGCACAAGCCACATCTCTTCACGTGCATGCACACTAACAGGACGGGGCCGCTCGCGGCCGAGACGCTCAAACAAACAGCCAACACTGTAGGAGTGCACAGCGTGTGCTGGAGGTGGGAGAGACAATAGATCATCCTCACGATCCAGACTCAGACCCACATGCTGGCCGGCGTCCACGCTCCAGCAAAATACAGTCTAATGGTTAGCACCCTGTAAAAGATCAGCGCGCTCTACACCGGCCACGTTTAACTGATGTCGCTCGGCTCCTGCGGCGGTGACAGAATGCGTCTGGCATACAGCTTGGTGTGCCTCTCATAATTACCCTGTCTACACGTTAATAACAGAGCCCAGAGGGTGCTGCAGCACACGCAACGCCTCAGCTAGCTTCAGAGGCTAAGATGCTAAAGCAAACTTTTAGGAGATTCACAAACACCAGTTTCTATCAAGGGGGATCCCAGTGAAAAGACATGTCTGATTATTATATATCGAACTCACATCCCACTTGTCTGCATGCTAACCCTATTAACCCTACTAACTGTTGTATTTAGATGTTGCTGAATGCTGCGAATACTTCTGTCCAAACCTCCACAACATTACAAGGCATGATGTCATCAGCTGAGCCGGGGCTGTCACATGGTTTAAGTGTTTACGTGAACTCTCTTGTTGTTGTGTGACGGCGACTCCAATGAAAACACGGCCTAGTGTCGCACGGTTCTTGAGGATCCATTAAAAACAAACAAGAAAGCAACTGAGAACGAAGATGTGAAGCTCGATAGAAGAAATACGCTCTGTGTAGAACAAGCTTTGCAAAATAAAGCATCGAGACATGTCATCATCTTCCACGCAACACAGAACTAAAGGCTGAGGATAATCAGATCATGATCATCATCTCATCATAATTAACGTGTTGGGCTAACTGTTGTTTGGAAAAAGCTGAGCCAACCAGCCGTAGCTTCATGTCTGCTGAACAGAAATGAGACTGCTTTTCATGTTCCCACTGAACTACGTTAGGTGAGTCAGCGTGCGTCCCAAAATGTAAAACATAAGCTTTGAGTCAACTTCAACATTTTCTGAACTGACATCTCCAATGAGACAGAACCCGGTACAGTCATCCAACAACCTGAGGCGACTGACTCACACCGCCTCTCTCTAGACTCTTTGACATTTGCCCGGGTTGTTGTTAAAGATCACACCGTCGACTTGCCTATTAAAATAGCGACGTTACAGAGAGGCGCTAGGTTTTGAAGATGTGTCCCATAAAATGGTGGTTTGGACATGACTTCAGGATGACATCTGAACATCTGACAACTCTCAAAACTGAAAGAATGGCAGGCCGTGAGGAAAAGCAGAAATAAAATATTTGCTTGGCTGGCAGATTTTTTTAAAAGAACCAAACAGAGGAGACAACCGCAGCATTGTGTGAGTGTGAGACTGAGCTCCGTCTCTTTGTTCCAGGCTGAGCCAGCATTGTGCAGTTGCACTTCTGTGGATGACAGACATTCCCCCTCTCTCTCTCTCTCTCTCATTTTTTTGTCTTTTTAATCTGATTGAGCCACAATAGTTGTAAGAGTTGGTATTTGAGAGGCTAAGGTCCAGCCTGGGGATTATCTCCTCCACAGCTGCCACTGCAGACGGCCTCCTCCCCCTTTCTTTCCCTTTCACACACTCACACTAAAATATTAGACAGAGCGCCTCCACACAAACATGTGTGATGCTCAACATGTGTAGCTGTCAGGAACACATGTAGTCATTCACCGTTTTTCTATAAACCCAGTGAAATACAGAATATCACGAGTTTCAACGTCATTAATAATTTGTGTCGTCTCTCTCAGTGGAGATTTATTTAATCACATGAGGAGAAACTGAGGCAACATAATAGGATTTCTCCTCTTTCTTCTGTCATGTTAAAGGATTTGTTATTTATATGAACTGACATCAGCAGCACGTCAGTGTCAGGACGTGTGTGTGTCTAATTTGGACAGCAGAGTAGAAATTTACAGATTAAATTAAAATTCCTTAAATTTCCTATTCCTGTCACCTAACCCCAGATGTCACCTAGTAAATCCTTTATATAAAACAGTGTGCAAAAAAATAACCAAAGTCAGAAGGTAACTATAACCAAGTCTACAAAAGGCTGCCTGACCAAACATAAGATGGAGATAGAGAGTGAAGTCCAGTGAGAGACAGTAGGGGCAAAGAAAACAAGATGCTAAATAAACCACATGTCAGCACAGTCCACACGGGATTGCAATAAATCAGCAGCAGGGATTACCCTGGAGTGTGAGTTAATCTCAGCGTGCGGCCAGTCAGCCAGATATAAAGATAGACGAGCTAAAGCTTCATTGGAACCTCAGGGGCCGAAGCTTGTTGCTGCCGTCAATTTTAATAAACCTGGCCGTGCTCCTTTCTGCTGGGCTGCTGATGACATCATGAAACAGACGAAGATAAAAACAAGCGCACGTTTCAACTCAGTTACAAAACGACACCACACATCTGAAGCAGTAAACAACTCTTAAGACCATCTCAACCCAAAATATTGTGGTCTGCATTACGCAGCACAGTTCCACAGAATTGCAAAGTGAATATGTGGTTTCTGGTAAATCCTGCTGATACTACTGACATCTAACAAACACTCAGATGAAGCAGTACAGAGGAAAGAGAGAGAGTGTGTGCGTTTGAGTACCAACTGTGTGGCTGTCCAACGGGAATGGAATTTGAGGCCTGCTATTTTGACATGGAGGCAGCTGGGGTGAACCATGCTGAGGCACCAGATCTCACACACAGGAGAAACTGAACCCCCCACCCCCACCCCACCCACACAGGGCAGTTTATAGGACAGTATGCAGAGACTGTGGGGTCAGGTCTTTGGAGGTGGTTATGTAGGTGTTAGAAACCACAACGTGTCATCACGAGATAGATCATTCCGTTTCTCTAGACCTATTACATTCAGCCAGCTGTTTCTGTACACTGATTACAGCAGGTTTGATACACACTGCTATGAGGAAATGTTTGAGCTGCTTTTTTTTTAGGCTTAAATCCGCTGAAAGTACCATCATCATCATCATCATCATGACCTGACATCAGATGTCTAGCCAAGGAGCAGCAGTTCCAGGAATCACATTGGAGAGAGGTTAGTGAGACGTGCTCAATTATTTAGTGTCACCCCTGAAGGATGGTTTTAAAAATGGAAATAGCCCTTTATGGGGGAAAGATTCCCCACCCCTGCTCAGGACTGAGGATGTGCCGAGAGAGATTTAAAATCACAGCAGGTTTTGGGGGTGAGACGAGTGTAAGACCCAGATGAGCCAGTTTTTGCTTTGTTTAGAATAACAGCGTTAGAAAACCCACAAAAGCCGTTAAAACGAGTTTGACCTCTTTAGCTCCCAGCAGGGAGGCCGCAGACTTAGATCAGGACGGGTCATAGCCAGGGAGGCAGCGAGCGGCGCACTGACGCAGGAGGCCAGAGGAGATTACACTGGATTCTGTCAAATAAAAGCTCATAACAGGCGTCTAATTAATGCTGAAGGCCTTGGCACGTGGGGAATCTCCTCTATGGTCCACGTAAACAAACAACACTTCCAATCCAGTAACTGGTACTGGTTTCCTGAAGCTGGGATGGATTTTAGTAAGTGGCAGCCCGCTCCTCGCAGTCATTTATTTGACTGGGTGGAGGAGGTGGAGGGGGTGGGGAGAGACTCCTCTCTGACACGATGCTGTTGTTTATCACAGCTTGAATTCTCTGCACAGTTTATGTTGGCGATGCCCTCTGATGATTCCGGCTTAAAAATGCGACAAAATCTGCGGCGCAGTAAACAGATGTGGCAGCTTAGATAAAAGTGCGTGTGTGTGTTTAGGAAGTGATGCCGCATCCAGGACGGTGTTTGTTTGCCGAGCTTCAACAGCTGTTGTTAGGGAAGCGAACATCCACCACTGAGTTAGCCAAAGGTTGAGGATCAAGCCTGAGTGTAGATCATTAGGGCCATTTCAATGGTGGGTTTTAATGTATTAGACGCGACACAAATCAGATGGCTTTTGGACTATTTTTCACTTTTATGCCGAGCTGAGTGGGAGCTACAGCCAAGCACAGAGAGAGAGAGAGAGAGAGAGAGAGAGAAAGAGAATGATAACTTTGGTTTAAATACAGCTGTCAGTGTCTTTATGGCACATCAGGAGGGATGAGAAGGAGTGAGGCCTAATTGCAGCTCTCTGACTCACACTCTCTCACTTCAGAGAGTTGGAGCAGTGAGAGAAGAAGCAGACGGAGCTGGAGAGGTAAAAAAAAAAAAAAAGAAATAAGACGCAGACAGTGACTGAAGCTGCAGGAGAGAAGGAAGGAAAGGAGAGAAGAAGACAGTGGACCAGTGAAGAATCACAATCCTTGTGATCAGCTTAGGAAAACTCCTCAAGGGCAAATAACATAAAATGAGGGCATCTCTTTTTCAGAGCAGCCAAACTCGCAATGTTTTATTCTGCAGCGTGTGCCATCCTCCATCTGCGGTGGCTGACTAACTAAACGCCTTTTTGTGATGCCCCATCAATCCTCTGAAAAGGAAAAGCTGTCTATTCATTCCCATGATGCAGTGCTTCTTTCTTGTTCCCATTAGATGTGAAATGTTCTTCTTCTGAAGAATACACCAGAAATAAAAACAATAATTATCAAGATTTCATCGATGTTGTTTTGGACTGTGAAAGACACAATGACTCGGAGTGATGTGTCTCTATCCACGTGATCAGAGACACAGAGCTGTCCTCATTGCGGCTTCAGACGGCTACACGATTTGCATGCCGTTACTTTCAGAGTTGTGAGGAGTGTCTACGGTGCCTGCACCCGTCTACAGGAGCATCGGACATCGTTTCACCATCTCACAGCTTGCGGTCGATCTCCTTTGGATGTTTCCAGAATCATGGCCAATAATGACAATCTCTACTCTAACCAGAACCACACTGTTGAGCTCTAAAGTGCCCTAAAACATTCTGTTGTGTCTCCATGATTACGAACATTTCATGATGATGATGATGAATGTCCATTAATACCTACAAGCTGTTCCTGAGACATTCACTGAATCCAGCAATGTGAGCGAGCAAGGAGCAGAAAGAGAGAGAGCATCAATTTAGGAGGGCAGCTTTCAGCTCCAGTTCGGGCGTGAGTGCTGACACATTAAACCTTGCCCAGCTGGGCAGCTATTAGAGCAGAGTGGGTAGTTGCTGGGACAAATCAGTATCAGCCAGCTCGGCCTGCTGCCATATGTTGACTTGGAACATTTTCTTCGAATTCACAGAAGCAAAAAGAAGCCAACGACGAAGAGGGGGAATGGCCAGAACGGTCACCGCAAACATGCCTCTCTCCATTACCAAGCTAAGGCAATATTTGCAGTTCCATCTTCCACTGGGGCTGCAAACATCAGCCTGCAGGTGACCCATCGCCCTCTCAGCCCTCACCTTTAATTCACAGTGTATACTGTTTTACAAACGAAAATCACTATATGTATTTTTATTTTATTTTTTTTTAAATCACTGACTTTTATCGAGCCACTGAGTAAAACATGAGCAACTCAAAACCAACTTTGTGTTAAATGACATACCAAAGCACAAGTATTTCTTGAATACTTACATGTATTATGTCCTTTAGCTATATTCCATAACAAGTCCCAAGAAATAAGGTGTTTCAGCAGTGTTTTAATTACATGTGGAGGGCGAGAGAGAGAGAGAGAGAGAACACTTATCTGAGCCTTCTCTCCAGAGAGTTAGCTTTTAATTAGGAAACAGTCTGTTCCTATGCAAATGTGAAGGGAACACACGCAGTCTCTCAGACTCTGGTGAAGTCCCACCAGGCCTTTGTCAGCGTAAGCAGGGAGAGTCAACTCTATCAAAAAAACTGCACGATGAGGAACCCAGCAGGGATTTATTGTCCACCCCCCCCCACCCCCTCCAGCAGTCAACTGTACAGTTGCTTCACAGCTCCGGGCCAAGAAATCCACAGAAAACCACAGCTGACTAGAACCTCGAGTGTTTAAAAAGGAGAAGAATCCCAAAGCTGGATTTGGATCTGGAGCTCAGGCCCTAATGACTGCTTACGAGTTTGCTGAGATTGGAGACGTTCAAGTGTCACAAGGAAGCGCTGATACAACTCCTGCTCTCTTCAGCGGTCAAGTGGATGGGGAAGGGAAATCAATACCCTAAGCACTAATAGGCAATGAGGGAACCATTACTCAGAGGAGGGTGGTGGAGGGTGGTGTTATAGTAACAAGGCTAAAAGCTCTCTCCTCCTCTAGAACACCACCCAGAGAGAGAAAGATGTCTGTCACAAGCAGTTAGAAAAGACACTTCCCTGGTGAAGTGGATTTCTAAATATCTGTGTCAGAACAGCCTGTGCTTGTGTCTCTGCGAGTAACTTCAGGGCTCAAGTGGAGAGGAGCGCAAACACTGTTCGGACGACCCTGCATCGATGCAGTAACAGAGCATCATGGTTTTAACGCCGAATCAAGTCGTGACGTGCCGAGAGATTCCCGCCACTCTCTGCTGCATCGTAGCTGCAGACGAGCTGTGCGAGTTTGTAGTGGAGTCACAGGAAGTTGCCGGGGGTTGGAAGATGTCAAACAGGATGTGAAAACAGCTACACTGTGGCGTTAATGAAAGCACACACACACACGCATTCATTGACACGACAATACTGGTTCAGACAGATGCCCAGGTTGGATAGTGGTGTCTTTAAGATCCTTCACAGTAAATTCACAGCAGAACCAGAAAGTTTGATTAAAAAAACAAAACAAAAAAAAAAAAAACAACCTGAAACTGGTCACAAACATAACTGATAATATAATTCCGCAGCGTTACTTCCTTCCCTTTAACCAGGTTTTAATTCCTCAATGCTTCGACCCTGCTACAATCTCACAAGCTGTCAGTGACCCTCTGGTGTTCCTCCCAGATATGAGTTTTCCTTTCCCTCTGTAATAACAGCTGACATTCATTGTGAGCTGACATTTGCCTCCCATAATGACCACTGAGTGCCTTAATGTTCCCCAGAAAGCCTGAGCCAACACTGATCTATTGTGAAACTCTTTCAATTCCAGTTTATGGCTTTCGTTGTCATTTACATGGACAGTATAACGTTCACAGAGCAAACACTTGGAATCTGGAGACAACCGTTTGCAGAAGTGACGAGGCGGAGAGGCGGATCTTACACGAAGAGACGCGGTCAGAGTTCAAAGATCTGCTGATGGGAGCTAATTCTGCCGGCGAGCAGGGCTGTTAATCTTTATTTATTTGAGGAGGAAATGAGAACAAGTGCACAGCTCTGGGGACAATGACCACGCTTTGCCTGTGGCCTCCACACGCCTGCTGCTTCACCTATGGATCTGTTCTCACACAAAGAAATAAGAGCGGCCTATTCTACTGTGGGCTGTCATCACCATCATGTGAAGGAACTGGAAATATGGCAAAAGCTTTGAAAACAGCTGATTTGATTATTAAGACCAGTCAAGCAACTGTGGGATCTGTAACGGGAGCGTTATATCACAGATTATGAAGCTGAAGTTTAAAAGGTATCCACGTCAGGGTTGATCAGTGACTAAAGATAAGCCTTCTTACTGTCACCTGCACCTTCTCCTTCAGTGTCAGTGCATGTTGGGAAATCCTGTTGTGAAACTCAATTAGTCATCCGCCCAAAAAATCCACACCGGAAGATATTTTACATACAAGCGAAACAACTCAATAACATCTACTGTTTTTTTAAATGATTATTTCTTATGCAAAAAAAACAACAGACTTTGGTTTTTGATCAAAAGAGAAGTCGGAACAGTTAAACTTCTCAGAACTGGGTGCAGAGATAACACAGGAAGGTGGTGGCAGCTCTGTGTGCAACAAACAGATAAAGAACAAGTGCGATAGAAGTCACTCAATTATAACAGCAGAAGCTCTCCACTACACTTTCATGGTTCTGACACGCTGTCTGAGGGAGGAGGACTGGGGGGGCTAAATGTTGAGAGCTGCCCTACATGAGCTGGCACGAGAGAGCTAAAGTGCATGACTCAAGGCTGCAAATTAGAGGGGAGTCTCTGGTGACCCAGAGACACCCTGCTGCTCATACAGGTGTGGAGCCTGGTGTCTGTGTCTCAGAGACAACACGGGCTCCGTCCATGAACCTGATGCAGATTGTGATGCTTCTTCACCTCTGCGTTTCAAAGAGTTAATGGCGACAGCCAGCAAAGCCAGTAAAAAAATGACTGATGCGTAAATTTTTCAAGTGAAAGTTTGTTGGAGAATCGTGCGAAAAATCCAAGGGGCATTAATACTTTCTCGTGCGACTGCAGCTGACACAAATCATGGCAGACAGTCTACTTTCGTTTTGGGATTTCTGGTGTACATCTCTTACAATGGCTGCCTCGTTCAGGGAAGTATAACGACTCTAAACGATCATTAAAGTAAATTCTCGATGTGACATTGCACACACATAGATACCAATTCAATAGCTCTGTGACAGGGTTTTATTCCCTTACTGGCAGATAAATACTTTTATAAAAAAGCAGGAGCCATGTGGCATTAAGCCTGGACTGGAGCTGCCTCACATTCAGCCTGGATCTTGAACTGAATTCTATTGAGTCACTCAGACTGAAACTGTGCTGCTAACTGCTTTAGTTCCTACACTGTCTAATTAAAGGTCTGTACCACTGGTTTCTCTCTTCATCTGTATTCAACCACTAAAGTATCGTCCCCATGCAGTACTCACACACGTGTGATGACGATACTCTGAACAAAAGCTAAGTGGAAGTCTGAGAAACAGATCAGCCTATATGTCGACAGCAACACAGCCGCCGTCGCCTACTGATACTGGCACTAGTGAGCAGTTAAGGATGCTACATACAGGCAAAGCCTTAACACGGGCCGGCTCCCTCATGAGAGGAGGCCTTTGTCCTGAGAGCAAAGCTGTTTAGTATTAGTATCAGCAGACAGATAGCACTGGAGGAGGCGAACACACTCCTCCTCAGGAAGGCTCCTCTTTAGATATGCGTCCCTGAATATTTGTGCGTAGCATGTCGTAAAGAAACACGTACATGGACGATGAACTGAGCCAGAAGATATTTGGAGCGGGTTATTATTCACAGTAGTGTTGCCAGCTAAGAGAACATTTGGTTACAGGATGAGTTATGTAATCAAATATAATAATAATAAACTGGTCTACAAAGCAGAATGCAAAGTGCAAAGGGAGTGATGTAGTTCCAGTTCTTGTTTTGTTTTCAAACATCTAAAAGGCACAAACTTAAACTCTGAGTAATTAGTGCAGTGAATAAGCTGCATGAGCTGACAGTCAGTTCTCAGGAAACCATGACGATGTAATTTCACGTTAACAGTCACCACAACGATGATCGAATCTTGACTCTGAAGCAAATTTACCATTTTTCCTGGCGACAACCTGGCTACACCAGAAAATAAATAAGAGCAGTCCCATTTAAAACAACATCTAATGTGGTTTCACCTGTGCAGCCGCAGGTTGATCTAAATGACATGAGCTTGCTCCATCCAGTTTCTCAGAAAATACCTGAGGGGGGGCGGGGGACACACATTCACCCTTAATGTACGAGCAAAGAGAAATAAAAGAGGAAAGCAGCATAAAGAGGATGAAAGAAAGGGAGAGGGGGAGGGTCTCTGACAAACAACATGCTACTTCAGTCTGAAACAGTGCACGGCTCCTATGGGCACAGCAGCCAACAAATGATTCAGATGAAGAGTGGACGGCGCTCCAGGCTACACTGATGCAGGCTTTTCTTCCATGTTTCAGATTCTCTGAGCTGAAATAACCTGCAAAGCATTTTGGAGCTTTTGAGTTTGTTCGCTAGCGGTATTCAGCCGACTGTGGTGGGCTCACATACATTAGTCCCTGTGTGGAGAGAAGGTGGGCACCATCCATCTCTGAGGATGCAGTGATGGGTGGACAGCTCTGAGGTGGTGATGTGGCTACGTTCATTTGACAGAGAGCGGTAATGCATCCCGGCCCACATGTGAAGCTCCGCCCACACAGCCTCTGACGTCCGCAGACGTGCTCTGACCTGCTTCACTATGTCCCATACATTGAATTATCTATGGTCACTGCCACGTTATTGATTGACTGCCTAAATACAACATCATTAGGTCTGTGCAAACAAAACAAATGCATATGTTTCATTGAATAAAGCCGGGGAGTTAAATATTTCATTGATTTGTGTAGAAAGAAGCAAAGTGGATCTTCACACGAAGAGGAAAGAATCAAGTTTCAAAGACCCCCCCCCCTTTTCTCTACAGTCAGGAGCTAGTACTTCTCAGTTCCCCAAATATGGGGAACTGAGAAGTATTATTCAGACTATGCAGAACATTTCACAAAATAATGTTAAATCCAAATGACACAGGCTGCTGAGGGCACAGCTCGCCTCTAATGACCAGGGGTGGGGAGTGGTGGGGTGTGGTATTTCCCATTAACATCCAGACTGGAACTCTGCCATCTGGTAAGAAAAAAAAAAACTAGAGATCTTTCCATCAAGAGAACTGGCCACTGGAATCAAGGGGAGAGAAAAGGACTTCCTTCTACATATGCAAATTTAATAAGAATTCATATTTTGGTCAGTGTTTCCTGAGCCCACTCTCTCCTTCTCCCTCTCTGCCCCCCCGTGAGATAAGTCTTTTCAAAGTCTGCTCTGGAATCAGCACTCGTCCCCTGACAGAGCAACATGCACGCACGCACAATTACAAAGCAGTATTTAAAAATCAAGGTGCATAAAACAGTGGTAGACACTGTTCCATTAAGAGAAGCATCAGAGAATTATTGATGGAATTTAAGCAGCAATGTAGCTTTCTAAAGGGGATCACTGAATGTGTATAAGTACAATGGTAAATACAAAAGTATGTGTTTATTATAGTTATCAAAGGGTTTTTAAGTAAGACTATTTAGCTGGATAGATTTTCTTTAAATTACAATGGAAGTCTTAAATCTATTTCTCTTAATGCGCTCCCGACTTGAAACAGAGGGATTATGACGACGGCACTTAATTCCAAAGAGAGTCACTGCGTAGTGATAACTGCAGTGTGTGCTTCTTGTACCAACTTCTTAGCTTCCTCTTCAGGGTCAGAGCATGACATAAACGCTTTTCGTGCAACAGGAAAATAAGGCTTTGAATAAGCTCCTCAAGCCCCAGGATATAGACAAGCCCAGGGTTTTTACAGAGAGCACTTTAAATAGTTCATCCTTACAAAAAAAAACCTTTTTGTGTTTTTTCCTCTACTCTTAAAATCACTGTGCCTTAGCATCCCAAAATACTTTGTTACAGAGGAATGGACCTCCGTACCCAGGTCCCAGATGACATTATTCTGGTGTCACTGTTAAAAACCATGTGCACCAGCAGCGTGTTTTTAATTTTAGGCAAAATCTGAGCCAGTTGGGTTTTTAAAATCCAAGCCCAATGTTAAGTGTGGGATGATTCAAACACCTCTCATTATAACATATAGACCTGAATGCTGCTGCTTCATTGTGGTGATGATGGCTGCAATGTTCCTTTCTTGACAGTTGGTTAATCTGCAACTGCGGGTGTTGTTTTTTTTAATTCAGTAAAGAAGGATGTGAGAAATCAAACAGGAAGTAAACTCCAACAGCAAGAATATATGTTTAAGCATGCGTGCCATTATGAGTAGTACGCGTAAGCCCCAACACTGAATCATCAAACTGTTGTCACTCACTTTAAGAACTTCTCCACGTTTGAAACTAAGCTCGTCATCGGCGGTGGCGTTGAAATCGTATTTGGCAGTGGCCTCCATGGTCGTTGTCGCTTGCTGTCACACTTCTGGTTATAGCCTCTGGTTTAAGGAACTGGGTAAAAAATAAAAACACGTATCCAGGCTTCTGTGGCCAGATGCTTCTCTCCGAGTCTCTCCTCCCGTCTATGACCCGTTCCTTTAGGGCTGAGACCTCACATAAAGGTCACAGTACGGCACCTGGGAACGAGAGACAACATGAATTCAATCAGAATGGATCAGACGGCGGAGTTAGTTATGCGCACAGTGGAGGCCAATGTATTTTTTCCCCCACCTGTTTGATGCATTCTGTGTTAATAAGCAGGATTAGGCAAAAAATTTAGCAGGTTTTCCAGACATGTTGTGAGATCAGACATTTTTGCTAATTTCTCTTTGTGTTGAGTGTCAAACTACAAACAAGCAAAATCTGGTGAGGATCCAACTATTCCTCTGTAGAAATAAGGCACAGAGCTAAGAACTTATTCCATCCATGTTTTCACAGACAGCACAACCTGCCCACGATGATGAGAACAGCGCTGTGCCTAAAACTGAGGTGCAGCCCCTCGAGTTAGCTTGAGACATGAAGCACAGAGTGCAGCAGCACATGTTCTAACGAAACTCTGGGTGCCCACAATACTGAAGAAGAAGCAGAGTTACGTGCACTGCCAATGGTGTCGCAAGCATGTTCCAGAGAAGACATTACACCACTTATCTTTTGTTTAACAATCTATGTTTTTGACTTATGTCCTAAATATTATTCATTATTCTTCATTCTGCGATGTTTGTACTCTTTTGGGTCGGGTCAGTTTTGCATATTTCTTATCCTGTATTCTCAAACAGGCTCACTCAGACTTTAAAGTCCATTCTAGAAGACTGGCAGGAGAATGACCTGGATGACTGCTTTCTCAAATCCAGCGGCTGTGGATGATTTCAGGAGAACATCAGGAATTCAGTGCATGTCAAAGACTGTCATAGCCAAACCAGCCAGCTCACCAGCCTGACCTATATGTCAACCATGAAGTTCACCATAACCAGCCTCAGCTCCTACACGCTTCCCTGACAGAGAAACACCAGCAGCCTGGATCTCTGGAGCCGACAGGGACACATTGGCCTTAAACCTACAGTTACTGAGATAAATGGATAAAGCTGCGTTATCCCATTAGGTTGTTTGCTAATATGCCTCCGTGCAGCTCTGATGGGTTCACACTAATACACCCGATAAGGCCATTAAACCTGTCAGCAACACACACGCGCACGCACACTCCTCATTGTTCATCTTCATCGCTGATCATCAGACGATGGTGACCACAGGATGATTCAGAATGTCACTCGTGTTGACAGCGACACAAACACGACCCAGGAGCCGCGGTGTAAACAGAGCTGCCCGCTGACAGGAGGCGATGTGAGGGGAAAGGGGGGAGGCTCGGAAGAATAAAACACGAAAAAGAGACTTTATTCAGAACAACCCGGGGGCCCGACATGCTGCTCCCCCCAGCACCCGGCTCCTGGCCCCGTTTCCAGCCTCGCACCCGGTTTATTTCACCCAATTTCACGGGAGATGAGGGGAATCGATCCAGCAAACAGACTGCGCCCAGCGACCCCGGAGCGCTGCTGGGGCTAACACGCCGGCTAACGGCTAACAATAACTGCGATGGGGGCTGCGACAATTAAACTTCACCCGCCGATCAGATCCCGGCCGTCGGGCTGGAGATGACACCTCCGGCAGCCAGGGGCCACTTTAAAGCCAACGCCGGATGTGCAGGGACACCCGAGGCCTGCTAGCTGGCTTCACGCTGCTGGATGTGAAAAGGAAGAAAACACCTTTTTTTTCTCGTAGCGCAAGCTGCCGTTGCTAGCGCAGTTAGCCGCGGCTAGCTCCAGCTAATGTTCCAGAAGCGACACAACTTTTGCGTGACGAGAAAAGCGGGGAGGGAAACTCACCACTCGAGTTGCTCCGTGTGTCTTCTGCCCCCGTTACGACCGGAAACCCCCTCTGGCGTGGCTATCCGCTCCCTGTGTCCCCTGGAGAGGCAGCAAACGGTGTCGGTCTGGTGTCGCTTCCACCCCGTCCGAGGAGCCTGGATGTAGCTGTTAGCATAAGGTCTGACTGCGACGTTTATTTCCGCTTCCTTCCACAGCAGCGCCGCCTGAGAGGGAGGGAGGGTCCGCTCTGCTGCCCTGCGACTGGAGCTCCGCCCTGTCAGTCAGACACACCGCTGCCACCTCCATCCACCGATTCAGCCTTCTATTCATCCACTCATCCTTCTAGTCACCCATTTACCCATCTATTCAGCCACTCATCCATTCCTCCATCTATTCACCCATTCACCCATCT
This sequence comes from Pseudorhombus dupliciocellatus, assembly GCA_016785235.1. Lineage (NCBI taxonomy): Eukaryota > Metazoa > Chordata > Actinopteri > Pleuronectiformes > Paralichthyidae > Pseudorhombus > Pseudorhombus dupliciocellatus. The sequence goes on from JAFBJW010000230.1 coordinate 104,795, forward strand.
ATTCATCATCCGTTCATCATCTATCCATTCACTCATCCATCTAGTCACCCATTTACCCGTATATTCATCCTTCTATTCACCCATTCATCAATATATTTATACATCCAGCTATCAATTCATCCATCAATCATCTATTCATCCACTCATCGCCCATCCCTGTGATTGGAGCACTGCTGTCAGTCCCCTCCATCCCTTTCTTCATCACCTGTCCACCTCATCATCCATCCATTCATTAATCTGTTCATAATTAATCATTACTCTATCCATCTATTCAGCCATTCATGTGACTAGAGCTCCACCCTGTCCATGAATTTATTCAACTTTAATGTTTGATGTGTCCTTTTTATTCCACCTATTTTAATTAGAGACACATAAAAAAGAGAAATGGCCTCTACCCTACAAGTCTCACACCTCTTCACCTCACACCGGTTGGCTGGGGGAGGGGGGTGTCAGTCCTATTATAAACCAAATACTCTGGATACTTGTTCGGCTTTCTTTCTCTTTATTCTCTTGACATCTGCTTTTGATTCCGTCATGTCCATCAGAGGACATTTTACTACCAAGACAGTGCTGACACCTAGTGGAGGACACAGTCCAACAGGATGTGATGTTGTGGGTCTTGAGATGAGGACAATAAAAAAAAAAACTCCATGTTTTTACAAACCAGCAACAGTGAATTTATTTGTGAGAAATTCTGTTTAATTTGCAATCCATAAGAGAAGCAGACATTATACTGGAGACGGTCCAGCACAGGGACTTCAGTGTGCTGTGCCCGAACGAGCCCCACTTCCTGTTTGTTTTAATCCGACTTCACACGCGCACGCACACAGCTCTGATCTTAAATTACAACATCACACATCAGGTACAAATAGTAGAATTTTAAAAAGTTAATAATAAAATATAATCTAGCCAGAGTCTCAGAAACATCCTTCACTCATTTCATTTTGGTAGAGTAGTTAAACAGTAATGTTAAATGACACAACATGAAATGTGAATACAGCAGGATGAGAGGAGGAGCACGACCTCACACTGGATTCTATTCCACGACAATCCCCAGTGACACACAGACCATGCACGTGTTAACTAAAGAAGCTAATTAAAACATGAAAGAAAAAGTCATGAAGTCGAAATAGTTGTGTTGAACTTTTAGTTTGTCTCCCAGACCTGTGAATTAAACACAGTCAACATCAGACATGTTGACTGTGTGCTGGCTACTCAAACACAGTGTGTGTGTGTGTGTGTGTGTGAACAGGACAGATTTCTACATCCTGCTCTTATTTGTGTTTCATATAGCGAGATGAATTTCATCACTTTTGGTCTAATTGCCTCTAAATTAGAAATCAGCCTTTAACTCTGGTCATGAAGCGACCTATGGAATCACAAAAATAAAGAAAGTGCGTTGGTAATATAACAGTAAAACGACCATACATGACAAAGCCGTGGTGTGTGTTGATTCAGCTAACAGTGCAGGTGTTAATACATGTATGAGCCCATTAAACCGCGAGTTCTCCTAACACTCCAGTGTTTTCACTCTCTGCCCTTCACAATAAAACCGCCTGCTCTGTTAAAGTAAAACCCATCTTCGCTCCAGCAGTTCCTCCCCCTCGTTAACTGCATAGATTGAGTTTAAGACACGCACAGGGAAGAACTTATAACAGTACTATGACAGGTGTGGGGGGGGGATCAGCGCCGTCTATGGCGTCAGGGCATCGAGCCGGCGGCTTCTCCGTGTGTTGAGATTAGAAGAGAGGTCCTAGTGTTCAAAGGTCATTCTGGGCTGTCACAGAGGCACTTTTAAAAAAACAAGACAAAACTATGAGCCACGTGGTAACAAGCCGCTGATCACTGAAGCTGTGTCTCAAATCAGGAAATCCGACCTGCCTCCCCTATCCCAGAATTCATTGCAGCATCCAGCTTCGACTAAAACATTCAAACGTTCTTGTGTCCAACGTTCCGAAGGAGGTGGTGTCTGTGGTCCTCATAAGAAAGAGGTGTCTCGAACTGAGACACAGCTTATAGTGGGTACTAATCATAAGGAAACTGACCTCGGATCTGCAACCTTTGATCATTCAAGTCTTGTTCTGTAATGAAACCACGTGTCATGTCTCATTTCCTGCATTTTTCATCACAGCGGCAAGGAAGCGCCTCGTCTCATACACATCAATGTTGGTAGTAAAAGGATTTGTGCTCGTCTGACACCGGCTGAAAGACAGAAGGGGCCTCGGCAGCTCTGTGTCCAGTGTCGTGAACTAGCTAAGCGTGCAGTGTGGGTTCAGTGCTCGGGGACGGGTCGGTGCCTCCCCAGTGAGGTGGTGCTGTAGCGAGTCCGCTGCAGAGTGCCGTAGCCGGACTTGTCCGACAGCAGGATGCGGTGCTCAGGGTGTGCCGGGACTTCTCCGTTCCTCTGCAGGGAGGCACACCTGCGGAAAGTCAGGTCCAGCTTGGTCTGGATGTTGCTGGAGCTGTGGGCGCGCTGGATGTCCGAAGAACTTATAACGTGTCCGGCCTTTCCGTTCAGCAGCTGCACTTTGTGTCTGTCGCAGCCGGGGACGATGCCAGGCTTCCCGTCCTCATGTGTCACCGTGGTCAGCGTCCCGTTGGACAGGGACAGTTTGGCTAAATGACTGGCCGCCAGCTTCTCCATGGGGGCGTGGCCATTCACACGCCGCTCAGGCGCCTTGTTTGGCGACCTAAGAATGCCTTTCCTGATGAAACCAGGCTTGAAGAAAGACAAGAGGCTGTCGTGGCTGCGAGCGTCCTGCCCCTCCCTGTTTTCAGACTGGGTGATCATGTGGACCAAGTCTTTCTGAGGCCTGAACGTCACCCCGGCCTGGACCTTGGTTCTCTTCAGAGTGGAGTCTCTGCTCTGAGGAGCACTGTGGCTGATCTGACCTTCTAGCATGAGTCCTCTGTGCAGCTGGGGGTCCAGGGTCCTGCCCTGGTCCTGCCTCCCTCTCTTAGACAACTTCTGCCTCAGAGAACCCCCATCTCTGGCTTTGCTGCTGCCGCTGCTGCTGCTGCAGCCTCCCTGGCTGATGTTTCTCTCCACGCAGGCTCTGCTCTGGCCCTCTGGCAATTTGGGCGAGTAACACGAGTCCGAGCAGGGCCTGTCCGTGCAGCTGAGGCTGCTGCCGCTGGGCGAGCTGCAGTCCTGACCGACGGTGAAGGCTCTCCGCTGGGCAGTCCTTTGTGGTGGGGTTGCCACCAGCTGGATGATGGGGTCTTTGGTGCACCGCGGCCGGCGCCCAGACTCCAGGTACTCCACCAGCTCCCCAGGCTGGGTTGGCACTGGGGGTTTGATGCGATCCTTGGAGCCAAAGGACCAGCGCAGTGGCAGAACTTTGCTCAGACTCTCCTTGGACTTTGTTGGCGACCTCATGCTGACGCTCCTGCCTTGGGTCCCACGGACAAATGGCTTGGCTTCAAACCCGTCTGTTGGATAAAGACAAACAAGAAAACTAAAACAAACATGTCCTGTGGGACAATGTGAGATAAACCAGGTGGGGTGAGCTAAAAGTATGTACTTGTTTCTTCAGTTTTTGAAGGTTCATCTCCAAACACTGGCAGCTCAGGAGAGTCTGGAGCCTGTGTTGGCCCCAGCGCCACTGGCAGGGGTCCCCCTGACACCACGCTGCCCCTCTCGCTGCCCCCAGTGAGCCGGACCAGCCAGTGATCGGAGGTGGAGGAGCTAGTGGAACCTGTGGAAGAGTTTTTAAATGAATTTTGTTTATCAATTAGTTGAAACACATTTTGAAATGCATTGGTTTGTAAGGTTTGCCTGAGGACTAACCAGTGATGGAGGAGCTGGCAGACCATGGCGGGATGGTGTTTCTTCTCTGGTAGAAGAGGATGTAGGCTCCACGCGTGCACACCTCCGCCTCTGGAACAGGCTCGGCACTGCTGTCATCGTAGCTGTACCACTGTCCGTCAACAGAGTTCCTACAGAAGGCTACGGAGACAATAATAAAGGAGCTACCTCAGATCATGCTCTGGAGTAACCCAGGGATCTGCCCTGGGTTCCTTTCCATTCACCATCATCTACATCCTTTTTTAAATATCAAAAGTTAAACTAAATAAACTCTGATTTATTCATTATAATTCACATCTCTTATTCAAACCTGTATAATGCCCGCCGTGCATCCCTCCGTGGTGATTACACACAGCATATAGATCGTACAAGGAATCGGGAGGGGCCAGGTCGTGTCGTCGGGACTGCTTCCACCCGGGCTGCAGGGGGAGCTGATGGGCGCCGTGGTTGCGGCTCACCATGTGGGGCCTCATGTCCAGGCCCGTCAGGGGGAAGTGCACGAACGTGGTGAGCTTGTTCCTGCGATCTCCCACCTGCCTGAAGCGCTTCAGGTGCAGGATGAGGATGTCCGGCAGCGTCCACAGGCTCATCTTCACCATGCCCTGCTGCAGCTGCTTGCAGTGCGGGCACTTCCAGGCGTCGTCTGGTGCGAGCTGGCGGAGAACAGAGCAGAGGAAACACGTTGAGTCTCTTCAAAGATGGATCTCAAAGACAAACCGGGGTTTGCCGCTGACTCACCTGCTCTTCTTTGGTGTAGAGCTGGAAGCACTCGTCCAGGGTGCAGCTGTACTGCTGGACATGCTGCTGCTGCTGATTCCTCACGCTCTCTGCATCCTTCACCACCTCCTCCTGGATGTTACCAAACAGGCTGCAGCCGGGGACACGAGAACATTAGAATACATCAACGTCAGAGCAAGCCTGTGGTGGTTTGTCATTTGAAATGCACTGACCAGTCCTTGATCCTGTGCTCCCACTCGATGATGAGCTTCACGTGTGGAGGTCCTCCCGAGCTGCAGAGCTTCAGAGCCCTGAAGAGGTCAGAACAGGTACTTAGGTTCGCTGACTCAAGTAGAACGTTATTGTGGTACTTTTACTTAGGGTAAATAGTTGCAGTGTGTACCAGCAACTTGGGATCATGTGGATTCACTTGCATTGATGCATTTAAACCGCTAGGTGTCACCATTTATACACTTCTCAGTGAAACATGAACTCTTGATATTTGGGCACAGAGGAAAATAACTTGTTTGATAACCAAAACAGCTGAGGATGTTTTAAGGAGACAGATGTATGACTGGTTATATGAACTCTGCCCAGTGTATAAGATAGAGGGGAATCTATTTAATATTCAATGTTCAATCCAGCTTAAGCTCACTGAAGCTGCTAGAAAAAACACATTTTCCTCCACAAACGATTCCCTGGGAAAAAAACAAGCCCTGTATCTGCCCTGGACCTTGTCCTGCCAGCCCCCTGGACAGAAACTCTGTCTGGATAATGTCCAGAGGAGCCCATGTGAGGAAACAGCGGGAGACTGATTCTCTGCAGGCGAGGGGGGGCGTGTTGATGACACAAAACCGAGAAGAACGACAAGAATACAAATATCTGGGAGAGGACGACAGAAACACTAATGTGTGTAACGCTACAGAGGTGCATTAAAACACGCTACACTGGCTCCACTTGGAGTACATTTCCGAACCTTTAGAGTTCAAACACCATCATTACGTGAGTTTCCAGGATACAGCGTGCGGCACATTTGCATCTCAAAAGACTTTCAAAGGCATTTTGCCCCCATCAGCAGCATTCAGCCGATGAATGTTCTGTTCTGATTCGACTACACTCATGGAAGGCCTTTCAAGACTCACTCCTGGGAGTGAAAGGCTTCAGACGAGCATTCATAGGACGAGAGCATTTCAGCTACTGCTGTAAAATGCTGCCTAACCTTTACAGTTACTGTGAATTATGGTAAAAAAAAAAAATCAATAGGATCTGTATAGAAGCATTAACGGCTTCATGCTCGGCTGCAACGTGTTGTTGTTTCGACTCGTTCAGGGACTGGCCGCCTGCCCGCGGTTCTCGAGTGACGCTTCATTAGATTAGATTAGAGCAGATTGAAAATGCATTACGATCGATTATATTAGATCAAATTTGAATGAGCCTGTGGGAACACTGAGTCATTTCAGTGTTTGAGCACAATGCCGCTAATTCCACAACAACAGAACACATTTAGGGTAATCTAATAATCCTCTCAGCTCATAACAGGAGAGCGCAGAGTTCGGTGAGCCTCAGCGACAACACTCCGAGCTGCTCCCACCTGCAGGAACGTTCACCTTGCAGGAACATGCATGGAAGTAGCGTGTGTTGGTTTTTTTTTTTTTTTTCTCTGCTAAAACGTGTCCCGGGTTATTTCTGCCCGGCACACGTGAGTCACAGGATACAGGAGCTTTTATGCCACGTTCATTTGGCAAACGGCAGCTGTGTCACAAAGCTGCAGCTGGTGATTCCGGATTCTATCGAGAGCTCAATCAACACCCAGAAAAAGCAAATAAAAGTTGCGAGTGGTATTTATATGGATGGCGATGGGCGAGAGGATTCAAACGGGGATTTGTATCCCAGCGAGGCTTTTCTGTGGGGGTTTGCACGTGACCCTTTGGTGATGCCGAGCAAAGTCAATTCACACATCCATAACAGCGTCACGTCACACTCTTGATCAGCTGTGTGTGTGAGGTCACTGACCTGTCCACAGCAGGGTGGCAGAGCGGTCGCCCGTCCTGAGGTGACAGGTAGCTGTAAAATGCTGACCCTCCCACCACGCGGATGTTGAACAGCACCCTGGTGTTCTGAGAGCACATTGAAAACAAAGAACAGTGTGAATCCACAGAGGAAGAGACGCAGCCGGTTGTCGTCCAAGGTGCTTTTGCAAACAATTCAAAACAATTCAGACAACATTCATTTCTGCTGAAATGCTGTGTGTGTGTGGTTTCAGCTGTAGACGTGAACGGTTGATAAAGAAGTCGGTTCAGAGACAAACACGCTGGCACAGTGAGGGTTATATTCACCACAGATCATTCAGCTATGAGCGGAGCAGGGGACAAAGTGGGCCATCATGAAATATAGGCTGAGACCTGCAGAGACAGTTTGAGCCCACGGCTCCTGCTCAGCTCGAAATCAACGTGCGCAGCGCATCGCACAGAAACAAAAACATTAATAAAACTACAGATAATCGGACGACTCTCACGTCGGCCCCTTCCCTGGACTGGAAGTCCAAGAGTTTGGAGGACGAAAAAAACAAAAAAACAAAAAACATCTGGTTCCACTGAAACATGTTCATGTAACTCTGAGATCGGCTTAGGTTGGAGGCACTTTAGAAACCGGCGAGCGCTTTGCAGAAATGAAACTGATTTCCTGTTGTTCTCCCGAGCTCAAACACAAACACCTGCTGAGGCTCGTGAGGAGCGCAGCAATCACATTCCTGGAAATACTCACATGAACCCACCAATGTCCGACCCCTGAGGGCAGATAAGCAATACCTCTGACACTGGCGGCTCAAATACACAATGCAGTGCAGCCCTCAGACGCTGCAGCAGCTTCGATCCCAAGCAGGAACGAAGTGCGGGGCCAAGTGAAGTTCTGCTCTCATGGCCTCATACGGAGCGGTGTAATTAAGACTACATCATCCTTTCCACAGTGTTTCAGCATCATGCTCTCATAGACTCTGCGGGGATCAAACCCCCCCTGAGGAGCCCACAGTTGCTCCTCCAGTGAACTCATCCACTTTTCTACGTTTTCAGTTTCGACCGAGCGACGTGACGAGTCTTCCTCACGCAGGCTCGCCGGGGAAAGGCTTGTACGAACACGTGAAGACCACAGGAGGAGTCCGACTAATGCCTGAGGAATATGTTTTGGGTTTTTTTTAAGATCCATACGTTTCCACACATTCCAAAGGGATTTACAGAACCTGCGGATGCGTCACCAGCAACATAACAACAATATCTCCAGAGGCTTCCTTTCCACACACTGATCCATCTTAAAGTCCACGCTCAATAACCAGGTCCTCGCCTCGGATAGACGGTCATGAGCCCAGGCCCTGGGCACCAGACACGCCACACACCCCTCAATGCTGGAGATAGGAAATCAGCCCAAAAACTGAGTCCCAGGTTTGTTTTCCTCCCATCAGAGACAGAGCAGGAGGGGACACGTGACCCCGGACACATTACTGTGTGCACTCACTGTCAGCGAGGAGGGAAAGTGAGCATCTGAGATCTGCTCGTCCTCTGAGCGGCGTCCCCCTGCAGAGAGGTGGAGACGAAACCCTGCTGGAGACTCTGAAATGTTTCCCCTCGAGAAAACACTTGATCCTGCTCTCAACCAAGTTTAATCACTTTCTGTGAGAGCGAGCGAGGGAATGTTTGTGGCATTGTTTGTGTCTGACGGGGTGAAAGAGCACTGTGTGTGTGTGTGTGTGTGTGTGTCAGGCATTTCTCATGCTGTGGGGACTTGTTTTGCATTAAAGTAAGTATTCATAATTTGAATAACAACCAATATGGCTCCTGGTGAGTTTTAGGATTCCTCCAGGCTTTGGTTAAGGTTTGGTTCAAGGTGAAGTTTGACTTGAGGTTTAGGTTTCTGTACTTCAGATGCAGCTGTCAATCAGAGCCATTAGAGAGAGCGGAGTTTTGCTCCTGAATTGAAGCAGCGAGCTCCACTCAAGCTTGTGATTCATTGATGCGTCGACGGTTGAGATGAAAGATTCTCTGCAAAACATCTGCTCCAGGCGTCGCTCCTTTCTTGGCGGAGGCGGGCCGCACCGAACCGATTACGAGCTTAATTAAATGGCTGACACCGCGGGGCACAGAGGAGGAGACGACAGATCTCCCGCAGAGCCAACCGTCGCACCTGACTCCCCTCCTCTGGCCCCTGGCGCAGAAAGACCACCGGCTGCCCGCAAGATCAGAAATCTGTTTAGCTGCATGATTAACAGGACGCTGCTGCTGTGCACACACATACACACACACAGAAGAAGCAGGAAAACAGAGCCAGGGTCTTCTGTGAAGGGAATAGCTGATGTGACAGTGACAAACAGCAGGGAGCGTCCAGGAAATCGAGTTCTGATGAAAACTAGGATGATGATAATCATGTGACGAATAGAAACAGCGAAGCAGTGTTCTGTGTTTCTCATGCACAGAACTTAAATGAACACTTCATCTTCTGGCTCAGAGTGAGTCTCAGTCTTAATCCCCGCTCGGACCAGCACTGGTGTGGCGCTCTGGAAACGGATTCCTCTCGGCCTCCAGCTGGTGCGTCCACCCCGCGGACCTGTACATCGGCGTTTGAGTGTGGACGTGCTCGACTCCAGCCGGTAAACACGTCTTGGAACAGGTGCACCAGGCAGGACACATGTCTCTGCCTCCGGCTGGTACATAGGAATTAAATATCTATGTTTCACAAGCACCAGGCAGTGGTTTCTATTGAGTTATTACACAGGGGGAGGGGGATGATTTAAACCCAAGGGAGCCCCGCTGAATCAAGATGAAATAAATCATTTGTTTCATATGCACACTGCAGTTTGTACCCCACTGCTTTAATTAACAGAGACAGCTCAGTTTTTATTCTGTCTCATGATCATTTCTGTCCCCTGACTGGACGGGGGACAGTTCATTACCAGTTGGTTGACAGGCAGTAACTGGAGGGCACGGGTTCAAGCTCCTTCTGCGCTGAAGAGTCCGTGTGCCAGAGTTAATGGATCTCTGCCGGCTCGGCAGAGGGAGGGGAACTGAACGGCGTCACCTTAGATGGATGAGTTTATGATCAGTACCTGCGCCTGGGCTCCATTGATCATCAGGTAATACAGTTTGCTGAGGATGCTCTGCTGCAGCTGGTCCCAGGAAATAGCCCGGTCCTCCCTCATTAGAAATGGAGGGCCAAACCTGAAACAGGGACGAAAGAAACCAATGAGTGGAATTACTGGAATAACAGATTTCAAATATCACAGCGGCCTCATCTTCCTCTATTGTCATGTAAACAATTATTGATGAGCGTTATCAGCGTCGGAGCAGATTCTCATTACAGCCGCTCCGAGCAGGGACGGAGGGAGATAATGAGAGGAGGGACCACCACCATTTCATATGACGGATCACATTACACATTTATTATTATACTCTTTTAATTGAGGGCAGCCCTGCTCCCGATTTATTAGATTTATGACACCATGCGCGACAAAGACACGCACGCACACACAGATAGAAGATTAAACCAAGAAAAAATGAGGATAATGAATGTAACTACTCTTTTTTTTTTTTTACTTTTCCACTGTATATCATGGTTTTATGTTTAGGTTTCTGCAGATTTAAAACTATAATGCAGATTCTCAGACATATACTCTTCTCATTAGATCATAAGGAGAGCTCGCTGAGGTGAAAAGGATTCTGGTCTTTCAGTGTGCAGCACTGGTTTTGTCTGGTTTCCTCCCACGGTCCACACACAGGCAGTGTGGTCGTGAAGTTAATTATTGACTCCAAACTGACCGGTGGTGTGAATGTGAGTGTTTGTTTGTCTCTGTCTGTTTGCTCTGCGACACCTGACCAGGATGGGATCCGCCTCTCGCCCCCAGTGTCGACTGGGACCGACTCCAGCGACACCACAACCATCACAGGATGAGGCAAAAATAGAATTGAATTTCACACCTCTGCCAAAACGTTTCAGGCCACATGCAAGTTTTAGCCAGACTCCAGAAGTATTGTTCAAAAAATAATTCAAAATATTGAAATGTAAGTTAATATTTCACACTAGGTCTGTAGTAAATTTGAAAACAATTCCTCTAGTTATTCACACAATGATTTTTACAGTTCAGTATAAGCATGCAGTATGGAGTATATTTTCCATGTCTGAACTTGATGGGATATTTATTTTTCTAGTGTCGGCGTCAGGGAGCAAATAAAACAAAATGTCATGAGATCACTTCGTCAAACATTGATGAGGAGAAATTCCCGTCTACTGCTTCTGTTTCCATCACTTTCACATTCTGACAACACGTTCACACTTTGCTGATTTTCAGAAATGTCCCTGTGATGCGTTACAAGCAGAGCGAGAGTATGTGACTCCAATGTCATTACGGCCGTCCAGCTGTCGCCTGACGAGAGCGAGGCGGCTCGGCGGTTTGATCGACGACGAGGAGGCGCTTGAAGGAGAGGCTGAGGGGACGTCTCGCAGGAGCGGAGCTGATGAACTCACCTATATTGATCTCTGGACTCTGACAGGGAGACGGGCGTCTTAACGAATGTCTATATCGCGCCACATGTCAGATGCCTGGGCCGTTTGATGTGAGCCCTCCCTCTGACAGAGCGCTGGCATGACCTTGACGGGTTTTCTCGCGAGGTCAGGGATAAAATACATCAACTGAAATACTGGAGAAGCTGTTGGTTTAATTCCCTCCTGTAAAAATAATCTGCTTTTTTCTTGTGAACATCTCCCATTAGTTTTTTTATATGATAATCAAAGATCTTTTCTGCTGACTAGCCGAATCACGATGCTTCATCATTATTTTTTGTTTATATTTTCCCTTTTGGTAGAGACAGGGCTTTGAGGACATCCTGAGCGACGAGTTTGACTATGTAACTGTGGCAACCGCACGTCCCAGTTCTTCCAGGATTGTCCTGGTTTCAGTGTGGGTGTCCCGGGACGCACCGAACGCCTGTGAAACACTCAGATGTCCCAGTTTTCAACCTCCATTATCCAACTGACCCGTTTTTTTTGTTTTTTTTTTACCACAATTTGATGAAATAAAATAAAATAAACTCATAGACACTGGACCTTTCCTCCCACAAACACAAACAAAGGCGTTGCGAGTCAGAACTCTGAGGGTGGTTTTACCTGACGGCCTGCTGGCCCGCCCCCGCTGCGTTGCACACCAACAGCAGGATCTTGACCGGGACGCCCTGGTTGAGGAACTCTGACGACAACGCACCGGAGCACGGTAACCTCTGACCCTCGGGACCAGTGGCGTACGGAGATGATGGCAGGCTGTGGTGGTACCCTGGCAGAGAAGAATTTCACATTTCACTTTACCCAAAGAAACCGAGGAAACTAATAATTCGCCTTCACACCTTTTTCACAGGGAGCAGGCAGAGTTTACGTGAAGTGTGGCGAGACCGCAGCTTTCTATTTGGGGAGCAGTGATTCAGAGGGGAGAACAGATGGACCAGTGTCTGCGTGCACTCTCAGCAGGAGACATTTTCTCATCCACATCCTGTCCTGGTGCAGAGCCAGGCGGCGATTCTCTCCCCGTCCCGCTCGCCACCAACACGCAGGGGGTGCGAACTCAACGGGCGTCAGCGGTGACCCGGTCTCGTCACGCAGATGACAGCCCCTCAGAGGCTCCGAGTGATAAACCACACGGTGGATTAGAGCCTCAGACGCAGAGGAGAAGAAACGGTTTGACGGCGGCCGCTGTGCCTTCCCCAAACTTTTCATTAAACGCAGTTGTTTACACTCGATGATTCATCGCCAATATGCCAAATGCCACTGCTGGGCACGTTGCTGCAGAGATCCTTGCTCAGCAGCAAGCTGGTGTGATCGCACATCCCACATCGTGGTACAGAAATAATTGGGGCGCGAGGACAAAGACCGATTCAAAACGAATCAAGTCTACACGTGCGCCACCTAATCTTCAACTTTAAAACTCTGACTGCAGCGTCTCGACCCGCAGAAGGAGAGAAATGATAAGTATGCACGGCTTTACATTCATTAATGTCGCTCTAATTAAGCAAGTGATAAAAACCTGCTGTGTGATTTACGTGAGCAGCAACCCCCGCTCACCGTGGATGGGATGATTTATGAAGGAAAGTCTGGTTCCAAAGACCCGGAGGAACAAGCTCATGAAACCGCAGTAAAACGCAGAGGTCACCTCCAGGTCGCTCTGAGCTTTAAGATTCGGGAGAACTCATCGCTCATTAAATCGAGGTTTTCCAGTAGATGTCATTAAATATACAGTTTAGACTTTTTTTTTTTTTTTACAAGGATCTTCTCACCGCTCATGTTTTTTTTAACCTTCAAACCCACATTTTTATATGACATTAAAGAGAAGAAAACATGTTTTGTGAGGCTGGAGTGAACACGTTCACAAGGCAAATAAAAGTTCTGTAAAGTCAAATTAGCCTTGACCTTTGACCTCCAAATTCTACTTAGTTCATCTTGAACATTCACAAGCAATAACAAATAACGACTGTGTCCTGTTTTTCACATTAAAACAAATGGAGATGCGAGTCGTTCTCTGTCTGTCGCAGCCGTCGAATGCGAAATGGAGCTTTAACTCTCAGCCGTGCCAGCTCTCCGTGTCCAAATTTGATTTGGCAGATGATCTCATATTTACTTCATGCTTATTAACTTGTGACGGTGAATCACCAAACCCCAAACTGAAACTGTTTCTGTCTCAGGTGACACGCGTGAGCGGCACATGGGGATTTTATACAGTTAATTATTAATGAAAAGCTCAGTTACTTGATTTAGCAGCAGATGGTGAGCTCATGAAAATACTGCAGAGCGCTCGTCTCAATGTTTGCGGCTGATTTCAACTCAAGCTGCTGTTTCTCCACAAATCCATATGAAGAGATATGGGAATATAACTTGTTTCCAGTTTCTATGCTAAGCTAAGCTAACCTGCTACTGCACCTCATCGAGTGTGGTATCTAACTTTCTCTCCTGCTTCCTGCCAGGGATGAGCGTGGATTCACTCTGCAAGATGTTCGACCTACACCTCAGGATGTGACGGAGAAAGAAAAATCCAGAAGTCGAGAACGAGAGAAAGAGTGAGATGTCGACTTTATGTAATCAAAGGCTCGTTTCTTCTTCTTCGGAGCGCCTCCCACAATCTGAGGCACCGTTACCTCCGCAGCCACCGGACGGACGCCAGCACAATTCAGATCGATGAGCGGGTTTGGTTCACCGAGGAAACGGACCACAAAGAGAGGCAGAATCAAACTGAACTCCACACAGTTTGTGCTCATTCAGCGCCCGATGTGGACTCTGAATGATAACTTCTCCTTAATTCACCGCACACAAACTGCTCAGAATACCAGACTGAGTTAATAAGAGGCCTGACTGCAGTTTATTATCCTGTCCTTCATTTAAAAAAAGGTATCGATAATTGATTAGGGGTCAGACGAGCGTTTAAATTTAGCAACTGCGGCAGAGACATTAAGATTCTAATTTACGGCGTCTGGCCGTATAAAGAACAGGACAACACTTTATTATTATTTCACTCACATGCTATTTAGATTTTATGGTGTTCATTAATCACAGCGAGGCCGAGAATATTTACGTGCTGCACATGCACTAGTCTTTTATTAAGTGAAATAAAAAGTAAAGGATTTAATTGAAATTTATGCATGTAGTAGTTCAAGGGCAGCTGGTGGGATATTTATCAATAAGACTGGAATATATATTTTTTACATTAAGTACGAGAACATGCTCATGTCGACCTTCAGAAAAGTTACAGGAGGAACGACCAGCCTGTGGTTGGGGTGGAAGGGGACTTCATTTCCTAAAGATGGTGTAATGCTCCTGGACCAACAGGACAATCTGCAGTGATGTAGATCTTCCATAATTAACCCCAGGAGGCCGAGCCAGTGAGGACTGGGCCAGACGGGGGGGGGGCTCTGTACGGCAGCCAGGCTTTGTGTGGCCATTGAGCAACATAAATTAAAGCAGTAAAAGTCACATTTGTCAAATGGAGCGGCGGCGTTAGCACAGTGCTGGGACTCACAGCCCCGAGACAGAGGACAGCGGAGCAGAACCTGCCTGGTGACAGCACAAAGTGAGAAACAAGGGGGCATTGTGCTGTGAAGTGCCTCTGAGCTCATGTTTTACATCACTGAGACACAGATGAAACACAGACATAAATGTGAGATGTGATTCACTGAGCTCCATGGGAAGTTTCATTCTTTTTAATGTGCTCCCCACGGCCTCGCGCAGGGAGGTGTTCTCCCCGAGGCTTTCATTACGCAAAGTACACCAATAAAACGGGTTTGTTTACTGATCTGTGTGCACATCCACATTAAAGGAGGGGGAAATATTAATATGGTTATTTTCAAAGTCTGTTCTGCCGGGCTCTAAAAATAGCAAATAGGCTTTTCCTTTGACTGCGGGTCAGACCTGAGATCCGAGCTGAGCCTCCTCTGATGTAGAGGGGCGGGGCCTGGAAGGCGTAGATGACATCATTCTCAGCGATGCTCGTTAGATCGTCCTCGTCGAAGAAGGAGCGCTGGAACCCTGTGGAGTAAACCTCTGTCAGGATCACCTGGAGAGAGAGAGAGAGAGAGAGAGAGACGTCTACGGGTTTAGGTCATGAAGGAACCATGACCTAATACGTCCTCCGCTGACATAATTAAAGCAGCAGCAGAGTTCAAGACCAAAGAAAGGTCAGACCACACACACACTTCACGTCACCTGGTCTGGAGAAATCTTCCCCTCGTCGGCCACCATCCTCCTCATGCACGCCACGGAGCCGAACAGAGGCACAGCCAGCCCGGTGCGGAGGTACCGCTGGCCTTTGGTGCTGAACACCAGCGTCACACACAGCGGCCTGCCACACACACAAGACACAACACACACAGTCAGGGGAGGTGGCAAACCAGAACGGCCTCTATTTTGATTTGTGTGCCCTCGCTGCCCCGTAGCCTCCTTCTCCTCTACGGCTGGGACGGGACAAAAGAAGACTTTCATGAATAAATCAATACACTTTAACATTAATAATAGATCATTAGGAGTTTTATGTGTGCAAAATAATGGAATCTCTATTGCATTTTTAAAAACAGGGAGCGCTTGGCTCTGACCCCTCCAGAGTCAGCGCTGACATGAGCAGGCTGCCGGGACGTAATGGCTTCGGTGAGTAACGGCGCACTGACGAACACTATCAGCAACCTGTGGAGTATCTGCACGCGGCAGGGCCAAGAGCAATTACACACCGATAGGAGAGTGGTGACAGGAGCAGCTCTGCTATTTATGTGCACTTGAATATAATAAAAAAAACATCAAATTAGGTGAGACCGTAAAACAGTTTTCCCAGCATGAGGAAAGTGCCGCGGCCGCAGAAGGTAAATCAAGGACACGCGCATCATTTAGATAAGCAAGTCTGAACGTAGCGCTTAACTTAATTCATCAAATATCATCATTTCCTCTGAAGATAAGGGTAAAAACAAAGAGAACAACAGAACAACCTCTGCTCTCCAGACAAGGACGACGGACAAAGCTTCCATCCAAACTCAAATCACTGTCACAGAATCATGTTTTAATTATATCACAATCTATTAATGAACAGTAAAGAATACACATCTATCTCTCAGTAAAGACCCAGAATAATGAATTCAAACTTGTGATAGGGCCAAAGTTTAAAATATCTGAATTCCCATTTAATAGAATGAAATCACGGGTTAGAACTAAAGTGGATAAACTGTAAAAAAAGAGAAGCTTCTCTTCACCTCAACCTCTATCTAGATGTTTTCTTTATGTGTCTGGGACATTCGCTGCATTCTCCAACAATAACTTACAGGTGGATGATGTAACATACATCCCATAGAGCTTTGCTTCATGCACACACAGAAACCGTGAACTGTGCTTCACGCACAGCTATTAGCTGTAGCTGTCGGTTCTGCCCCCACTGGCTGCATGTTTCTAAAGGATCTGAGGGACCTTTGTATTCTTCAAGCATCAGAAAAATGTATTTTAGCCCTGAGCCGTAAAATCATCCATAAACCAGCAGCTGCACTTTGAAGTTCTGCAACTAACGGGAAGCCAGGATTCTGCATTAACCGACGGTATCTGCATAATTCTGCTGGCTCTTGTCACGTGTGATTGTTTTTATCCGCTCACACTCAACCAAACCAACATGTTTACTCCTGCTCCTCTGGGTTTGGAGCATGGCGGCTTCAAAAGGGAGAGGAACAGTAAATTGGTAGCACTTATCCAGCCGCTGCTCGAGGAGGAATCCTCAATTTATGTTGATAACAGTCTTCACACGACTGAAACAAACCAAGGCCAGCTCGGCAGTGAGGACCGCCTGTTCGTTAACGCTGTGCTCTTGACCTTTGCATTCAGGTTTGGGGCTCCTCAGCATCGTGAGAATATTCACACGCAAAAGAACCTCAAGTTGCATCACAACAGGGGGAGTGTAAATGAAAAAACATGCGACATGCAAAGTGCATGTGTCTGCCAAGGGACGGGAGGGGTCTGGATAACCAGGCGTGTGAGATCTGATCTCTTCACACACAGAAATATGCTTTAAAAAAATCATTCAAGTCCATCTGTTCGCCCCCTCACACACACGGACATGAAGGATGGGAACTAAACGCTCTCCATTTGGAATGATGTCAAAGGGAATCATTTCCTGAATTGGAAGGGAAGTTGGCTGAACCTCTGTGAACTATTTTAAAGACTGGAAATGGAAAGGACGTCAATACCTGGCAGGAGAGGAGCTCTGGTGAGACTGAAGAGCGACGCCTCTGTCAGCTGAGATCACTCCTCGACCAATCCATGTTCACGTTAAAGCAGCAGCTTCACATTTGGGTCAATGTGTTTATTTGCTGCCGAGGGTGAACAGATCAATACCCGATCTGTCTGTTCAATGTGTAACCTGACACGTGGATATCTGAACCCGTCCAGAGGAGCAGATTGTGGCCGCCTCACATACAGCTCCTCTGGACACGCCTTCAGAGCATGAAGCAGCTCACCTGGTCTGGCGCAGAGGGATGGGGAGCGAGATGCAGAGGAAAGGGTCGAAGGTGTTGCTCTGTTTCAGGCAGTGGGGGCACGTCAGCGAGGACCTGAGGGGAAACAGAGCAGACTCACATCAGTCTTCAGACACACACTCCCCAATTAATCCCAGAGTCCTCCCGAGTTGGGTTAGGGTGGGGGGGGGGGGCGTCGTTACACAAATGAATGGCACAGGAGAGACAAACGGGGGGGGGGGGGGGGGGGGGCGTCGTTACACAAATGAATGGCACAGGAGAGACAAACGGGCCTTGATCTGACGGTGGAAAAGGTGAGTGATGTAAGAGAAGAGAATGACAGCAGTGAGCAGCAGAAGAGGATCGCGGGGCTGAACACACGGGAACCTGCAAACGGCGGTTTCTGTCTCATTGCATCACCCTCATCGCTACTCCTGCTCATGTTGTGTCATTACCAGATGACGTCGGGATCTCTGATGGAGGAGAGGACCGACCCCAAAACAACCCCATGGTTTTCTACTTCCTCCCTCGTCTCACGGGAGGGAAATCATTTATTCCACTGAGCCAAGTTCCTGATCAATGAGTCAGAGAGATGGCTGAAGGTAACGTCTGAGAGCTGGAGGGGATTTTTTATAAACCATTCCATCTTTTTGTCCGATAATTTGAGTTCATCTGTGCAGGATTTGCTGGATTAGACTAAAAGACACGATGATCAAATGAGTCGAGAACGAGAACAGATGCTAAGGGTTGAAAAACCGAATAACTAACTGAAGAAACACATCTGAGCATCTTTTAAACGTCTGTGTTCTTCAGACATCCAGAGGTGGAAACTGGTTTGTGTGGGACTCACAAGCTTGAATGAGCAAAGTTTTACTGAAGTTTAACTGAAAAACCATTAGCCAAAGTCATTAACAGTGAAACATGATGAACGCCTGTGGACAAGCAGGGACACGCTTTTATTTACAGGTCTGCAGAGCCGCAGCCGTGATTGACTGTTCCATTTCATTTCTTTTATTATCAGCAGGACAGATCTAAATCAGCCACAGTGTGAAATGGGAAATAACTTTGTCAGTTTTCATTCTCCTCCAGGTATCGGAAAGCACCGCGTGTGTTAACTGTGTTTTATTCACGATGCCGAAGCACTGGAAATGAAGTCATAGAGGAACTGTAGAAACGTGTTGACCTCATAGGACGGCACCTGACAGACCCGGGGGGGGAGGAGGAGAGGAGGGGGGGGGATAAAGCTCCATTCAAGCGAGCCCAGCTGACACTGGCTCTTAGTGTATCTCAGTCTTGGCAGAGCAGAGTGGTTGCCCTACGGATGTCTTATTCTCGCCAGGAAACAGTGAGGGTGAGCTGCACTCTGTGCATACAAATCACACTCAGGCTGCACTAAAACATAGCTGCTCCCCGCGCTGCTGGAAAACACTTAAAAAGAGGAAAGGAGCAGAGGAGGAGGTGATATTCTGGTGGTGCTCTAATGGAGGAAGCGTGCAGGAGCGGAGAGGCGTGTATCCTGCCCCTGTCCGGGACGCAGCCGCGCTGAAGAGACCCCAAGCTTGGCACTTCGCGCCGCAACGCGCCGCAACGCGCCGCGGAAACTACCCGAGTGACACATCACCTCGCTATCTTTATCTGACTGCTTCTCTTTCCTGAGGGAGGCCGGGACAACAAACAAAGCCTCCGATTAGAAATGAGACCGATCTGGCAGCAGCGCCGCCATCTGATGGGGGATGAAAGGAGTTTATTCACCACGCTAATGCTCCGAGATGGAGAAGGCATAAACCTTAAAGTGGGCCTCATAATTCACTAATTGAAAATACAATATACACATAATAACCAGAGGCTTTATTGGTCCTGTAAAAAAAAAACAAGTGGAAACTCGATCCCGCCCTGCAAATCAGAACCAATCAGCAGATGCGATCACAACAGAGGTCAGGTGGCGAGGAAGACGAGCCGCTCTCAGACCAAAACTGCTGCACGGGTGAAATTTGAAACGCTCGCACGCCCGTCACTCGCTTCTCTGGATTGACTGACGCTTGACATTTTCTGTGCAGCCTCCACCGTCTGGTCGACAGAGACCACACCCAATGTCACACTTATTTCATCAGTGTGGGCCGAGAGCAAGAGATTTAAATGAAGAGGGAAGTAGTGTTATGAAGTATTATGTGTAGAGGTTAATGGTAACCCGACTTCATAACACAACTCATTCCAGACTTGAGACCACCTCACTTCATCATCGATGACACACACACACGTTTAGATCAGATTTCCCGTGGCTCATGTTTGTGATTCAGCGCGTCTGAACCTGTTTAACGGCTGCGATGATTCTGCCGTGACAAACCGAGGCTGTTATAGGAATAATTCCCCCGTCCGTCAACTCCAGACAGCCCATTGTGAGCATTGTTCCCGCAGTCAGTCGTGGGACTTGAGCTGAAGAGAGAGAGCGACGGGAGTCAAGAGATATTCATTCAAAAGATCGATCCCAGCGACGATGGCGGAGCGTCCATCTCCATTAACAACCTCAGGATTCCTCCAGGTTTAACTTGGGATGTTTTATAGATTGCGTCCGCACAGTCTCAGCCCACGGCGACTGACTAACGCACCGTTCAAACAGGAGGGGCTGCAGAGTCTGCTGCTGCTTCCTGTCGAGACACACCCGAGGTCTCACATCCCAAACATCTGACAGCCGGGGTGGCAATTAAGAGATGCGCCCTGACAGATGTATTACTGGCAGTCACACGGAGCCGACAACTTTCTGAGGAATTAGCAGACGGAGAGGAGGGAGCGACAAACAAGACATTAGCGGCTCAGTCGGCAGGGAGGGAAATAACTTTGATTAACGAACACAGATCAGAGTTGAGCTGATGACCTGTGACTGGTAACAGCTCTTCAATAAACCCTGCAATATAAAGTAATAAAGTCAATTCGGTTTCATTTTATCAGAGATCCGCTGAACGTCCTCGCTTCTCTGTCTTCAGACCGAACAGAAGAAGAGATATTTCTCTCCCTCCGCTCGGACACAGGGTCTGAACACAGCTCCTGCTCCCAGGAGGCCGCAGCTGACAGATGTGGACATTATGCAAAACATGCGCTGCCTCTTTATCCGAGAGGCTGGAGGACCGATTGATCGCAGACGTGAGGACGTCCAGCTGCAACCGGCCTGGTGGAGAAACAGCGTTACCAACAGCGAGAACACCTCGGCGCTGGCACAGCTAACAACCTCAATTATTCCACCCGCCACAAGAGCTAAACTGTGAATAAGTACTTGTGCAGGAAAGGATTTCTATCCCCTATTCCATAAGGGGCTCGGAGGCCGGTGAACTGGGGCCGTTTTTCATCAGACCTTCCCGCTTTTGTCCGCTTGGCAATTAGTGAGAGTGACTATTCTTCTGACCTGGCATGTGTGGCTCTGAGGACCTCTGTGTAAAAGACAGAGTGACACTCTCATTACAGCCGCTGTGTCGAGCAATTATGCCCTAATCTCACCAGTGGAGGCCAAACACCATGTTATATTCAGAGAAGCTGCACCACAAATGTCATCCAGAGCAGTGTGGATGAAGATGATTGATTATTCACTGGGAAAATGGTAAAAGTAACTTCAGAATAACCGGTTCTTCTCTGACTTAACCTGCCTCCTTCCAGAACCTCACTGGCCCTGCTTCGTGTATGACGGGAGGGCACTCACTTGTACTGGGCCTGGAAGTGTTCCTGGACAAAGCTGTGCTGGACCTGCTGGGACTGGGACGGGTCCAGAGACGGCGCCTCTTCAGTTCCGCCGGGGCCCTGCAGCACAGAAGAGGAGGCGTAAACACAGAGTCGTCACGCTGTCACATTCACCGGAGATCCATCGCCTCTGTCAGCCCCTGCTGTAAATAATAACCGCACAGCGGCAGATTCAGGAGGCGGCGGCGTCCGTCAAAGTGCAGCTTCAGCAATATTTTCTCTTTTCTTTGGCAATGAAGGGATGTTTTAGATTGGGAGAAAAGCACTGACCCAAACATAACCCCCTGGGAAAGCCTCGTCTTTATTCTCTCATATACGCCGCTACCTCACAGAGGACGCTGACCTCGGATAAAGATAAAAGAAGGAGGGGGGCGATGAAGAAAAATAAAAAACTGAGCCTGATCACTGGGAAACTTGCAAGGTCACAAAATAAAAAGTGTGGGTTGGCACAGCCGGAGGGGCACAACTGAGCGAATAAGCTCCTACATCAGTTTTACAGAACAATAAATATGTTTTCCTTGAATAATAAAGAGCGATAATCTTGATTTAAAACCTAGCGAACAAATGTTTTCAGTGTAGTTCAGTGTTTTACGATCCCTATCTTCCCTGGAGGGAAAATGTGAGGGTAAAAACAAAAACACGACATATCAGCGGATATTTAGTCACAGCAAACATGTGCTCAAAAGCAGACGTGGATTTAAAACGCTGAATCAAAAGTAATCAGATTTAAAGAAATCAGTGAACACAGTTTCCAACAATCCAGAAGAGACGACGGCGAACGTGTCAGAGTGTGAAATCTGGTGCAGCTTGTTTAAATCTGCGGGGACTGTTGTCAGAGGCCTTGCGCTCCACTCAAGGCCATTCTGCTTTTCTTCATTATTCCTTCACTTATCAAGTGGTTGTGCTTAAAAGGTCATAATGCTCCATAAGAGCGCCTTGTTTGGATTTCTGTGCTCGCACGCTATCAGCCGGGTGTAGACGTCAGGTGCTTGAGAGCGCATTAAGTCATCGTATCACTGCAGCTGTGCTCTCACACCCGGACGAACGGAAACGCACTTTCTCAACCGTCTCTGTTGACTCACGCTCGCTCTGTGTTTACTATTCGGCCGACCTGCAGCTCCTGGACCTGCACTGGCTGCACGCTGTTCCCAGGCTGGCAGGTCGAGCGTGACCTCCGCTCGCACAAACAGAAAGAGGCTGAAAGGAGGTTTAGAATTTCAGGAGGGGAGAGGGAAGTGGAGGGCGTGCGAGGGCGTGCGTTTGTGCGTCTGGGAAATCAGGAGAGTCCTTTACAGTTCACCAGCGTTTCAAATCCTGAGTCTATTCCCCCCCAAAAGCATGTGAGCGGCGCAGGGAGCGAGCGCGAGACTGGAAACCCGAGCCTCCTGCGCCTCTGCGCTCCAGTGGGCACGCACAATTACAAAGCTCCCTCGCTCGCTCCCCTGTCAGGGGTCCGACCATTTCTCCCACGTTATGTCAGCATTGCCAGGAGGGGAGGCTTCACCCCGGCTGATCTTGTTGCTGCCTCGCTTGAAACCTGCGACGTAGGACGCGAGAATATAACCCCTCTTTCCCCCCTCCTTACATACTTGGTAATGGATTCCATTGCTATCTTAACACGGCGATAACAAAGCCGCGTTCAGAGAGCAGCCACGCTGGGTCTTATCACTTCTCAGAAATCCCTGCCCAGCTCTGCCGTGTCAACAGACCGCGAGGCGTCGGCGGCGTGTTAACAGGAGCTGTCCGCATGATGCGGACATTTAGTGGGAAAGTGAGCGGACGGGGAAACGTGCCCACAGTGGCTCTGATAAGGCATCACTCCTCTGACCAATCATGGACAAACGGGGATTTCCAACGAGTAGCTTCTGCTGCTGCTGCCGGTCGGAGAAACTGTTTTACCGGTTGTTAAGGGACTCGGACGGGTCAGGGGTTCACCTCCAGAGGGGCCATGTGCCACCCCTGCCATCACAGATGCTATCTGTGAAATTGGGTGTCAAGAAAATAAAACCAGCTATCGAGTCATAAAAATACAACAGAACAGGAAACAGAGCGGGATAAAAATCAGAGACAACAGGTCGGCCCAGCTGACCTTTAACAGGGGGTAATATCGATCTTCAGGAAAACCTCAATACGGCAAATACACAATGAAAAACACCGGATTTGTGTGAGTGATTGAATGAGTGATGGATGAAGGCACACGCACGCATGGATGCTGGTCGGCTAGAGAGGTGATGCTCCTTGATATGCAGTTATTGGCTTCGCAAAGAGCAAGGCCGTGCTCAGCTGCAAAGGTAACATGCAGAAATAATATCCAATACTCCAGACGGCGTGAGGCCAGAGAGCCGTCTACCTCCGCTTAATCCGTGAGCCTCCGTACCAGGAGAAGGAAGAGTGCCAGTGTCTGAGGAGCATGGAGAAAATTAAAAACTCAAATCCCTCACCCTGGCACCTCGGCGCGCCGTAATTGATTTCTGGGATTTAGATAAATGACAGAGATATGGAATGCTACCGAGTGGTGGCCGCTGGCTCGACGCCGTCTGCAGGAGGCCAGGGTTCGGCTGAGTGCGACTGTGACTGGAAGAGGAGGAGGGAGAGGAACAGGAAGAGCAGAATGCTGCAGAAAGCCAGACGTCTGCCTCAGAGGGGTCATTTTCTCCAGACGGCAGGGAACGCCAGCTGAGACCAGGGTGTCTAAGGTACCGAGGAGGACGGGTTGATGCGTTTCCGTCCACGCCCAGGAAGTTTCTGTCTGTGTCTGATGGTACAAAGCAGAATCTGCAAAGAGTCCTGGATGGATTTTATTGTGCAAAGACACTGGAACAGATAAACAAATAAATCAAATATACACAGTGAGGTTGAGCCCAGGCCAACTTCCTAAGAGCGCCGCATCAGGGACTGCTCCCAGGAAAGAAGAAGCTAAAACTAAAACCAAACACATATTTTAAGGCATGTGAACAAACCCAGGTAGTGATGTGTGATGTGTGTCATATCAGTAATTAAAGGATCATATGTGGGTCAGGCTCTACTTCATACTCAGAATAAAGATTCTGAACTAGAGCAACATTAGTGTAATAGAGGCTGAGATATCCTCTCTGTGTAACTCAGCCACACACACACACACACACACGCAGACGAGCGGCTCATTCACAGCCGAGTCCCAGTTAAATCCAGGACTGTTGACTCCCGGTCATCTGTGCTTCAGCACGAAAGCCTGAAATCGCTCAGATTAACGCTGCACTCCGCCCCATTGGGGAGCCGTTCAATAATTCACCCACAAAAATGTTGCTGGGAGTGATTCATCTCAGCCAGTGGATGCTGTGCGGAGGAACTCAGGCCACTCTCGCCTCACTACGCTGGAGAAGAATCCAGGAAACCCCCCCCCCTCATCCCCACATCCCCGTCCTCACCGACCACCTGTCTCATCCTGATGGGTTTTCAAGGGTGGGGGAGGCTGATTGTAAAGGGGGGGGTAGTGTTCCCAGAATGGCCCTGATGTGAATAATTTAAACAAGCCATGGAAACACACTGGGATGGACATGTGCTGGAGAAAGCACTATAGTGGGGCGATCGAGACCAAGAAGCTAAAGCCCAGGATGATCGTACACAGAGAGAGAGAGAGAGCGAGAGAGAGAAGCAGGTGTAAAGACGCTGATTGTAAAGGGGGGGTAGTGTTCCCAGTAATGGCCCTGATGTGAATAATTTAAACAAGCCATGGAAACACACTGGGATGGACATGTGCTGGAGAAAGCACTATAGTGGGGCGATCGAGACCAAGAAGCTAAAGCCCAGGATGATCGTACACAGAGAGAGAGAGAGAGCGAGAGAGAGAAGCAGGTGTAAAGACGCTGCATGTGTTTATCGATATGGACAGATGGGGATAGAACAAGAGAGAGAGAGAGAGAGGAGAGTGAGTGAAAGTAGCACACACCGCGAAGATAAAGAGCATCGATAAATAATGGACAGTCTCTTCAAGCCGCCTCCTGTCGCGTGCGTACGAGCGACCCCTCTATAAATAGACCCGGTAATAGTGATACTCCAGGCTTGGCTCTCGGACCCTCTGGGCGATCGCTGCAGGCGGCGTGCTCTTGCAAGGACACGCTAAGGCCCTGGCCGCCGCCTCAACTCTGGAGGCCGGCTCCGTCTCCAATCAAACCGTCCAATCAGAGCCGTGGGTGGGTAGCGTATTGTGGGACCAACAGACAAACAACAAAGACGCTTGCGTCCACATTCACGCCGTAGGACCTATTTAAAGTCTCCAATTAATCTAACCTGCAGGTCTTCGGAGGACCGAGTGTCTGGAGAAAACCCACACAGGCAGTGGAGAACCCACTCGGCTGATTCTGGGTGTGGATGGAGAGGAACTCAAGCACAAGTTCCTCATGCTGCTCATCCTACGTCCAGCGACTTACAACTTTATTCTCTCTCTACCAAAGCTTTAATCTTGAAACATCAAACATTACTTCTCCTATTTTTCTCTGGGAGTACAATATCGATCAACTTCCCTGGGAGTAGTTTTGACGGAGGAGCAACCGAGACACTTTCAGAGGTATTTGAGCTGAGTCATCGGTCGCTGTTTGCTGACGCCACAGGGACACGATGCAGGAAACTGAAACACGGACGCCGTTTAAACAGTTTCCACCTGAAAGCTAAAGACAAGCCCTGCAGGAGAATCTGACTTTGTGTGACGCCTCTGAAGACGAGTTATCCTTCCTGTACGAATGCAGCGGGAGCGGCTGACGGGGGGGGGGGAATTCATTCTAATGAAGGCAGGTCGGCGTCCTGAGCTGA
The DNA here is from genome assembly GCA_016785235.1 of Pseudorhombus dupliciocellatus. Taxonomy (NCBI): domain Eukaryota; kingdom Metazoa; phylum Chordata; class Actinopteri; order Pleuronectiformes; family Paralichthyidae; genus Pseudorhombus; species Pseudorhombus dupliciocellatus. Next base: position 130,829 of record JAFBJW010000230.1, read on the forward strand.
CGAGTGTGGTGACACAGAGCAGGATGAAATGACTGAGCCTCTGCTCCCTGCCTCTTAGATGTGCACAAATGAAAACCCGGCAGGATCAGTAAGAGTTAAAAGGTGGAATACACACTCTGCTGGAGCTGCTCTGGTTGATAGTTATTGCTTCATAAACAAATCCATTCATCTTCACGGGCAGATTCAATTGAATTCAAGATTACACATTAAGACTGGACTTGGCGTGACAGGCACGCCGCCATGCTTAAATTATTCCCATCAACAACTCTTTAAATCATTCAAGTCAGCCCGGTTTCGGGCAATTGAATCGACACACTCGCTGGAAAAGCGTCCACTCAGCAAATCTGCCCTTAAATTGCCAGGCTCGGCGCTGTCTGCCAATCACACGCTGTCAGGCAGAGGGCGGGGCACGTACGTGAGGGGCTTTATTCACATGAAACAAAGAATCGCCCGTTTGATTTGACTGGAGAGGTTTGACGCTGATGATTCACCTTCTCACTGGTGACTATTTAATGCTTGGTGCTCTGTGGAAACCTCTAGCACAGTGACCTTGTTTCCTTTTATTCAAAAGTCCTCCGCAGCCTAACAAGGAGAGGTTTTTTTCTCGGCCGGGCTCCCTGCAGAGCTCGAGTGCAGTTTATAGAAACATCCTATTACTGTTCTGTAAACCGCTGGTGATGGAGCGTGTTGTCTGGAGCGGTCAGACAGTTTCAGCTTCATTCTGCGGGCACCGCATTAGCCTCACATCCAACCTCCACGACAGAGACACACACAGTCTATATTTAGTAGGACTTTCTCTTGTGAAGAACGCAGCAGGAGATTCATGTTCTCATTTATCCTTCTATCAGACTCAGAGTGACGGGAACAAGGAGCATAATAAAAATCATTTTAAAAAGACGCGGTTGGACTGTTTTGCACATCTCGTCCTGGCAGGTGTCTGAGGTCGGTGGTGAGAGGTCACGTTCGGACCCTTTCCCTGCTTCAAGCTGCTTCTCCAGCCGGGTGGCTCGGAGCCACCAGGACGCCGTTTCGGCGCGGCAGGGCCGACAGAAGTGAAACACACACGGATCACAACGTTGGTGTTTCCAGCACTGACCACACACACACACACACACAGCCCTGCTCGTCTGCGAGGACAGAGGTGCACTTACAGACGTGCTCTTCTGGAATGAGTGAAAATAAATTAAATTTGAACCCTCGGAACAATGTCTGGGTCTCTGTCTGGATGTGCGTCTAATTTCAGAATGCAACCGCCCACGTAGGACAAATCTAATCTTCAGGAAGAGGAAGGGTAGCGAGGACAACGTGGTGATGGTTGACTGGACTTTTAAACACCTCCCAGGACAAAACAAACCGTCCTGCAGGTTCATGCAATTCACTTGTCAGGGCTCTTCAGATGTATTTTCAGGTGATCTGTGAGTCACTGAATTCTTTTCAGGGTCGCATCGTTTGTTACCTGCAGTGGGACGCATTTTTAAAAAAAGTGGCCCTCCCTGAACACTGGTCCCTGCACCCGCTGCCTCCGCTGTCACAGAGAACTCAGCGTCACCTCTTCACCTCTGAGGCTGCACAAGTGTCTCTTTCTTCCTGCCACTTACAAAGAGCCACATTCATAAAGCCCAGAGAGAGAGGGAGAGAAGAGAGCCGAGGGAGGGAGGGAGGGAGAGAGAGAGAGAGAGAGAGCGCTTCACACTTGCGTTGTTTCCACAGTGATAAACGTTGAACAAACCGAGAGAGAATGTGCGTCACGTGAGCCAAAGCCACAGAGAGTAAACGGTAAATGTTAGAATCTGTGCGTGTGTTTGCAGGATTGTGTCACCTTCCGTTACAAAATAGAAAAATAACATTGGTTCCAACAACACTGCAGTGTGACACTCAGTGGACGCGACTACAGCGGACAGCGTGTGTGTGTGTGTGTGTGTGTGTGTGCCTGGCTGTCCTGTGTTAAGTGGTAGCTAACAACACATGCTTAAACACAATTACCAAAAGGCCCACAGGGCTTCAGCAGCAGAGATGGCTCGAGCATGCAAACTGGCTGCCTGTTAGTGGTAACGTGCGCAGACTGGTAAACGCCTCCCGTCAGCCTGGCTGTGACCCTGGATGACTCTGCCAGGCAGCCGGCACCGGCACAGCTCCAGAACAGAACCGGGTACACCGGCAAAACAAGCAAGCTGGAAAACAAAGCCCTCAGGAGCAGAACCTGTCCTGAATGGCTCCTTAAAGTTTCAGAGGAATGGGATTCGGACACTGCGAGCCGCCCTGGTCGAGCCCCTCGGTGAGGCCCTGCTCTTCACAGAGCGTCTTTGTTGGCCGAGCGGTGATAGTAGCTGCATACCAACGCTTTACTGTACGTTCACGCAGAGACGAGCTGCAGGAGAGCGCCGCGATTCACCGGGAGACAGAGTTGCTAGAATTCCGTCGCTCCCTCTCCTGAAACGAGCACAGCATCTATCTGCCCGCATGTTCCCTCACTGATAAAACTGAAATCCATGACAACCCCGGTGTCTGCGCGGAGCCCACACTGGCTGATGGCAGCAGGCCTGGACAAACATAAGAGGCAACTGTCAAAAGATATTTTCCTCACTGGACAGCGGCTCTGCTTTGTTGTTCGCCTTCTCCCTCTGGCTGCAAGGCATATTTATTCTTATGCGGCGTCCGTAGCCAAACATCGTGCAGGTTTTTTTTTTACAGTCCCACTGAACGGCAGCGAGATTAACAAGGGACCGCGCGCCGGGGAGAATACTAAAAGTTGTGGGTCGTCGTCAAATTTACGGAAACGGTCGAAGCCGTCTCCCTGTGGTGGTTCATCTTTATGCAGACGAAACAGATACCACAAGGAATCATGGGGACAGTAAAACTGCTGGGACAGTTACTGCAGAACAGGTGGGAGGAGACTGGACAAGAATTAAACACAGTGTTCCCCAGTAATTATCCAGACTCTGGTGGCCCATCATAATCTAATTAGTTCCGCCGCAGTTTCACAATGAACAAAAAAAAAACCAGCTATTTCACTCCTCATCGTAGCAAAAGAGACAGCGTCTTAAAAAGTAAAGAATGAGCCATAATAAAGATGTGTAATAAAGTGTGTGCGGCGCTGTGGGACACATTACGGGAAGCTATTGCTAGCCCACATTATTCTCCATAATGTTTTTACCACCCACACAGACAGTCGAACCCTTACAGATTCAGCTGCAGCTCTCATCTCTTTACTTAATTTAACTCTGTGGGAATCATTCTTTTGAAACCATCATCTTACAGGAACCAGGACAAAAGTCTCGATGTCGTCCACTCCTCACCGGCGCCTCGGTGTTAGCAGGGCGTGGCGTTTTTCTCCCAGGGACGCTGAGGACGATATCAGCAGCTCCTGTCAAATCCCGCGTAGATCGGCGTGCACGCGCAGACACAGTCCAGACGCCTCACCTCAACGCCCACTCCCACCCAGAAGGGCAGTCCAGCTCACAGGGAGGGGGGGGCTGGTTTATAGGAATGAGTTAAACTTCCAGTGATGCACAGAGCTGGAGTGAAGCTGTGAGAACTGCGGTCGAGTCAGAAAGATTCGCCTCGCTGCCTCATTCAAGCTGTCTCACTCTCTATGCGGAATATAGAGGAAGACAGAGGCAAACACTAAACTTAATCCTAAAAGACAGAGCATGGCTTCCATCCACAGACTAGTCAAATATTTCAATCTGGCCCTGGCTGAGAAATGAAAGGCTGAGCGTGCATCGCCGGGAAACATTGTCTTTTCTGAGGCTGCACGTAGCTCTTTAACAATTTCATAGAAGAAGAAATCATACTGTATATGAAATTATGTTTTGCCTTGGGAGTCTTGGAATCTAATGTTTTGATCTCGCATCTCCCGATCCCACAATGATGAAACGACAGAATGAATCATTACAGCCGGCGCCACAGGAAACGGCGGGCGCTGAGTTTCTGTAGATTTATTCTGCATCGCTCGCCGGCAGCACTTCCAACACGCACCGCTGGTCACCACCACGGGAAAAGACGTCGGTTTGAAACACTGAAACATGTTTTTAATTAAACATGCAAATATGAGCTCTCGTGGCTCAGTTCAAAGTTTCATTCAAGGAGCACGAGCCTGCACCGTGGCTGCAGGCGACGACCCCCGAGCAGGGGCCACGCTGAGAGAGAATCAAACACTGCATCGCCACACTGGTGCTGCCCTCGCTCACGGGCAACGCATTAGACACGGCGAGGCTGCACGCTGCAGGACGCAACTATGAGACTATGAGGAGGTAAAGCTCAGAGAGATAATGAAGACGAGGCCGTCTGTGGACGTTATTGCTCCAGTTAGATATGAAGCACGTGTGTGTGTGTGTGTGTGTGTGGGTGTGTGCTGTATATGGGATGTATTGTTTGCTGTTCGACCATGAATGCAATCTTTTTCATCAATGAGCCTTTGGCCTTCGACAGAATGAAAGAAAGACATTTAACAAGGTGTGTTACCTTGACTTTGAGCGAAAGAATGAATTGAGAAACAAACTAAATAAATTAAATACAAGACGGGAGAAAAGAAAAACAATTAAATTACAATAAAGACAGAGGGAGAAGGAGACTCACGACAGATCTGAGCCTCAACATGAAATAATTAAAGTTAAAGTCCACGTCTGCTCGGTTCTCACCTGCACGGGAGCCTTGGTCGTGTTGTTGTTGTTGTGCGAGGCCAGGTTGACGTCTTCGTGGACGCGGTCCAGCAGCCACAGGAGGAACTCCAGGGCGTCGTGTTGGGAGTTTCCACGGAACTGCGATCCGTACTTGGACACTATCGTCTGGAGAGGGAGCAGAAACAGACCAGGTGGTGACTTTGATTGATCAAGGGCTTTTATGAGCAGAGGAAACAGTTTGACGCTGTCACAGGAGTTACGACGTGTGAGCACCTCTTTAGGATGATGTCATTTCATAATGCACTAATATCTCATGCGGCTCTTTGATCACTGAAGGGTTCACAAGAATATAAATTAGGCATTTAATCCGTAAAATCCCTAAAACTTCAGTAGATTAATATCTCACTGGAAGTGCAGCCAGGTCCGGATCTTTTAACTTGGTGGTTTAGTTACAGACAGGAACATGAAAATTCATAAACGGAAAAAAACTGCCGGTGGAGTCTTTGCAGATCTTCTCTGATCTCGTCCTGAAAGTGACAGTGTAGCTTCCCTTGCTGTCAAGCGACTCTGGATCTTCACAATAAATTAGAAGATAACGTGAAATATGAATCTCCTGCTGCATTCTTTACGCGTGAGAGGAAAACTCTGGAGAAAGTTTGAACCACATTGTCCTGACAGTCGAAACTTAAATAAAGAGTTACCGATCCATTTGCTTTTGAAAACGTCTCACCTCTGAAGTTTGAAGTTTCAAAGAAAGATATTCACAACCCTCAAACATTAACATTAAAGTTAAAACCACAAAGAATAGTCGTGATACTGACTGAATCTAATAAACTGTATAACACAGCAAATCTTTTGTTGTCGTTCCTGAGACGTCCGGGCTTGTTTTGAATAAAGGTACCGATATAAACCAACGTGAGCCGCGGACACACACTAACCTAAAGTGCAGCCAGTCATTACAGCAAAGCAATAACAGTAATTACCATCAGCCTGCTGAAGGTGGCAATTGTCTCAGGGACATAATTGAGGTTGTGGAAAATGCCCTGTGTGTTTTTTATTGCTCCCTGTGACATAATGACCACCGTCCAGCTAGAAACCATCTAACTAGACAAGGTGGAGACAACACACCTTCCTCGTCATCGTTTACACACAACGTTTATCTCAGATACCCGACGTTAACTGTTTCTTTAACTGTCTGTTGCAAATATATTTAAACCAGGACCCATTCATGCACCTGCACATGTACATATATATATATATATATATATATATATATATAACATGTGTGTATTTGTCGGCTTATTAACAAAGGAATGATTCAGCTACTGGGACTTTTGACAGCCGACCATTAGAGCTGTGTTCTGTCACACTGAGGCCAGCAGCTGCCTTCACAATGACTGATTGACGGGCACGACGGCTAACAATTATCACGCTGACAGGTTCTGTCAGGACGTGCCGCGAGCTCATAGGCTGACAACGGCACTGACAATGGAACGTTTGATTGACACGCGTGCAGACAAATTAGTGTTGAATGCATAAACGCGGCGCTTTGTTTTTTTTTTTGCGGTTTGGTGAAAGTGGGAGTGAACGTGACGGATGTGGACGTATGAACTGGAAACACATGTCAACAACTCGAGGGGACAAACTGAGACGTTGGACGAAACCTAGGATGGGAATAAAACAAAATAAAAGCAGCTGCCGTCGTCAGCAAAGTTGTGCCTTCCTGTACGCAGTGCAACGGCTGTTTCAAAATAAAGCGTCGGACCTGAAAAGCAGCACGTCCACCCTGCAGCCATGTTTATATGTCCATTGGAGACTAGCTAAACTGCAACCATCAAACATAGGCAACCATTCCAGATCAACATGGAGACAGCAAATATCCTCACATACCTGTGAAACTCACAGTGGACAGAAAACAAATGGAGCTTCCTCAATAGGGCCATCAGTGTTTAGGGAGGATGACATTCCTGCTCCCCCTCCTTCCCCTACTCTCTCCGACCTCTTGTTATGGAAACTGATAAATTGGCTATTGAGTAACTGTTTGAGTTTCAGGGCTCGTCCCTGTCCAGGCCCCTCGGAGCAAACACTCCATCTTTCCAGGGGGGGATTCTAAAATCGCACGGGAACCGTCCAGATCAAAGTCGCACATCTGCTCCCAGGTTGGGGGAAGTCAACCCTCCAACCGCTGCGTCAGAGCCACATCTGTGAGCGAAGAGGCTCCGCATCGATTGTTTATCTTGAAGGAGATTTATAAAAAGTGTTTCCACCTGTCGGGAATGTGGCAGAGCTCCAGGGTTTGTCTCTCCACTGAAACGCTGCAGCTGACGGACCCGTGAGGAGGCCACTGCTGAGCCTTTTACTTTGAAGAGGATCAAACCAGGATGATCCCACAGGTTTTGGGGGGCGGGGAGATTATTCATTCATTATAAACAAAATGTGCAGAACGGTGAAAGGTGATTGTCAAAAAAAAGAGATTCCTCTCCACACTTGCCCTTTCATCGTGGCTCATGGAAATTCATGAGCGTGGGTTGGCATAGGTGCGCCTCCTTTAAGACTCTCTAATCTCGGCTGCAACTTTGCTGTGGCCTCCCGATTAAACACCTGATTCTCAGAAAACCAATAATCGACCAACAAAAGGACAGATTCACCGCATCATTTAAACAAAGGCTGATCTATTTCTGAGGGCTGATTAAAAAAGGTTTGGGCCGTCTGGAGCTCCTGCAGCTGGAAGCTAATTTAGCCTGTCAGACACAAGCCTGCCAGATATCTGATTTTATAATGCCTCCCCCCAGGCAGCTGTGGTATTACTCAACAGGCAATTTCAGAGGGCTGAGGCTGCATGAACCCCGGACCTCCTACAGTCACAGACCAAGAGCCGCGGCAGAGAGCGAGCGCGTGTGCGTGCTTCAGCACAGGAAGCATCCCATCACGTGAGGAGGAGCTGTCAGCGTTTTCCTTTTAATCCGTCTTTTAATCTTGTCAAGCCGTTTCCGTGCGGCTCCTTCTGACGGCTGTCCGAAAAAAATATCCCATTTATCCAAACAGGGGTCAGTTGCATTATGTGTTGTGCTATGTTTTGGTCAGAGAGCGGATCGAAGAAGACAAGAATGCAAATGTTGACATTCATTACGACAACAATAACAACAACCCTATTGCTCCCTGGGAGAACCTTTGGCCTCCTGGCTACTTTTCATTAAAGTGTGAGAAAGGATGTGGAGGTACCTATAGAGAATGGGTCAAGATATTCCAGGAGACTAATTAACATTTCCAAGAATAGATCCATTGTGGAGCTTCTTTGTTCGCTGCTCCATATTATCTACGTCTTGCCTTGAACTATGGCTCAGAGAAATCCAGAGCTGCAGGCAGATAAAATGCGGCAGCTCCTCCATCGTCAGCGGGCGCAGAGCGGGGAAAGCCTGCGGGCCTCCTGATAGGCCTGTATCACGTCCCCTGATCCCCAGGAAAGGAAGATTCTTCCTAAGTAGAAAGTAAATGATCTCTTTCCTGTGCCAACATTCTTTGAATCACAACAGCAGCTCAGCTAAGTCAACATGGTGACACAGAGTTTAGCAGTCAGCCGGGCCCCGCCTCCCTCGCCAGGCTGCAGGAGGAAATCAACTCTGCCTAGCTCGTGGTGCGGCGCTCACACAACGGCTCTCAACAGAGCGAACCTGTTGTGATGTGTGTGTGTGTGTGTGACCTTTGACCTCAGGTGGCAGTGATGCTGAGGAGACACAGGGAGGAGACAACGGTTGCTAGGATCAGGTGCCACTTCCTGTTCCGAGCTTCGTCCCCAGCCTTTTCTGGGAAATTCCAAATAAAACGCCTGATAAGACTAAGCTCAGTTGTCTCAGACTAGAGCTGCAGCTCACACACACTTCTAGGACGCAAATGTTTGCTGACGGCCACGGCCATGGTCGTCCCCGCTCATTTGAAACGACCAGCACGACACGAAACGAGACAGGCCCGGCTGAACTGTCTGCGGAGAGTGGATGTGCCGATCTGTGAGACAGAGAGACAGAGTGGGGGGACGTCTCTGACCGGTAGAGACTAGATGATGTAGAGGTTCAGACTCAAGAGATTTGAAACTGCCAGATTCCACCTTTGATTAGAGGGTGTTTCTCCTGGTGAAAAAGTCTTTACCAGAAACTACATTTGGTGATAAATGACTTAATCTAGGATTCATCACTCATGAACCCTGAACGGGAGGTGTCTCCTCCTGGAGCTGCGTGTACCTTGAAGTCCACGGACAGCTGTGGCGTGTACTCCAGAGTCCACAGGGCCCTGACGAGTGAAGCCAGCTGCTCCGTGACCTCTCCCCGGGCCAGCCTCCCGGCCTCCTCGCTCCTCACCAGGCCGTTCACCCTGCTGAGGCTCAGGTCCAGCTTGTACCGCTCCAGCCCCAGGTACTCCGCCAGCAGGTCGGTGTTGCTCAGGCACTGCACCACGGCGTTCATGAAGCAGGTGTTCCCGTGGTTTTTCAGCCCCAGCACGCCGGGGACTTTGTCTCCGTACTGGCACAGCAGCTTCTCCCTGCCGGCGCACAGAGAAGAGGAGGTGCTGGAGGGGTTCTTCGCCGCTCGCGCGTCCCAGCCGCTCACCTGTCCGTCCTCCCTGGTGACACCTGAGCCGGCGCTCAGGGTGCACGGCGCGCCGTTCCCGAACCCCCCGTCGTCGTCCTCCGCGTCCTGCGCGTCCGCGTCTCCAAAGTGGGCGAAAGTGCCCAAAGTTTTCAGGATCCTGTTCACGAAACTTCCCACAGACTTCAACGGTTTCTTTCGGAAGAGCTTCCCGGACTTCGGCTTCTTCTCCCGGCGCTTCTCCTCCTTCGCCGTCGCCGTGTCCTCCCTGGCTCTGGCGCCGTGTCTCTCCATGGCAGCTCCTCTACTCCCTCTCCGGTTTGCTCTGACGCTGGTTCTGGTGCAGACTCCGACGCCGGTGTGTCACTTCTCCGCCAGTGTCCTCTCCTCTGTCCGGCGGCTCGCAGAGGGAAACGCGCGCAGAGGTGACGGCATCGCGGAGCCAGGACGCACAACAGCTCCCTGTTATTCCACCGAGCGCTGACCGCAAATCGTCCTCATCCATCACAGCGACTTACTGAATCATCACCATTATCGCACCGCCCTCCCCAACCCGGACGCAGCGTCCCGTCGTGCCCGGCGACGACGCGAGCCGCTCCGGCGTCCAGCTGCAGCACTGCGCGCTCCCAGCGACTTCTCCTGGAGGAGGCTGAACCCTCCCACTCCCACGCACACACAGCAGATTCATGATGCTGCCACTGCCAGTGAATCAGACCCAGGCTGTACCTGCCAAAGTACTATGACCATTGAGGGAAAAGTACCAATCCAAACCCACCTACATTGATTGTATTATGCGGTGGAGTTCATTCATGGGGTTAATAACTGTATGCACAGGTAGTTCAGTGCTGTGGCTCCCAGTCTGAGGGTTAGGTCCTGGAGACGAGCACAAAGACCCATCTGGGCCCAGAGATGACTCATGGAGTGAAGAATGATAACAAAAGATGAGTGGAAATTCATTTTATGGCTCAATTTAAACCATGTGGAAAATATTTTAACAGCTCAGCTCTCTCTCTCTCTCTAGGCCGATGGATGAAGTTACACTATGACGCATGACCATTAAAACACACAAAATACACACAGATAGCACCAAGTTAAAATGTTAATTAACCCCCCCCCCCAGGTAATTGTGTGCTTGGCCCACCCTGTTGCAACGTCCCTGTTTACATGAATATTTCCAACCTACTAATCTGTGGAAAGCAGTGATGGGACGTAGTTAAACCCAATTTCTACAGTGCGCTGCTGCTGTAATTGGGTTACCTACCTCCCACCGCTGCTCTCCACAGATCAGAGGGCTGAGTGATATAACCACCAAAGTGTATGATGGAAAAGTTCAGCAACATTTCTTTACCCAAAAGTTTGTGGAACAGAGAAAAAGTCACAAGTCATAATAAAGCACTTATGGAGAAAACTGCGTTATCTTTGTTCTGCCGAGAGCAAATTAAACTGTGTGTGCGAGCCTTTCAGTGGAAGTGACATCAGCAACCTGAAAGTTCAGCATCAGTGCGCTTCATGCTGACACACTCCTGCTTGTTCTCAGCCACTTCACCTCTGCCAGTGTATAAAATACAGTTTAATGCAGCGGCTGCTGCCAATTCAGAACAAAGCAGGACGATCTGTGAGAGTGACCCAGCCCTACAGAGAGGAGTCATTAGCTAAGCCAGAGGAGGCATTTGTTCCGGTTTCCTGGATTATTACCGTCATTCCTGAGCCATGAAGTACAGGGCAGCAGCACAGCTTATCTCCTGTGCTCACCACAGAGATATGTTTGATCACACAGGGCTGTCTCACCGACGCCCAAAACTGCACATTTCATGCAGCAGTGAGCAAAAAAAAGTCTCCTCCTCACTTCTAATGCAACCTGAAGAGTGAGCCAAGTCTCGGTGAGCCTCCTACACCACCTCCTCCTCCTCCCCCGGAGTGATGGTGCTCATTGTGGTAGGGAGTAGCCAACATGAGGCTCAACACCAAAGAGAAACTCTAAACTGGCCATAGGTGCGTAAACATGACTTGAATGCCTCCAGGTGAGATCAATCTCTCTGCTCAGAGTCAGTCGTCATTAAAATAAGCGGCTGAACTTCTTTTCATGACATCTGTTGGCTCCACTTTCCCTCCCTCTCTCTCATCTAAACCCCCACTCTTTCTGACGGTTCAGTCTCAACAAACCACTTTAGCTTTGAACTATTTCTTTTTTAACAACCACTGACGGCAAAAGAAAGATGACGACATTCACAAAAAGCGTTTTCATTACTCTCCCACTGAAAGAGCGCCGCAGATGAGACATGCATCTTTTCAAACTAATGCAATGATGACCCGACGGCACCTCTGAGCTGCTGCCATCGCCAACACAGATCTGAGCTCTTTGCTGGAAAGCAAAACTCACCCAAGTTTGTTTCCTTCTCATGACGTCGGCCTCTTTCAAGAGTCTTATGATGTTATTTTTAGAGCGATTCTGCATCCCCCCCCCCCCCACCTCACAGGGCAGGTGCCTGTAATGACCTCACAGGGCAGGTGCCTGTAATGCTTCTCCTTCAGAGATGATTTCTAGCCTTAAAACTACTTTGGTGCAAAGTCTTTGGGTTGTACAGCGGTTTGCACTAACGCCTCTCAGCAAGGAGGTTGTGGGTTTGAACCCCTTTCTGAGTGAGTTTCTGGTGTGAATGTGAAGATGACATAAAAACATACGATTGACATATTTTCATGGAAATCAGGCCGAGACTTGATTTGATTTTCCCTGACAGACCAGCCTTTGAGCATAAACTTGAAGTTATGATAAAATAAACCAAAGACAAGGTAAGGTGCATTTCTCTGGCGGAGCACGGATAATCGAATCAGTGCTGCTGCTGCACCTTCACCAAACAGTTGAGGAACGTTATGCCTCTGAATGCAGAGGGTTTTTGCTTCTCCTCTGCAAAGAAGGAAATGTCATCCCCAAAGATAAAGTGGGCAGCAGAGACCATCTGGTCGCCTGAGTCATATGTGCCGTCCGCTGCAGGAACAAACTGTTCCTGAGTTGAAAGAACAATGCACGATCACTACCACGCTGACATGAAAATACAACCTGAGGCTGAACAACAACAAAAGTTTAGTGATCTTTACTGTCCGTCTTTTCATCCCGGAGGAGCTACACAGACCACCTGACTGAATGTCTACGGAGACCCCAGGAGGAAATCAATACGGCTCCATGTGTGGTAACAGCTCTGTCTGAATTCGATGTTCTGCACAACTTAGCCGAGGTTTAACGAGACGACGGCCCTCCACGCAGCTGAAGTGATATAACCGTTCCTGTGATGTGAATTAGCTTCAGCAGCAGAGAAGAAACAGAAGGGGTTGAGTGGGCGAGTTTTGGCTTCCACCGGGTCCCAGATTATGCAGGCCCCATCTGAGCTGGCAATAACACATTCCTTGTCAGTGCCTTTAATCTTAATGCAGTTGGCAGAGGCCTTGTGCTTTCTCATGGATTCTGCGAGCTTGTGAGTCCTGAGCTGGATCTCCCACACACGAACAAACGCACCTGGACGGAGACTAGACGGCCGACAGCTTAACAGCACGCATCAGGTAACCGACACAGAGACCGCGGAGCTATTTCTGCTCATGCCGTGGCCCATTTCATCCACAACCAGCTCTATTGTCTGAAGTGATACCAGGAAACTAGACACACGCATGCAACACAGAACCAAAACAGCTCACATTCAGCCCCAAAGCAGAACTACACTTTATTCATCCCCCATGTGCCTGCAGGCAATTTGCATTTATGCTAAAATCTACCTAATTTTTCTCTCCCTATCTCAAATTGTGGCGAAAGCTGTCAATCCCAGCATGGAGTGGGTGAGTACACAGGCTGCAGTTAAGGAATGGTTTTGCCTCCCTCTACTGATGGACTGTGGGTATTTCCCCTGGCAGCAGATGCATCCATGTGGTTATAAGTATTTCACGAACACACACACGCGCGCGCGCGCGCGCACACACACACACTGGGGTGTGTGCAGGTGAAGGGAAAGAGGATTCTGCTGACTCAGGATACCCACAACCATCTGGTTCTGTAATCATGCACCTGGGACCACAGAATGCAAACGACCACATTCTGTAGATGTTCTGATTCACAGGGACAGGTGACGTCATGTTTGACCTCACTGTTTCCAATAAAATATAACAATGGATCCGACGTCAGGCTGTTTTTACTGGAACAACTATGTCTTTTGTTTACTCCCAAAAAAACAACTTTTAAGAAAGTTGAAGACAGCTTCATCTTTCTTACAAGGCCCTCTGTTACAGTTATACACTGTGTGTGTGTGTGTTCTGACCTTTCAGCCTCTTCTTCTTCTTCTTCTTCTGCTCCTCCTTCTTCTTCTTCTACTACTACTACTACTACTACTCATTCTTCTTCTTCTACTACTATTACTACAACATTCTTCTTCTTCTTCTTCTTCTACAACATTCTTCTTCTTCTACCCCTTCTTCTCCTTCAGATGTAAGAATTGAAAAGGTCTCGATTGACGTCTATCCTCATGCCATGTAAATGAACTTCGCTTTTTTTAATTTGCGTGTATTTATCCGCACCCTATACCCGCGACTCTTATGTTGAAAAGGAAAAATCCCAGGAAGTGTTAGCTGCTGTCTGTTGTTGCTTTGTGCGTCACCGGTGCAGGTAAGAAAGTGAGGGTCTCATCCTCAGAAACACACACACACACACACACACACACACAAGTGAGTAAACAACTCGCGCTTCAGAATACATGACCGTTGTATAGTTGTAATTTAAAGTACTGCAGTTTTCAGTGTAAATGTACCTGTGTCTGGATACTTGTGATGGAAAATGGAGACTGGATCGGTCTTTTGATTTTTCATGCAGTCATCAGTCGTTTACACAAGTCTCTCATGACGTCACTGTAACTCCATTCATCTCGACTCTATGAGAAATGTAATGTTTTATTTCCCCTCCAGGACAGTGGTGTTGGGTTCTTCAAACCAGCAGAGGAGACTCCACACAGAGGAGCTGACGCCATCAAGGGTGAGAACTGTGTCACGTCAGGCTGCAGTCGTCCTTTACGTCAACCAGCCATACACCAAACCAACCCTGATGACATCATTGTAATGATGATGAAACGTGACATTTTATATTTGATGTCGTGAAAGTCAGCGTCTTACACAGCAAACAGATGTTCCATTTGTCCTCTTTTGTGTTTTGCATAATGTGTTGAATCAATGCCCCGTGACACGATGACAGAGTGAGGCTCATGCTCGTCTCAGAGGTCTTTATTGGGGTCACATTCAGCTCCGTGGACCACCCGGCTGGGTGGGTGGAGACCCGTCCCACCGCTGTGTACCCATGATGACAAATGTGGAAAAAATAGTCATAATTCTCTTTGGACATAAATGACCTGTGGCACCTCCGCTCAAAGGGTCTTCAGTTACGCTCTGCGGCCGACCTCCGGGGCGCAGCGTGAATTACGCCCCAACACGAAAAGCACAAAATGCCTTCAGAGCTCCACGCAGAGGACATGAATCTGTGGGGCCGAAGCGTGACCACGAAACAGTCGCTCTTTATGCACATCAATCCAAAAAGCAGAGGTATTGTTCCCACTGGCCCACCCACCCCTCTGCCCCCTGCAGAGGGCAGTGTTCATCAGGGGATGGCGGCCGGGACTCACAAACTTCCTGTGGAAATGTGACTGGGAGTTCAGTCGGTGTAGAAAACCACAGAGGTGGCCCAGCTTCATTCTGTTGTAGGCTTTGGCACAGCTGCTCCTCTAATTATGAATGACTCCAGGCAAATTGTTGTAATTTGTGCTGCCAGCACGTCACAGTCAGTCAACACAGCGGTTTGTTTGGAAATGCGGGACTTTTTATTGACCGCAGACTCTCGTCCAGCTTTATTATAAAACTCAGTGAAAGTATGACAGCGTGTTTGATTCCTCTCCATGTGCTCTGAGTTTACAGTGTTGTTGGGCAAATAGAACTTTTACAGAAATGTGCCTCCGAAGTGTTTTACCAAACAACAGAATTTGTAGTTCTGAGTAAAATGGTAAACATTAAACTCTCATCTACCTTTTTTGATTGTGTCTATGAGGGACTCAGAACCTGTTGTGTGGTCCCCTAACGACATTAGTCAGGCTTGAATTAGCTAAGCTTTCCTGTCACTATAGCATTAACTTGCAAACCCAATTAAAAAAAAACAGCCTGGTAATTGAACACTAGTTGGTGGAAAAACAGGAAGTCCATTATTGCCGTGTTTATTTTTTCCAATTTTCTCTTTGGCTCTTCTCATCTGTGATCCCCGCGGCCTTGTCCTTCCCAACACGTCTGATTAGCCCAGCTAGTGTTAGCCCACGGCTAAGTGGATAAACACCCTGCAGGATCCAAGGTGGAGGATTACGTGGATATCCGTTGGTTTTACCATTTGTTGATCTGACAGATTCATCCATGACTAATTAAATTCTGCGTTTTCAAACTCTGGTCTTAAGTTTTTCCCCGTGCTGTCGGATCAAGGTGTTCGGTGTTGCAGTGGCGGGACATAAAACAGATACCGTACGTGTTGAAAACTCTGGTATGCGCTCGGATCACCTCTGTTTACAGAGAATTCCACATGATGTAGTAGAAGCACACGGCTGTGTTTTCGCAAAAACCACAAAATGAGCTCTTCCTCGGCGGGACCCATCGGCCGAGCTCAGCTCTCAGATGAACGTGCGCCTGCAGCCCGACGCTGACGAAACCCAGAAATGTTTATGCAGTGAAGTCAATGCATGTAAAACACTGTGATCCATAACTGTGATTGCATCTGCACTGCGTGTTCTCAGAGAAGGTTCTATTATTATTACGTGCTCCGTACTCCTACTCTCTAAATATTCTATTCGTCAAATTTACACACGTTTTTTTTTTCACCACACTGTGCAGTAACTCATTCAGTGCATGGAGTATTTAGAAATATAACATATCTTAAATATAAATGGGACATAACGCATACTGAAGGGTAGTGGTTCCCATTCCCTCTCACATTTGTGCTGGAGTTGCAGCTATGATTTTCTATTTTCCCATCCACGGCCTTCCGCGTAGAACATACTTTGATTGTGTGTTACAAGAAGAGAGTACCACGGTTGTTGTTTCGGTACACACCTTTAAGCTGGGGTTCATATTTCACTATGACAAAAACGTGCTCCGTGTTTCAGTGGAATTCTCTGAGCATCAGAACAGGAAACATTTAAAACATCTATTAACAGACAGTGGTGCTTAAGCATTTATCTTGCACTTATTGAGCACTTTGCACAGCAGTATTTCTTCATGACGGTAATTATACCTGCATCGGTTCTACGTTTAAATACCTCAGGATACCTTATTACCTCTGACTTATTCCCGCTGCTGTGAGCAGGCTGAGGTTAGCATTAATGTGTTTTTTTTTTTTTTTAAATAAACGTCAGGATCAAGCAGTGGCTGAGAGACCTCTGTCTGCGTTAGCACATGTGTGGTGGTCTATGAGGTATTTAAGGGGCATTAACTTGTCATTAATGAACGCCATTAGTGACGATTGTTTCGGGCGCACCGGTGGCTCGGAGCAGTAAGACATTGCACAAGAATGTGCGAGGCGAGTCCAAGTTAATCAGCTCCTCCGCTGCTTTTCTTGGCGTTGGCCAGGCCCACCATAACGCCACAGCCCCGGAGGACGGCGTAATTACAAGCTGCTATCTCGCTAAATGGGGCTCTCGCTCTTATGCAGAGCAGCGATGACATGATGAGTGTTTTCCTGCTCATCTTGGCCGTGTGAGTGGAGACGACGACAGCTGTATGTGGTCAGGGAAATGGCGCTAGGTTGTTTCTCGGTGCCTTTTAAACACAACAACACCCACCACTCTCTGTGTGTGTGTGTGTGAGAGAGAGAGAGAGAGAGCTGTGGAGATGAGTGTCTTCTGGATAACAGCAATCTGTCTGCGTTCTCTTATTATCGAGTTGAATTTGCGGTCTGCAGAATCAGAGGGGGCACGAGTTCTGGGGGCAAATGAAGACAAAGCGTCTTGTCCTGTGGAGTGATGAGAGGGTTATCTGCCCCACACGCTGCTTCACTAATATTTATACAGCGTTCAGGATTTTCAGCAACAAAGACGATGATGAACAACTGAGCGTACAAACGGTTGTTCCGCTGTATTTTCCTGAAGGGAAATTCTTATAATCTCAGCCTGCTGCATATTTTATATCCTCTGTTTTCTTAGCAACGAGCTTTAATGGCTCATTTTACGAGGCTTTCCATTAGAAGAAGACCTCCGCGCTACAGTATCCGCATCCCTGACACCTGCAGAAATATTAAAGGGAACTCTGCACTCCATTAAACGCGAGGCCCGCGGAGG
The DNA here is from genome assembly GCA_016785235.1 of Pseudorhombus dupliciocellatus. NCBI lineage: Eukaryota > Metazoa > Chordata > Actinopteri > Pleuronectiformes > Paralichthyidae > Pseudorhombus > Pseudorhombus dupliciocellatus. Next base: position 148,364 of record JAFBJW010000230.1, read on the forward strand.
AAGTGGCCCAATCTGTCATCAGAGTAAATCCTCGACACGCAGCCTGACCTGGGGTCTGCTGCCACGGCGTGAGTTACCGGGGCTCCGCCGTGTCCTGCAGGTGCCGGGGCGCAGTGTTGGCGGAGGTCGTCGTCATCAGAGTCTCCAGCTGGGAGAGAGTGATGTTCCATCTCAACGTTGTTGCACAGAGAAGCCAGAGGGAAATGGTTTTGACCTGAGTGGCGAAGGAAAGAGGCTGTTAGCACAGCTCCAATAATATTTCCATTAACGGCCACTCATTAAACTCCCTGTGTTGTCAGCAGCTAGAAGAGCCGATGAGCTCCCTGCGTTACACCGGCTCCATTTCAGCATTTTATCCGTGTATAAGGGGATGGGGCTCTTTTTATAATATATCACTCTCTCCATCACATAACTCATTGGATTTTTCTAGCTCACACTTTCCTGTGGAGTGGATGAAATGTCTTTAAAGTGGTTTTACAGTATCGGTGCAGTGCAGAGGTATTCCATCCCAGGCGAGGGTTACTCTTGTTATTTTTAAACTCCAGAGGTTACTTCGATCCATAAATCACCTGACCCGCAGTGTCTAAACGCTCTTGCTCAGCCTGCCTGTCCGACGGTGGATTTATGATCCGCGGGTGTAGCAGCGAGCGCCAGCGCGGTCTCCTCCGGGCTTGCCGGTGCTCTCCTGTGCACTTGTGTACATATTTAGAAAAAGTGTGGGGTGGCTGAGTGCTGCTCGGCCGCGGGTCAGACTCCCTGAGCTATCTGTTGTGATGCTGCCGCACCTCGACGAGAAACCGGAGCTCACAGAATCGTTTATAGGTGGGAAGAATCAACAGTAAAGTGGGAGCACACAGATAATATGCAACGCTGGACCCCGAGGAGAGGCTGAGTGATTGTAGGGGCTGTGCTGTGGGGTCTTTTTTTTTTTTTTCACTTTCACATTCATCTTGTGAAACTATGTGCTTTCGACAAAGCTTGGCAAAGAGGTAAATAGCAATAAAAGGGGATTGGAGAGCGTGGTCCTCTTGCCAAGTGTTGGGGGAAAAAAGATCTTCCCTGCACCGAGCGTCTGGCAGCGGAGCCTTGGCTGATGATGTCATCTCCAGGTCCACGGTTTCTGTTTGTTTCACCTCCGCTAAATGTGAAGCTTCAACAGACCTGGATCTCGTGTGGTTTCTAACCTAAATCACATTTTCCCTTGTTTGGTGTGCAGTCAGGAAGGAGCGTGTTCAAACCTCAGGCCTCCTGCTAACACGCAGGGCTGCGCTGCTCCTCCCTGGTTGGTCGGTTTGAGCTCGTCGGGACTCTCATTGGACGGCGGAGAAACCTCAGCCTGTCATAAAAATGACTTCCTCATTTTTTTTTTCGTGGTTCCAGTCCAAACGATTAGTTCATTTAATTGTCCCGAGTGTTGCTGGCTGTCTTCATTGGAATGTCTGTGTACGTGGATTTTCTATACAGTGAGTAACACACTGTATTGTACCATGTTCTGTACAGCATCAAGTGTTTTCATAATACTTCAGTAGCAGCACAGTAGAAAAATCAAACGATCATTTTAGGCATATTGTCCTTGATGTCTGTTTCTGCTTCATGTGAAGATTTCGACTCTGCGCTGTGACCTTTGATCCCTGTGGCGGCAGCACAGCACATTTACTGTGGCGTCAGGAAGAATTTGTCCTTTACGCTGTCTGTGTAGCGTGTTGGTCAGAGGACGTATGTTTCCTGTCAATGAAGAGCGCTCTTCTTATTTCCCGTGTGGTCCTTTAAAAAAAAATTCTACACAAACATTTTGGTTGGCCTCAGAGCTGATTTTCACCGCACAACGGTTGGACCCGCCGGCCGCAGTGTTTCCTCAGCTGCTCGATAACCTCCACTACTCGGGCGTCTCTCCCCCTGCCATCTATTTCCGCTTCTCTGCCGTCCAGTGGCCCATCTTTCCGCACTTGTCAACGGGACTGTGGCACAAACACACAAGCGCGAATGTTACAGCCAAGGAAGAAAAACGCTCTCCAACCTGTTTGGATTCTGGAGGCAACCGAGAAATCGCTAAACCCTCGTCCCCAGAGGTGTTCAGTGTTCTGTTAAACTCTCCTTAATTTGAGGTGCACTGCGTTAGGCTGCTTTACTTTCCGCCCATTGCTTTTTGAAAACGACACAGTCCAGAAATCTGACTGAAATGTTTCCGAACGCTGCCAGATTGAATTGTTTGGCTTCACTTTTTGAGGCGACGCCATGTCGTCCATCTTTAAAAACAACACGGTGGATGAAAGGGAACAGGAGTGATGTCCATTTCTTACAGTACCTCTGAACCAATCACCCAGGCGTGTTCCCCAGCATCAAAGAACGCCTTGACGCCCTTCGCGCCGACCTCGCTCCGGCTGCAGCGACGTGGCAGGTTAGAAATGAGGAAGCCAAGGGTGAGAACAGCGGCCTGACAGCGAGACTTTGAAGTTGCTGCACACTCTGGAAACAGGGCAAGGAATCACCTGCCATAAAGACGTGTGCGTAAGCGCCGAGCTATTTGTTCTGGTGCCTGGGTGGTTATGGGTCCCCGGGGAGGGCTGGCCCGGGCCCCTGTGAGATCACATCAGCGCGGACTGGGCGGGAGTCCGGCCGGAGGTGGAACTAATGGGCACATGTGTTTGCGGACACTTCTGAGAGCCAGATGCTGGGGAGAGGGGACGTCCGTTGAGCTCCTCACAAAACCTCCCCAGGAGAGGAGCCGGGGGAGCGAGGTCCAGCTTCACACGCACGCTTGGACACAGACACCAGTGAATGCAGATACACATTCCATGTTAATTTGGTTCAGGAATGATCTGTATTACACACACAGTCTGCACGGAGACTGTTTCCACTCTCCCTCCCCGCTGATGCAGCACGCAAGGTGAACCCGTCTAATAAAAGGGACTCACGTCTATCTATTCCATATGATCTGTCTGCCCCAGTAAAAGTCACGTCCCAACGCTGGTGCCTGCAGTTTGCCGTGTTATTGACGCAGCCCTGACCTCTGCGATCTGACGTCTCATTTAGAGTGGTTAATGATTACCATCTTTCAATGTGTTTCAGCTGTTGCAGCGCTAATCCCCCCCCCCCCCCCCCCCCCCCCCCCCCTTTCCTGTGGACGTCGAGGTCCGGACAATTTGTTTTGACTTCATCGACACAGGATGGTCGGTCATCAGCTCCTCCGTCGGAACTAAAGTAACATAAGACAACAAATCTGCAGCAGCGATATGAGATCTGGACGGAGACAAAGATAATTGAGGCTTTAAATGTCCTTTCACAGCTTCCTGTCTCACTGTTGTCATAACAAAGGAAGCTCATGTTTTCCTTTGTGTCTCACCCGACCAAGTTTTCAAATCATTTATTGGAGCTTTTCCCTTTGACATAGACGATAGTCCCGGGCTTACGAGACATAAGTGTTAATAGCTCGCCTTGTAAATCCCGAGCTGAGCGAGCAGCGCCGCACGAGAGCCGACGCGGTCGAGCGGCTGCACAGCACAATAAAAGATAAATAATAAGCGTTGCAAAACAAGATATCGTGACAGGCCGGCCAGTGAACGTTTTATTCCTTCTTGGGTTATCTCATCCAGTCGTAAGTGGTGGTGTGACCAGACTCCACCAGGGAAACGTGTCCCCCCCCCCAACTCCATCCAGTCCAAACTGGACGTTGTGTATGTGACGTCTCCCTCCTCCTGTGGAACATCCTCCAGTTCTGTCTGGATCGAAGCAGAGATGCAACCACACACACTGCGGATTGAGAACGCCACCCGAACTTGTGGCGGGGGGGAGAGGGGGGGGGGGGATCACCTCTGGAAACTTTAAGAGGTCAGAATTTATAAACTGGAAGCAGAAATGAGCTAAACACACTTCAGATGACACACTCTCTCTCCACCCGGTGCTTTGGCCAAGGAGCTGAAAGGCCTTCTTTTTATTTTAGGAGAACGGATTCATTAATTGTGGGTTGTTTGTTGGACTCATGCACGTGGACGCTTGCTGTCAGATGCATTAAGATGCACGGGCACACTCTGGTAATGGGTCCGTGCCATCACGGGTCCTCGGTTCATCAGAGGTTCCCTCAGCAGCGTGACCACGGCTCCGCCGGTAAATTGGCGCGACTGTGAAGTGTCTGTTCTTCACAGGAAAACAAATTTAGGGCCCGTTGATTCCCAGCGGGCGGCTATGACTGGGCAGCACAGCGGTTAATTGCGCTCTGTGTGTACATGTATTCACCAGTTAAAACCAGTGGGGCTGTTCTAATGCGCGTGTGTCATCGCGGTGGATCAAAGCTGTGGTCCAGATGGGAGCGTCACTCTCGAATCTTATGACGAGATTGGATGAGCAGAGTCTGACTCAGAAGCACGGAGCTGTTTCCCAGCAGGCCTCTGTGGACGTTAATGCCAGCGAGCCAGTCCACAACCCTCCTCAATATTCACTCTGTGGATTAATGAAGGCGTCCTGGTTCGGTTTGTTAGTTCATGGTCCCCAGTGTGATAAGCCCTCGCCACCATGAATTTGCAGATCAAACCGGTTTTGTTTGAAAATCTTTAAATCCTGTTCTGACCTTTCAAGTACAAATTGGTAATGCACAAATGTCACGTTTCCTGTTTGCCAAAATGAAACTCAGGGGGTTTATGATCGATTATTATCCCTCTTAAAAATCCTTTCAGCAAGAAGCTGAAGGTCAGAATCCTGAAGGTGTGCGTGTGTGTTGTTGGCGCAGGTGTCGGTTAATGGATTCCCTCCCGGCTGGCGCTCTGACCCAGGTCTTTCTCCTGTGACCCTGAGGATGATTGCTGTGGCTCAGACGTGTTTGATCCCCGTGCTGATGCTGGGCTTTTGATGGCCGCCCCACTTTGATACCATGACGAGATTGAATCCAACCCCCCCCCCCCCCCCCCCCCCCCCCCCCCCCACCCCAACCCACCCCCCCGCTGTGAAACACTCAGGTACACACACACACACACACACACACGGAGCTGACCACAGCAGCATCAGACCTGGAGCTGTTTCCTTCCTCTTTTATCCCGAGCGTTGATATTTGTCATAGATTTTACGATCTACGTTTATTTTTATCCCCGTTGACGAAGCCTCGTCTTCCTATGGGCCCGGTTGCTGCGCTGCTTGTCCCTAACTCACAGGAAATACAGAAAAGTCTTTCCAGTCTGTTTTCGTGTCACCGCTCGGTTTCCTGAACGTTTGAAGTCTTCCTGTATTCACCCAAGCGAGAGACGGCTCTGATTTATTGGCGACGCAGGACCACTTCGCTTTTGCTCTGCTTTCATGTCCGGTTCGGGTCGGACGCAGCGACGCGCTGACTGATGGCGAAAGCAGACCCCGACCTGTAAAACAACCAGCTCGTTGAAGTCAAGTTAGACAGCCGTAAAGTGGATGAAGACATTTTTATCTGATTTGATTTATCGCTCTGGAAAGCGATCAGTGAGTCAAGGTGGAACCTTTTCAGACCGTTGAGCGTTCACGCCGCGGCCGCTCTGGAGCCAGACTGAGGCGTCCGGAGAGTCCACGTGAATGCTTTTCCTCGCACTAAATCTCGCCATAGGTCAGCGCTCTGTTTTCCGACGTCTCTGTCTCACACTCGACCCAGAACTGTCTGGTACCTTCACAGAGCTCCATGGACGGCCCCGGAGCGAAAGAGGGGAAAAATGGCAGTAGAAAAAGTGATTGTGAAATGTGGGAGCGAGGAGCGTTTGGCAGGGCTCGTCTTGTTTGCTCAGTAAACCCCCGAGGCCTGTGTTTTTTCTCTCGCCGAGGGAAATGCCGGCATTGTTGGGCCGGGAGGCCGTGGTTACGGGCCAGCCCAGGGCCCAGCCAGGCAGGTTGGGACAAACAACAAGATGAAGGTCAGCTAATATAGCAGTTAATTCTACTTCCTGGTCCCCGGGACACCCAGGCAGGGTTTATTTGAAGATCCCAGACCCTGAAGTCACTCTGCACTTTGTTTAGTCCTTCAGTATTTTCAGTGCGAGCCAACACTTTCAGATATTAATGTATTCGGATGAGAAGAGAGGGAGGCAGGGGGAGAGAGGGGGACTCAGACGGACAGGGCGGGGGGGGGGGGGGGCCTACGGGGACTACAGATTTCTATACGTCTCTGTCACACATTGTGAAAATGAAACGCATGTTTGGACATCAGCGCAGAAAAATAATCAGCTCAGGTTTAATTTCTGAGAAAATCAGTAGAAATGAAAGATCTGCTGTGGCGTGAATGTATTCCACAATGACCCTGAGGACAAATGCTGATGAAGCTCTTGATTTATTAATGGATTTAAAAGTACTGATGGAAACTGAACCTTCAACTTCAGTGTTCAGTGTCTGTTAAACGGGGTTTTTTTTTTTTTTTTCATCCTCCGGTCCCTGAATAAAATCTGGAGGGTTTTAAAAACAGGAAGCTCTCATGAGGCAGCTGAAGGACCGTCCTCACGGCGCAGCCTCCAAAGAGATCCATCCACTCTGGCACCGCCTGAACTCGGCAGTGTCTGTCAATAGAGCCGGTTTATTAGCTGATTGTCTCAGCCATCATTTAACTCAGACTTTGAGAATGTTGGAGACGAGAGGGAGAGGAGGGGGAAGGGGGGGTGAAATATAGCACACACCATCCAAAAGCCAAGTGGCTTAATCCTGTATGGAAATGGAAATGAGAATAAAAAGAGGACTAACTGTGTGTGTGTGTGTGTGTGTGTGTGCACTCTGCTGTCCAGGATGCGATGGAGGCCTCTCCTCTCCAGGATGCATAAGAAGAGCCTTTGTGCTCCCAACCAGTCAGCCAGGAATACGCCTTTTGAACCATGTGCATTGAAAGACAGAGGAAAATGAAGAGGTGGTTTGGGTGGGAGTGAATGAGCGAGAGAAGGGGTGAGGGGCCGGGGGCGATTAAAGGTGTTTGTGTCAAAAGCAGAGGGTGTAATGCATTTGGAGTCTAAGTTGTGTGTGTGTGTGTGTGTGTGTGTGGTCACACAGTGGACTGATATCAAGTGCCTCTTTAAGGCCTCCTTCCATCTCCAGAGGTGCTCCAGTCTTTGTTTCGTTGAGCCCAGTTCCTCCACTCTGCTGCAGCCCGGCTGTGAATGAAGCCTGGGAAGCAGGCGAGAGCCCGGTCCACGGACGGAAAGATGGCGGCGAAACGAGGGGGCGTGGAAACGCGCGCAGCGCGTCACCTGGTTGTGTGTCAAGTCCGCGCAGCTGTGGTGCCGTTAGTTTCTGCACAGATCACGTGACCCTCGTCCGATTCCTCCTCTCTGAAAAGACGCTAACCTAAAGCGCCAAGAAATCTATTGAGAAAAACGAACCACCGTGTTGGCGCAGGCGGACTTATCCTATTCACATCGCCCCCGTCAACAACACATGCAGCTAAAAGGAGAAAAAAGGTGTAATTCCAAATGTCCAATAACAATCTAATTAGCGAGTCATTCCGGCTTATTGACACTACATCCATTAACGTCAGGGTAAATGTCTTAATGACTGTGATTGGTGTTTTATTACACAGGCAGGGAGAAAACTAATTATGGAGAAGCGGCCTAATGAGTGTGGGTAGAGAGCCGGGGCCTGTGATCCTCGAGTGGATTAGTTGTTTGGGGCGAGGAACACCGGAGAGGATCACAGAGGCTGATTTGCATCACTCAGCAGCGACGCCATTTCTAATCTCTATTCAGGGACGAGGGGACGATAATGGCGAAAAGACGACTTCATTTGACGCCGGGTGAAGTTCAATCAAGCCCTGTCGGACGCGAGGTTTGATTTTATGCATGGAAAATCCACCTCCGCCACTTTGAGACGAAAAACTAGATGCAATCACGGCCATGTTTTTTTTTTTTTTTTTTTTTCAGAAACCCACTTGAACTCTTGTTGCCTTTCAGTTAAAGTGGAGCCGCAGCACAGATGCCGTTCTGTCTGCGTGTTAACACAATACAGCTCTGTTTCCTGTACCGGACAAATGCATTTGCGGCGTGTCTGCAGCAGCTCAGCGCGTTGCCTCATCAGCGTCGACCTCGCCGTCTGTTTTCCTGAGGAGGATCCTCTCTGTTCGCGGGCCGCAGTGGGAACGGAGCATTCACCTCAGTGGAAAGTTCCGCTAGATAGAGAAGTGACCCGCGCGTTCAGTCGCCGCCAAAAACTTTGTTCATATCACGTTTGTTGATCCAGCTTGTGCACATAACGAGAGGAAAGTTCTCACAGGCCCCCGTCCTGCCTCTGCGTGATGCACCAGCCCTGCTCTGATCTGAAGGGAGGGAGAGTGCGGACCTAAGTTTTGTCGAGATTCATGTCTGAAAACACGTCGGTGGTTTTCCCGGCTCGTGGTGCCGATGGCCTGACATTAATGGAGAACACAGCTTGAACTTCCCGCACTGACTGTATAATTGGTTGGCCCCTTTGGAGTATTTTGCGCTGGGCATCGTAGGAGCAGTATATCAATACGCCGAGCACGAGCCAAGACAGATGGGCTCTCGTTTGGAGACGCTTCAGGATTGTGTGTTTTTGTGTAAAACTCCCAGAGGAGCAAGTTAAGGGTTCCCGCTGATGCCAGAGCCCCTCGGCTACAACAATAACATCTGCGGTTTGGATTAGACACGTTGGTGATATCACCCCTTTTAATAATACGCCTGCGTTAAAGCAGTCTTACAGAAAACACTTATTGTCCATGAAGTTTAAAGAGGAGCAGGATCCAACACAAATGATGAGCGGTGCTGCACAACCGCTCTGTTTGAATTCATGCGCTTACTATCAGCTTCACATGTTCAGAAAACTTCATGGAGACAACTTCCCTGTTGAGAATTCACTTAAAAAAAAAAAAAAAAAGGCCTTAAATTCTCTACTTAAGTAAATGTGGACGTTAAGAGTAGTGTACTTTTTCTTTACATCACTTACATAAAAACTCTCAAGCCCTTGTGTTTGCCAGAAACATTCCAGCACTTTCATTTATGTGGCGACGCTTTAAATTACAGCCCGTGATTGCAGTTTAAACATCCTTTATATACAGGGCATCAATAAAATACTCGGTGCTGCGCTATAAATGCAGTGACAGGGCGAGGAGGTAACACATTTGTGTTTGGGAACTGTACTCGTGTTGGAAGTATGCGTGGGAAAAAATGTACCACTTCAACATGCACATTTAACGACAAAGTATTTGCAGTGACGAGAAAAAAAGACAACTGTATTTTATAGCCCGCAAGTTTCCTCACCTGTTCATTTCTCAAAATGTTGTGTTTATAAATATCTGAACACATTATTTTTAAACTGCAGTTTGATCCAAACCAACTCTGTTGTCCCTGTCAATCATTATATTTCATTGTGAGCACCAACTTTGAGAATGACGACAAAAAAACCCCACAGAGTCGTGTGGAACCAGGCCGAGCAGCTTCCAGTTGAATCATGACCACAAAACATTTGATTCAGGGCAAAAAAATATTGGAAAACTTAAAAACCCACAAAGAAATAAGACATGTCAAAAGACATTATCAAAAGTGATCCTTTCAAAGTTCTTGAATTTGGTTCCCCTGAGACATGTCGCTATTACACCTGAGGACTCTGGGTAATGTAGAGCAGATAAAACCGCAAATAAAACCTTTTCCTTATGACAAACGCTTTCAGAATTAAAAGACATTATTTTACTATTGCTACCATGGATGGTTAAAATATTATGGCTGTTGACAAAAAATCTATTTTCAGAAAATGAATGGGATTTTTGCTAGTATTTAAAGTAGTATATAACTGGTGTATATGCTTCTGTCTTGTTGTGATGGTGGAGAAGAGAAGAACAGTTACATCTGACTGATTCTAATTTACTTTAAAAGGAAAAGAAATAAATCTCTGCGTCTCATCGTCACTTTGTTTTTACATACTTTATTTCAGATGAATTAATTTTCACTTCTATCCGGCTGTTCAATAGCCAAACACTTAATCAATACTTTTCATTACAGCCGTCTACTATTCAATGCAAAAAGGTAAAAAAAAAAAAAAAAATTCAAACAAAAGAAAAGAAATTTTCAAAAAACAAAAAACAAAAGCCACATTTGTTTCATGTGTCATTAAATATATTCATTTGTGATAAACATAATATATTAGTATTACAGGACAGTACACAACCATTTGCAATGGACACTGCTAAACAACATTTACAAGCCAATGTATAAACATGAGCAGATCATTATTCAGTTATAATATTTTATGGAGAGCGGGGGTGGGGGTGGGGGGAGTACCTTTTATGCAAACGCCTGCAAAACCAGTTGAAATGTGTCGGCACAGATGTGTTGGCAGAGGTTTTAATAGCAGGCTGTAATTTTCAGATACAAACGGCTTGATGCACAGTGTGTGTGGTAAACATTCATTTATTTGTCTTTCCATGTATTAAGCTTGTAGTATTTAAGGAGTGTGGTTAAGTTCACATGGAGATCATCTAGTTAAAGTTTAACAACAACAAAAAGTAACACTATACAGCTATATAACACGGAGACATTCGCTCGTGCCTTTTTGCAGAGTACCGAGTCTTGGTCGTGGGATCCGGTCGTCAACGCGACGCGTTGCGGTGACGGACGTCCCGCCGCTCCACAGGGTTCTTCTCCCACAGCACTGAGCACTGAGTACAAATAAAATGTGCACGTAGTTCACGATGGGTGTTAGGCAGCCACAGTAAATAAGAGCATGCAGCGTGTCAGTGGTTTGAGGAGTCGCTGTGATAGGTCGATATTTCACGGGACGTCACCGACGCTCACCTGCAAACATTTGGGGCATCACACTTGAGCTTTTATCTGAGTAACATCTGAGACGTCTCACACGAGTGCAGCTGAGAAAACTTGAACCGTGACAAAAAAAGTCAATTCCCATGGCGGGAATATAAAGGCCAAATGAAACGAGCATGAGTTCATTTTCATCCGTGTTCTTGTGTGAGACGTGAGTTGGGTGGGAGTCCTTTCCTTTTGGACGCTAAAAAATAATCCTTTAATCCATTTGAACATATCTCATATGTTCTAAAATGTCCTGACTAGTAAAAATAAGTGCATGGTTGACACGTCTACTCTACGTCTACTAAAAATGTCTACGTATGCACATCTGGTTACTTTACATTGCAGAGGTCACAACCACAACATGCTGCTGATACATCGATACTTGCATGTAAATAGAATGAGGAGAGGATCGATCGCAATATGGCATTTTGTTCCCACAACACCGAGGTAACACTCAGACAGAAGCTGCTTCCAGACCTGCACCGTACACGTCTGGAGGCAGCTCTATGAGCCGAGGGCTCTCAGGTAGAATCTGACCACAGTTACAAACGATTTCACAATTTTTTTTTTTTTAATCACTCTCAGCTGCTGAAAAAAAGTTTCTCCAAAGTTTGGCTCATACGTGAGTGGAGTCCTGCGGTGCCATGCTGTGACTCGTCAGTGGAAATGGATCCTCCGGAGACTCAGAGAGGGCGACTCGGTGTAGACGCATCGCTCTTTGAAACGACCAAACGAGGGAAACGGCATCGTGGGTGAAATAGGCTGTGACGTAATCTGTAATATTAGGTGCAAACTCTGCAATTACACTACAAAACAAACCTCGAAAGACGAACAGAAAGTTGTAGAATGAGCTCCTTCACAAAAGTTCCTAAAATCAAATCTAATCTCTTCGCTCCACCTCAGAGCAGCAGCACTCAGTCCTTCCCCGTCCCTCCTACTTTTCACCTGTGTCCCTCTCCATCTTTTATTCTTCCAGTTTATGTTTGAACCCTCTCCTCCTCCGTGCATCCATCTCAGCATAGAGGCGTTATTTTTCCGCCCCCACCTCCGCCTCAAGCTCCCCTCTCCAGCTACTTTTAGCACTTTCCCCTCTTGTCGCGCTGTTGGAACTTCCTCAGCCGGCGGCCCCACAGGTCCTTCCAGGGGATGAGCAGACTCCCCTTGTCCGCCACCACGCCGCTCTGCCCGGGGGAGTCGTCGTCCGTGCCCAGGAGCAGGTACTTCTTCCCGGGCTTGATCTTGGGGCACTTGCAGGCCACGTCTTTGGCGCGCACCCACAGCAGCTGGTCCCCGCGGCGGATGCGGTGCTCGCCTTGCTTGTAGACGGAGATGATGTTGACGGTGAACTTCCACCACTCGCCGGCTTTGTCTCCTTTCAGGACGTGCACTTGGACGGCTGGTGGAGGAAGAGGAGAGAAGGAGACGGGATTAGTCGTGACTCCTAATGAGACCTCCTCCTGTACCCCACCGTTTGAACTTGGTCCACACATTGAACCAATACCTGAACAGCACATGCTGGGACAGAGGCTGCTGGCATGTGATCAGAGAGCTCTGAATGCGGAGGTTAGCTGAAGGCTGGGAATCAGTCATCTTCTAATCATGAAGCCGCTTAAAACAAAAATCTGAGTAAGACACGTGACCTGGGTGCGAACAAAAATCTAAAGGAGTTGCAGCTTTTGTAAACAGCATCATGGCGCTTTACACAAGTTGAGGTTTGGGAGTGAAGCCTGGTGGAGTAACGTCAGACGTGGACGTCGTATATTCTGTGAATAACAACATAATCATTCATTAGCAGCTGGTGGAAATGGTCTAATCAAATTGTTCTGAAAAAGGTAACCTGTGATGCCAACGTCATATAAAAGCAGCTGTTCAGCCTGAACCCCCAAACTGACCTTTGACCTCTACTCAGAAACATTCTCCTCATTACTGCAGCCGTTGTCATAGCACGCAAACACAAAGGAGAACTTTGAGACGGAGCCCACTTTGCTGGGTAAGACAGGGAACTTGCTTTGTTCCTTATTTTTTGTAAAAAGTGTCTCAAGGAAGAACTTCAGGAAGAAAACTGCCACATCTGCAAACAGTATCAAATCGTTTCCAGTTGGTCGATCGTGTACGAGACCGTCCGACGACCTCGGGCTACATCGTCCCGGACCTGGTAACTATCGCAGCACCACTGGTGGCAGAAAATTGTAATATGAGGAAATGAGTAAAGCTTCCTCTGCAGAGCCCCCCCCCCCCACGTCGATTCTCTGTCGGATTCTCTGCCATTACTGCATCACACTGATGTGAACGAGAGGCAAACAGCTCGGCACCAACGGAGCTAATCTGTACTTGAGGTGAAGTGGGTTTACTCAGGAATGTGCCATTAACTTTCGGGGGGTGGGGGTGTTCACTTCCAATTGAGAAATCTAATCTAATCTGAAAAAGTTGGGATTAGATGATGGGAAACACTTGTGGTGCCTGGGACACGTTTTTATATTTACCTTCTGTTTAATGTTTGTTCCAGTTAGTAAACTGTCAGGGCGCTGACTTGAAAGTGTTATGACTCTATTTCCTCCATTGTTTGATTCTGGTACGCTCGGTACGCTGGCCTTTTTCGAATGAGGAGAACCGGAGGAGCGGGCTGCTTGAGAGTGTGTGTGTGTGTGTGTCAAAATGCACACAATTTCGGAAGAAAGCCGGTTTGTTGGGCTGAGGAGAGCGAGCTCTCACAGCCCTGCCATTCATCGCAGCACTCTCCTTCATCCACACACATAAAGGGTGCGTGTGAGGAGGGGGGCTTGTGTGCAGGAGGAGGAGGAGGAGGAGGAGGAGGATAGGGGGGTTCCACTATTTGTCTTCCCAGCCACAGAAAAATCAGGATGTGTTTCCGACCTCATGAGCTATCCAGGTTCTGCTCCCAGAGTTCCATCCAACTCGGCAGCGTGAGAATCCCGCGGAGATAGTGAGCGCTCTCCTCTCGGCGACGGCGTCCAGCCGCAGTCTGCCTCGCTTTCTCTCTCAAGTGTGTTCTCAGCGTATTCACACACACACACACACACACACACACACACACACACACACACACACACACCTTGTGCCACTCGGCTGGAGCTGAAGTGAGACTGAGCGCCCGGGGTCAAACAATCTATTAGGAAATGGAGCTCGGTGTTTGGTGAGAGCGACAGTGAAAGGGAGGAGATAAGTGTCCGGTGATCCTGCTCCGGCACAATGGCCGCCAGCTGAGCCTCTGTCCCAGCCAAGCTTCCCACTGGGTGGATCTTCGGCGGGCAGTGTGCTCCGGCTTGACACAGCACGCCACCAACAAGCCAGGGCTAATGAAATTAGAGCTCGCTTAATTACCGCTCTGAGGCCCCTGTCCCCTCTGGTTATCAGCTGAGTGAATGATCAGGGACCTCGGGCGAGCGCAGAGGGGCGGCCGGGGAGGCCGGGCCGGCTCGGGGGCGCCCTGCCTTTGAGCACCACCCCGGAGCATCGGTAAACACGCGGCCCTTTGATTCATTGTCCTCCTGGTGGCAAGGGAGAGGGAGGGTACGTGTGTGCAGAGGCGGGTTCGGGGCGAGAATATAATCCCTTTGTGTCCGCCGTCTCCGTAGCTACGGCATTGATGAAAAACAAAAATTGAATCAACAAAACATATATTTCTCTCTCTCTCTCTCTCTCTCTCTCTCCGGGGTGGCGATCCGTCACCGTCTGCCTAATTTACCACCTGTTTGCGCCCAGAGGAATGCTGGGTGCCGGCAGAGCGCACAACTGTGTTTAAACAGAGGGCCCCTTCCCGTGACCCCTGGGGGGCCTGCACCAGTACTCACACATCAGGGTTGTGGCCCCCAGAAGAACAGAGGGGAGAGACTCTGAAGGCCCACAAAAGAGGAGCGACAGGCCTGAGAAATGAATTAGACCGAAGCGGTGGATGTGGGGGGGGTGATGGCGGCCGTCCGTCCGTCCAGCCTCAGGGTGGCTCGCAGATGCTTTAGAGGAACTTCAGAGGAACCACCCGTGCTGCTCGAATCTCTCCGACTGATTTACAGACGCAGCGTTGCTCTCAGCTCCAGAAGACGAAGATGAAGATCGGAGTCGGTGGGAATACGGCTCATCTCTGGCTCCGGCGCAGAATGCAACAAATGGCCTGAATTAGTATTTAGCCTCTAACTTTTAGAGGGGGAATGAAACCTATTTGGCCGCCCCTCTGCTGGACGCCGCTCAAAGTGCACAGAGCTGGTGTGCTGACAGACGGTCGACGAGGTTCCTCTGGTGATGATTTCCAGTGAAATACATCAACATCAGAGGATCTGAAAGAATCACAGCAGAGGGAACAGTGACGAAGGTTTTACTACAGCTGGCTCGCGAGCCGCTCTGCCTCAGCTTCTCCTCTGAATTCCCTGTGACAGTTATTCTTCCAGTTAATATCGAGCCAACGTTGGAAGGAAAACCTCAGAGAAAAATGCAGAGGGGCTCCAGAGATGCATTCTTCAGCTCTGGATGATCTCAGCCTCGGACTTCCCCCCCGGAGTGTCTTCTGCCCTCCGGTCAAAACTCTGGAGAGTGTCCGAACGAGTCTCATGATCTATTTTTAAGGATCTGTCGATAACAGATGAACCGAAAGACGAATGATGTCACAGTGATTAATGGTGCAGAGGATCATTTCCCACGAGGAGGGGCAGCGACAGACAGTCGAACTGTTTAATCGATCATCTTATTTCTGAGCTGGAACATTCTGCTTATTTACCTCGTTGGGTTCGTTTCAGCTGCATCACTTGTTCTGTTGGTTCACTGACGACTTAATGCAATTCCTGTGTGTTTTGGCTTCTCTTATCTTCTCTGCATTTGCTGGAAAACGCCTGAAGCTTGAGCCAAACGCACGAGCACATGCCCTGCAGGGCTGGAAGGTGCTGAGGGGTTTGTTTTATTGGCTATAATTGAGGAATACAAAAAGGTCCAAAAAGATCTTGAGATGAACTCGACATCAAAAAAAAAATAAAAGGCTGCGTTCATTCCGGGCGTGTCCTAATTGAGTAATTGGGAAGACTGGCGAGAGTCAATAACCACAATTACCCAGATTTTTTTTTTATGATTTACTCGTTCTTGAGTTTTTTTTTTTTTGGTTTTGGAACATTGTTCATCAGAAAGCGGCTCTGAGTGTCAACATCGTCAACACTTCTGCTTGTCCAAAATGAAACATGGAGCCCTGGCTTTTTCAAACTAAAATGCTCTAAAACAGACTTATAATAATGTGGATTTTTTCTCATTCTGATCCACAAAGCCTCGTCCCTGGACTCTCGCCTGTCCACTATAGTTTCTACTATAGTCCCGGCTGCTGCCTGTCCTTGGTTTGTTCTTCTTCTTATTTGCTGACCCGGGGCTGGAGGTTATTCATGGACATCTCGTGGATTAAATAGAGAAATTCAAAGTGAGAGGGTACTGGCTCCTAGTCGTGAAAGCTCAGTTTTAATTGTGCACACACTCCGTTTGCACACCCTCTGAATTCAGAGAGAGAGAGAAACATGTGTTTTCGTCTAAAACCTGTTTTAGTGGACGTGACCTGAGAGCGCGTACGTCAACTGTCAATAAAATCTGGAGCGCGGCACCAGGGTGTGGGTCGGCTCAGCTCGGCATCTGATTAATCGAGACATGTGACCTCTTGACTGCTGGCGGAGGCCGGGCAGCGCACATTCCTGAAAACTGGACTCACTCACCGTAGTCTTTTTTACAGTACTTCTTCATGGTGATCTTCATCTTTCCCTTGGACGCTTTGCAGTGTGATTCACAATCTGGGGAAGGAAGGAAAGAAAGAACGAAAGAAAGAGTCAGACGTCAGTTTTCACCCTGCGACAGTGGTCACACCAGCTGGTTGCGTTTCACTCTTCGTGCCCCCGGGTTTAATAGATGCCTTCAGAGCGCCCTGGCTGACACACACTTCCACCGCACTCCTCCCAACGTCACTGTCCTGGCGTGCACTGTGCGATCCCCGAGCCCTGCGGAGGTCACTCCCACACAAAACAAGGTCACGGGGGGAGAAATTAGTTGGTGACGTTTTTCCGAAAAAGTTAGCACGGGCCCTTTGCAGCACGGACTTATGATGAATGTTGCTCTTACTCCTGCGTGCACGTACCTTGCGTGCCAGAGGGCTTTTATCGGTGGCCGCTGCCGCCGCTTTGTCACCGTGCCTCGTACCTTTTATGCAACGGGCGGACCGGCGGTGGCACCGGAGGCCAAACCAAAATTGAAATCATTTGTTTCCCTCCACTTTCCACTGACTGACACAAATTGGAACCAGATCATCTCCGAGTATTGTCCCCCCTCCCACTCCACCTCTCCCAGAGCAATAAGCCCTGTGCTCTTTTCTAGGGGGGGTGGGAAAGCTGGGCTGGGCACTCTGACGGGAAAGGGGGGGGGCAGTGGAGAGAGAGAGAGGGGACCTTTCAGCTTCCCTGAATATGGACAAACTTCATTATTTCTTCCAGCCCTCTGTCCAGTCTTCCCCTTTCTTCCCCATTATACTCTGTGTGAATGAGGTTGCCTGGGTAATGATGGAGGAAGAAAAAAACGCCCCTCTCCTCCCTCTCAAAAAAAAAAACAAAAAAAAAACAGAGGAGCGTTTTGGGACGTGGGCTGAGGATCGAATTCATGTATGTAGAGAAAGCGTTTCTGCTGGAATGCCTGGCTGCTTTTTTCTGGGGTGGCGGGAGCAATAAGAAAAGAGGAAATCCCAAAGTAAATGAATTTGACGAGTCCATATCGAGCATGCCTGATTTCCATGTAAATGAAGTGGTGAGGGCGGAGGGGGGGGGCTTCATCTGCCACTGGCCCCTGGGGGCCTTCATCATACCTCTCTTTGATAGCTGACGTTGCCCATTAGCCCCTGAGCGCAATCGCCGCACTGGGCCATTACACCCCCTGCTCTCATTAAGGTCCAATCTCCTGCTGCGAGGACAAATGCCCCCTTTGTGTGTCCCCCCGCAGCAGTGCCACGTTCTTTGGGGGCCCCTGGGGACCGCACTGCTCCTAATTTGGAGGGTGGTGTCTGCGCAGAGTTTCTGACGGGAGTCCAAGCTCCTAACAGCCTCGGCAGCGCAGAGCGGGACTCACAACAAAGCTCGGCAAAGTCAGTGGCGCCACTCGCGTCAGACGCTGATCGACGACCAGGAGTGAGTCAGCCCATTCACCCCAGGCCTGTATCATGGAGATGCACTGTAAGTGAACACATTAACAGCCAAGGCAACAGGCTTGCACATCGGCCTGCTGGGTAATTACACCCATGAGCAGTTCACAGTTGAAACCTGCAGGTGAACGTCACCGTGGCTCATCTTCTAAAGTCAGCAGCACACCAACAGCGGGCTCGGCAGCCAGACTTGATTGAAATACAAACTGGTGCAAATGAAGCATGTAATCAGATTAGGGCTGCAGCCCTGGGGAGGCTGCAGGGCAGGCTGGGAATACAGGCAACGAGGCCACTGGGAGCACTGGCAAAATATCTGGAGTTTGCATCAGCGCCGTGCAGGCCTCACCGGTGCGTGTTCTGGAAATCTATGTGAGAGACAGACACGGGTACAAAATGTGATGTGGTGTGTTTGGTGGCGTTTACCTGACGGCTCCTCGTAGCTGCTGTAGGTCGCTGTGGGAGATGCGACTGGGATCTCTGTGACAAAGAGGAGCAAACGCATATATTCAAACTCTTCATCGTATGGCAATAAATAGAAAATACTGATATTCATTCAGTTTGACCCCTGAGCACAATGAAAAACACTTCCACCGATTTGTGGAAAGATATGTAAGAAAGTGGGTTTCCTGTTTAAAGCCCGGTTCCCTCCTCATCGGGGTGCATGTGTTACAGTCGGACAGAGCCAACGCCGGCAGTCTTGTTAAAGTCGGAGCTGGCAGGGAGGTAGAGAGCGCGAATATTTAATATTGTACTATTAAAACCCAAAATATATGAGAAACCAAATATATTCTGCTCTTTAAAAACCCTGCTTCCTCCTTTTTACACCAACAAAACGAGACAAAGTCCAGCTTTGCAGGTTTAAAGGGTCGTCGTGGTTTCCAGCCAAATGCCCACTTTGATTCCCGGCCTGATTTCCATCCATCGGTGAAATGTCACCCCGGTGACACGGGGGCCGATGGTCGGCGCACGCATGACCTCCCAGGCTTTTATCTTATCTGCCGGTGCCAGCCGACTGCTGGACGCTCGCAGCCGAAGCAGCTACTATGGCGACGCGTCTCTGTCTCTGCGCGGCGCTGGCGTTTATTGCCGAGCGCCTGGAATCTGCAGGCAGCAGATACAGCCAATAAACATATCAGCCATCATTCCCCTGGACTCATTCTGGGGATTTATTGTGAGACGGGCCGTTAACGGTGTTGAAGGCACACAAGGCCATGTTAGGCAAGCAGTAATGGTCTGTTTATCCAGGCTCTGGTTTAAACAGCCAAACATCTATCCAAAATAATGGAACAGGGGTATAAAAATAACACGAGATGAGCGTGAGCCATGAATTCGTGCGTAACAACGCGTCCTGTCCTTTTCAGGTCTTGTCCTGGGGTAATTATCAGATTTGCTGTCGCTCGTGGAGCCTGAATCAGAGCTGCGGGGTCTGGCTGAGCGCATTCGTCTGCAGGTCTTCAATTAATTTGCAGGAGAAGTTATTTGATTTATTGTCACTGTCGACTAATATCTTGACCTGAAATCCCTGAATGAAGGAGCCTGCCACAGCTCATGGACTCTTATTTGACAGGAGGGTTGAGGTGCGGACACTTCAAATATATAATGCACAGACTGTTTATATAGAAGGAAAACGCGTCTCCGCTTCCTCCCACAGTCTGGAAATGAAGCCACCACATCCCATCTTAGACTATTAAAAAAAACGTTATCATACATCTTTTGTTTTAAGAATTCAAACGGTTTACAAAACCAGCAGCTTACTGATGCAGGGGGCGATGGGCGAGCGGCTCTGCTGGTAGCCTTTGGCGCAGCGGTTGCAGGTGATTCCCGTCACGCCGTCCTTGCAGGGACACTGGCCCGTCGTCTGGTTACACGTCTTGCCCGCCGCTCCCACGGGATGACAGTCGCACGCTGCGCGGGACAAACGAAAAGACATGTTCCCCGAGTAAACAACTTGGGGTGGGCGGTTTACAAAACCAGCAGCTTCACAAAACAAATATCGGCTTTCAGATGGCTCCAGTGTGCGTCTGGCGTGTCCTCTGCTGACTCTACATATTCCATACAATAAAAAAAAAAAAAAAAAAAAAATGAAACCCTGTTCAAGCTTTAAAAAAAAGAAATACTGAGAAATCATCCACATTAGTGAGGCCTCTGTTTTCCTTCCAGAACATCACAGATGGGGAACTGGGCCTCGGACCAGAACAAAACCTCAATCAAATTGCACCGCTTCACTCCACCCATAATGACCAGAGGACTCTTTATTAGGTCTGCTCTGGAAACAGCAAATAACTTGATTAATTGTACTATTTTACTCTGAGTGCACAGTATCGCTTGGTGTGTGTGTGTGAGAGCTTCTTGGGATTCAGCTTGGTGTCGCCTGCAGCCCCGGGATCTGTGTGCTCTTCAGATTGCGTTCTCAATCTAAAGCTTTTTGGCAAATAGCTCCTCGCAAATACTCCCTGAATAACGTCTGCCATTAATGGACGAGTGGAACACAATTCAAAGTCCAAGTATGCTGTTATTTGGGAGGATCACAAGTTAGATGTTGAGAAATTTGTTCTGTGTGTGTGCTCTGCCAAACGTTCACCATAAAGCCAGCGTTTGAAGTGGAGGCCCAGCCTCCCGACGAGCCCTGCATGTGTTAAACGCACCGACAGCTTGAAGTGGTCCAGGAGAGGTCGGAGTTACTCAGAGTCTGAATTTACTTCAGCTTCATTAGCCCAACAACAAGCTTATTAAATCTGAAGTCCGTGTTTCCTTGAATGAAATCGGCCATTTTACATTTTATTACCATTGAGAATTCAGCACCTCCATGTTGTTTACTCAGGAAACCACTTCTAAATTCCCTAGATCCCAAATTTTTTTATCAAATAACTAATAAGAGTCATGGAAAAGTCTTAAAAATCGTAGGAGAAAAATCAAACAAATATTCAGTTTGGGTTCCATCAATAGTTCCCATATCCGCCGAAGAAGCCTTTTAGAACGGAGCCCCACTTGGTTGCATGTTTTTGAAATATTTAAAATCTGTGAGTTGTTAGAACTTAGTTATGTCCTAAATCAGCCAGTGCACGACATGTGATGGGACAGTTCATCGTCAGAGAGGGGACGACGATGTTTTTTCACCCGTGTCTGTGCAACAACCTGGAAACATTAATTAAATTTAACCTGCAGTGGGGGGGGGCATGTGGGGCTGAATGTTTGCTGAGGGGGTCGGGGGGGGGGGGGGCCCCCAACCAGGGGGTGGGGGGGGGAGGGGGTCGGGGGGGGGGGTGCACCCAACCATGCACGTGCATCCTCGTCTCTGTGGAGTCGCTTTCTAAAGCCAAACACGCGCAAGAGCACCGGGAGGAAAACAACTATGAAGTGAGTCGCCGAGAGGACGTTGTGTTGAAGCGTTGCGCAGAGAAAAGGGGGTGTGGCTGAGAGCAGACTTCCTCCCGGGCCGCGTTGGCACGCCGCGGCGTTTCCTGTCCAACAACAGCAGGGCGGGATGGACGTCTGAGCCGAACAATAACTAATCGCGGTTTGTAACTGATGTGACGTCGCCGTGCTTTTGTCACCTGAGGAGAAAAGGCAGCAATCAGCGTGGGTGGGTTTGAGTCCGGAGGAAGGAGCCGAGGTGTGAGGACTGACGGGCGTCCAGCTGGCTGCACCTTTACTTTAAAAACACATGGACTGCGCTACAGATACAACACAACACACGTCAGTAACACTGAGGCGTGGCCGAGCCAGATCAGAAATCTTTTCCGTTTGAACCCAGCCCAAACCAAACGTGTGAAAAAGTTCAGACTGGCCGAGCGGAGCAACGCAGCAAAGAGCCATTTGTCATTCCTTGAACGCAGACGATCCATCAGGCTTATGTTCAGTTAAACAGTAAATCGATCCGTCTCAGTTCAGTTCTTGGGTCTCCTGAGCTGAGGGAACTAACTAATGAACAGGGGAGCCTTGGTTTGGAGTGCAGACGGTTACGTCCTGTTGTTGTCTCCGCGGGGACGGGGTGGCACCAAAGCAGGGACATGTCTCTGTCTTTAGCGTGTGCCATCAGAAACGTATGATGGCATCGAGTGACTCTCAGAGGCTCTGCAGTGAGATTTGCTCATTTCTGTCAAGTGAACAGATTAAAGAAGAAGGATCAGTCTTCAGCTGGATTCACTGATCCCCCTCTGCTCTGACTGTTCATCTCGCTGGGATCCGGGCGCAGGAATGTGTTCCACTCGTGTTCTTTGTGCGTCCATGGGATGTTCCTCGGCTGCGTGTTTGGACAAAGTGATTGAGTGACAGCAGTTTGTTTGCTCAGAGCGTCGGAGGCCGTCTTTATTCCCCCGAGGAGCTGCGGGACAGAAGGAGCTCGGCTTTTGTCTCCGTGCACATTAATCCTCGGCAGCTTGGTCCTGACGTACGAGCTCCGCACCTGTGTGTGTGTGTGTGTGTGTGTGTGTGTGTGCGTGGTGAGGGGCGATTAGCGAGTTGTTTCCACGGCTCTGTGCCGTGGATCAGCTCACACCTCGGCTCTGCTTGTTTTGTTGGTGCTGTCAGGATCCACAGAGGATCCGCGGAGCAGCACGGGTCACTTCACTGACACCATCGCAGCTGTGAGCCTTTCTCTTCAACTTTAAAAGAAATTCCTTCAGGACCTCGAGTGTGAAGCGGAGCTCAGAGGCAGACGTGAGCGTAGAGCGTGTTCACACTGTGAAGTTGATGTTAAGATTCATTTTGTACCCAATAAAGTGACAACAAGGTGTGCAAACACTCCATCTATCTCCCCAGGAATGAAAACTGCTGTTCAAAATACCCACCGAGGCAAAAACAAAGAAGAGCAGTGTGTATGAAAGATTTAAAAATGGAGGAATACAGAGAACGGATGATGCTGTGGTCGCTTACCTTTGCAGGCCCTGCGGTGAGAGATGGACTTGGTCATGTCCCTGTAGTAACCCTCCTTGCAGTAGTGGCAGTGGCGTCCCGCCGTGTTGTGGCGGCAGTTGAGGCAGACGCCGCCGCTCCTCCGGCCCGACAGCTTGTACAGCTCCATGTTGAAGCGGCAGCGGCGGGCGTGCAGGTTGCAGTGGCAGGCTGGGCGGACACAAAGACGAAAGAAGCTCAGGTTTTTTATATCAGTTTTATTTTTTTATTTTTTTATTTTTTTGCTGATGCCGGTGAACCCCAAACCCCTCGCGAAAACCGAAACACACTCGCAGCGCGGTGTGAGTTTCATATCGAGACAACAGGTTACTGAACCAGATGGCGCAGCTTTGCCTGAGAACAATGGAGCGTCTGCAGGAAGCCTCCTGGACCAGGCTTTCTTTCGCTTGGCCACCTGCTTGTGAATTTAACCTCTGACCCCTGGCGATGTCAGGCAGGAAAGGGCTCTTCCGCTCTCCCACACATCTGAGCGACGGGTGCGTCCCGTGATTTATTGTCATTGCTATTTTCACTCGTTGATATTGACCTCCGAGTTCAGGTCCCCCGCGCTCTGATGACGTGTTGCCGCGGTTTCAGGCCGCTGCTGCCAAGTTTGGTCTTGTGGGAGTGTTCGATATTAAAATAAATAAAAGAATCTGCGATAATAATAATAATCATCATCATCATCATCATATTGACCAGTTCATTAATCAAGTAAAAACAAATAAATGGTTGGCTCGCTCCTGTTCTTACTCAGGTCAAACCAGAACAACGCTGATGCAGCTTTTGTTAAACTACAAGGCGGCCGATTAGTTCCCACCAGAAGAAGAGAGCAAGGCTCGAAGCTCGGGTGTAAATAACAAATTAAACCTCATCTCCCTCACAGCTCAGTACTCTCTGAACGTGGAGATGCAGACGATAAGATCCACATATGCTCCACGTCCATCGGAGGTTTGAATCACGTACAAACGCACTCACACCTGCCACCAGGGACCAGAGCCGGCAGCTGGCTGGGATTCAGAAACACTCCTTTTGAATGGGGGGGGCAGACACACACACACACACACACACACCCCACCTCAGTGTTTGGCAGCTGTCACAGGCTTATCTCCCACACTTCCGTCCTAGGCTTGATTCAACACTCTCTACACCGAGCCTAGAAGAACTCTCTCTCTCTTGCTCTCAAACACACACCCGCCTCCATTTCTGCGGCTTCCCTGTCCCAGATGTTATCTCTGCTTCAGAGACGTGTGAGGGGGGAAATGCAGTGGGGCCTTTATGGTGAACAGGAATGCTCTTAGTTCTCCGCGGTGAGAAAAGGAAATGCAGGTCCCCAACTTTCATCTCCTTTAAAAATAAATAACGCGCAGATGCGTTATTGTCACGTCACGCGTGCGTGAGAGCCTCGTGTGATCAATGAGCAGCTGTTATCTCTGCAGCTGTCCCCGGGCCCTTCTGGTGGACGCTGCGCTATCTCATGCACACATCCTCGCTCCGCTCACACACTCAGCGCCGCCCGGCGACAACGGCTCCGGTGCTGATAAGCGACAGGCTCCCAGTGGCCTTTACAGCCTCCGTCACACGTCGTGTGACACGGAAAGGCGTGGCTCAGGTGAGCGACATTCAAACTTCAGCTGGTTTGGCCCATTGTATGTTCGTTTTCAAATTTTTTGAAAGCTTCTGGCCTCGCCATTAACCCACCCCTTCCTCAGGAGGAGCGATACGAACAGATAAAATCTATAGTGATAGTATTATTGAAAAAAATACTGTGACTATATCTATACGTTCCAACAATGAATCCTCGATCCTTAAAGTTAAATGTCGTTTTTGAACTTCTCAGTTAACATTTTTTTTAATCATATAATAATATGTTAAAATTGAATTCTCAGTCATTCTGATCACGTGATATTCAATGTTTAACGTTGGTGTGTTCTCACTTGCAGCCGCTTGTCGAATTGAAGAGAACAACATTTCTACATGAAATGAAAACTCCAAACTAGATGCAACAGTCATTTTAACAGAGTGTGAATCCTAGAAAAACGCATATAAAGTAATAGTTACTGCCTAACCGCAGCTCGCTGTGTGTTTCTATACGTGCACAGGAGCACGCTGTCTTTTCTGGCCCGGCTCTGGTTTGGTTTGGAGGGCCCTCTCAGAGCGATGCTATTCCAATCTATTTATGCTCGAGTGGCATCCATCAGGCTTGGTGAAGGAAGAGGCCGAGGTGGGCGTGCATACTGGATGGAAATCACGCAGCCCACCGCTCAGCGGAGGCGGTGATTCGCTCTGTCTGCAGAGGCGAGCGCACTTCAGAAACAATCAGCCATCTGTGCGCCGCCACCTCTGATGAGATTCAGTCGTGGACGGTTTGAAGAACTCCAAAGCTGCAGCGGCAGGAATTTACCAGCGTGGACCACAGGTGTCAGATATTTAACCAGCGTGTGTGTGTATGGGTGTGTGTGTGATGTGCACTGAAAAGAATGCACTGCTCCTTCAGAGATGGAGAAAGATGGAATTCCAGCGCAATTGTTGTTTATCCAGGACCAATTACTCTCTGGCTGAGCGTAATCCTGCGCAGACACTTGTATCATGAGCCGATGACGTGCGCGTGCCAAATCAAACAGGGCTCATGTCTCGTCGCAGCCCGGGATCAGAGGAGGAGACGTCACAGATCACAAGGGCCGCGTTTTCACGACAACAGTTGGTTTAGCGGTTGAATGTTTCAGAGACGCCGACGCTGACCGTGTTTGTTGGGAATGTCTCCGTGCGTTTCTGTGTGTGCTGCTGCAGATCTTTGGGCTCGCACACACACACACACACACACATGCATGCTGCTGAAGCTGCACCGAAGACACTCGATCTAAAGTCTGGCTGCATATAGAGCTTATACAATGCTTGCGTAATGGCCGTGCTGCCTGTGGGGGATGTTTCACAAGTGTCACAGGAGTTCATTAATAAACATGAAGGGCCTATTTCAATAAAAACATAGGTTGCACTTGTGGAAAGGTGGTGCATTATTTTACCCCCTGCATAATCAGGACGCTCAGCTTTCCCCCGCGCTTTCAGTTAAATCGAACCATTAAAACAATGCACAGTTATTCTTTAACGCGTGTGTTTTTCCAAGCATATCGTCCATTTCAAATGAATGATGCCCCGTCTAACTCAAGTGTAATATCAACCCTGTTGCTCCGTTTCCCTGCATTCCATTACCAGTACATGTATCTGGCTGTACATGCCCTGAATATACAGCATTAAGTAATTACGCTGTGATTCATGGGTCGTAATGTGAAGCGTTACCATCAACAGTCTGAAGTCATAACCGAATCTTTAGCTTGAAACTGGGACGCTGTATAGCTGCGCTAATAAGGCAATGAATAAGTCAGTGATTAGGCTCCGGGCTGTGGATGTGGTTGTAATGATTATAGAGACATAACTTGGAGTCACTAAATCACAGCGTGTTGCGTCCAAACACGCTGCGCCGATATATCATTATAAATCTGGAAGGCTGGGAATAAATCATAAATAAATTCTGCTGCGGAGGTTTTGTAAATCGCGGCCGTAAATCCAGTTTTATAGCCGGGTGGGATCAGCTGCCACGGCGCTGAGACTAATCTTGATTGAAGCCAACACTCCCGACAAACGCGCTGCTCCGTCGCGCAGCGTTCGTGGACTCTCTCTGATGAAGCGCGTTGGACTCGGTTTGCGCGCACACATAAAAAAAACCAAGTGGCGCGATCCGTCACCCTCAGCTGCTTCCAGCCACGACCTCCGCCAGACGCGCGCTTCCCACAATAAAACGTTTCAATCACGCGTCTCTGCAGCAGCTGGGGTTTTGACGAGGGCGAGGACGACAACAAAGACTTTGTGCGACAGGCTCTCCAGATGATGAATCCTTTTACGAGTCCCCGCTCGGCTTTTGATGATTTCACTGGAGGCAGGAAAAAAATGTAAACACGGAAACGGAGAAAGAAACAATTGGGAGAGTCTTTTATCGCCTGCAGGTTGAAACGGTGACACTATGAGGAGCTCACCTTGGCGTCACGTAATCAAAGACAGCCCCAGAACTGCTCAAAGACTTTCTTCTTTGGCCACGTTTGAAAAGAACGGCTGAGACAAACAACTGAGCCGGACCACGGGAGCTTCAAACATGCAACGTGGTTTTAATGAGACGCACATTAGAGGAAGGGGGGAGGGGCTTTGCTGCTCGTGGTTATCACGTCACGCCCACCTCGAGCAGCAGCCTGAAACCAGAGATTCAGATATAAACCCTCATAAACGGTCAGACCTGCCCCTGGACCAGCGTCAGGGTCCAAACTCACGTCCAGGGCAGAGGCCAACACAGCAGCTGAGCCACATCTGCCTTGTCAGGGGACAGATGTTATCGGCCTAATGACGCCATCGCGGCCAGTGCGTTCCCCGTGGGGGAGTTGCGTCTGCTCCGCGACCATAACGGCATACGCAGGCCCGTAATGAGCCATCGGTCAGCTCACCTTTCACCTCTGAGGAGCTGCCAAAGCACACAGGAGATAAGACATGAAAAGGTACAAGCTGGGCTAATGAATTGAGCCGTCCTCTTGATGAAAGGCTATCTGGAGCCATCTCCCTCTTCCACCTCGGCCAGGTCTGAGCACGCTCCTCTGTGTGTGAGGGTATAAACGCGTCTTATCAAAGCGTAGAGCCAAACGTCAAATGTCGGAGCAACATTTAACCCGAATGAAATGAGAGTTTTACTCTCACACTCTTTGCGTGCACACATTAGAACATTGGACCCCTGTTGACAAACAATGATATTAAAATAATGCCCCCCCCCAAACTTCTTAAGTGTTTCCTCTTCAAACCTTCAGCTTGAGTTCACATCACGCCCACATACTTAAAAAGCCCTCGGCTCAAAGCGCAGCCTCTGTAGCCACGTGTGACCTCTGACCCCTGAAGAATTCGCCCACGGGGCGTTCACAATAAACAACAATTTGGATTGGAAATGTCCTTTTTTAATTTTTTTTTTTTTTTTTTTTTTAATTGCTGGGGATGTGGTTTTAAAAATGTTTCCTCGCATTCCCGTTTCGTTCTTCTAACACAGTGGTGTTCGTCTTTATAGAATTAATTCGCTTGTTGACGCGTTTTATTAACAGTCGCGCGAATGTGTGCGTGTTTGAAGCTGTTGTTTCTGTCCTCTCTCTCACCGTGCAGCCCGCGCTGATGTCATGGGAGGCGTTCCCTCTCCCTTTACGAGCTCCGGCTCTGTGATCTCTGGTGGAGATCAATTAGCCGAGCAATCAGCCCACCTCGTTCTTTTGTGAGAGCGGCTGCTCATAAACCGCACGGTTGCCCGGCGAACGAGGGGGGGGGGGGGCGCCTCAACATAAACAGCCACCCAAGCCCAAGCCGGGTTCTGGTGGCGCTCCAGGTGGGTTTCATGAGGTAATGCAGAGTGACGTCAGCTCGCACGGCGTCCTTTCGGCTCAGCCGGTAAAACTGCGTGTGGCTCGTGAAGCAGCGGTTCTCACTGGGAGCGTCGGGAGGTTCTGAGGAGTTGAGGTCCCTGTTTGATCCGAGTCATTTCACATGTGAGAAGAAAGATTTTGCCGATTGTGTAATCGGTAATGACCGAAGTTATTCGCTGCCTCTCTAAACAGAAGTGGTGCCAGTGATAACACACCCTCTCTTTTGAATAATAATGTGTAACGGCCAGCACCTCTCAGCCCATTTATCCTTTCAGTGTGGCGTTGGAGGCGGTCCAGGGGGGCGGGGTGAGTGGGCGTCTGGTGGCTCACTTGGTCGGAACGCGAACGTCGCTCATTTGTCTCGTCTTTCTCGCGCCGTGAAAAAGAGGACACAAAGAGGAGGTGGAGAGGGAAGCGTGTATTCCACTGTTTTGTGGAGATTTTTTTTTTACTCAGCTTGGACGTGCAGGGCTGTTCTCACGGCCTCTCGGCTCCTCCTCCAGGTCAGGGGTCAGCTGTGTAAAAATTCAACATTCTTGAATCGAGTCACTTTATCAAACGTGAGGCTCGTTCCCCGAGCGCCGGCCAGAGATAGCGAGATCAGTCTGAGAGTAACCAATTAAAGCGTAAAGCTAATGGACGAGCGGAGGAAGTTTCCTGCTGTGACTGGTCGGCAGGAGCTCGGGGCGCCGACCGGGAAATGCTTCCTTTTTCCTGCGTGTGTGTGTGTGTGTGTGTGTCTGCATCTGTAAATGAAAACGCCTGCTGTGATTATTACGATAATATTCTCATGAGCAATATTCTCATTAAAGCGTATTAATTTTCTGCTGTTTGTGTTCGGAGCGCTCTCACAGTGGAGGTGTGGAAACTGCTGCTCCTTTTCCTTCCTCCGCGTTTATTTCCTCCAGTTTATGGGAGAGGTGATGAAAAGGTCCGCGGCCATTAAGCTCCCCAAGCAAATTCTGTTCCCTCCGCTCTGTTTGGAAAGGAAGTGCGAGGTCGACCGCATCCACACGAGAGGAGATTCCCACCTTTTCTCTTCTTCTGTCCCCGGACGGACGGACAGACGAGACGGGCTGGTCGCCTCAGTGCGTCCCCAGCTCGTCTGTCTGTTGATGAATGAACACATCAGCTGTTTTCTATTGTTATAAACTCGCTCTCTGAATCCTGGCATTTGTTGGACTGGAAAAGATTCACCTGGTGGATTTCCAGGTGCTTGAAGTTGGAGGAACACATGTGTAGGAGCCGTCAATTGGGACAGCCCAGTCTATAAATTATTAATTATGTTCACAATTATGTGTTAGTTGTTCCCTCTGTGTCTGATGAGTGGATTCCTGATCGCCATCGTTAGAGCTTCACTTCATTCTCCTTCGCTGAATCACCAGCGTGTGGCTGAATAGCTTGGCCTGCAGTTCCAGTAAAATCCCGACGTTACGCGAACGCAGCCTCGCTGAGCTTGTGGTCAGACGTGATGTTCTCCAGACTGAACCTGAGCTAAACATCCCCACAGGGCCCGGGCGCTGCGGGGCTGCACCGAGGTCCAAATCTTTCCCACAGAGCAGAGAGGTTGTTTTAACACTCTGGCACGCGGCTCCTCCGCTGTGCTCTCCTCTGCTCAGGGAATAAAGGAGGCAAGAAGCCGCGAGGCCGTAAATCATAAACCTGAGGTGACAATCCATCATTCCTCTGGCATGTTTATTGTGCTTCTTTTTTAATGCCCTTTTCTCCGAGGGGCTATTTATAACCGGCCACATCCCCGTGTCAGAAATACCTCTCCCGTGTGATTTCAGATCTCGTCAAAAAATTGAACCCTATAGTTTAACGGCAGCAGATCTGTGTTCTGTGCAGTGGTTTCCCGAGTTCTTCACAAATCAATGGAGGCGATCTGAGGAGCGCCACCTCAGGAAATCTGTGGTCCCGTGGTCCCATCTGTGGTCCCATTGTAAAAGCTTTCTCACTACTGTTTTCATTTTTATCCCAGAGTTTGTCCTGCTGGTTGCTAGGTGGTGTCCAGGACGAGGAAAAGGCTTGGTTCTTCCTGCTGGCTCCCGGTGAACCCTGACCTCGGAATTAATGAGTCAAACGGAATCCCAGCGATCGACGAGGACGCCTCGAACCTCAGCCTCTGTCAGTCTCGCTGTCGTGACTCGTCTGTTGCGTGGAATCTATTCCACTCTCATTCACAATAGATGTCAACAACATCGGCTGTTTTTGATTTTTACTTTGGGTTTTACTGCTCACGAAAAAGCTGCTGGATGACAGCTCGTCTTCTGTGGCTCTGAACTTTAATGGCTTCAGCAATCTCATTGCATCAGTTTTGACCAGGGGTCTTTTAAATGTGCACTATGTGACCTCACCCTCCGTTGTTTGTCCTGGAGCAGCGTGGGATCATGGGAGCCTAGAGAAGAGCGTTACCCCGCCCTGCCCTGTGTTCTCGCCACGGCCGACATCAACCGTCCTGAAGGACGTTAAGGATTAACATTGAAAATGAACACGATTCAGAGCTGAGTGGAAACCGTGACCCCGCTGCCACCTCTCTATCTTCCCCTTCCCTCAGTTCTGTGTTTTCAGATCTGCGGTTGTCTCGTGTGGACGTAAAAACCTGCTGTAACAGACCCCAGGCTCCCTGGGCTCGCTGTACATCACAGCGTAATCTGACATGGTCGTCGGGTTCGCTGCTCTGAGGTCATTCTTTTTCCCAGCTGCCTCTCTGAGTGGGAACCAGACACGCAGCGATATCTCCGGCTCGCTATCATGAGAAATTGCGTCTCGCTGTCTGTGTAAATAAACCGATGACACACGTGCGAGCCTGTTACGAGCTCCGTGAGCTTACGTGGCACGCTCGGCCCCTGGAGGGAGGCGCCCTGATGCTCGTGTCCGATCGGCAGAGGAAGGAAGGAAGTCACTTTTGGCTGTTTGGGTTTGAGCGTGTGAAGGAGCCGTGAGTCATCTGCTCCACGGTAGCCGAGCTGCGCTGGACACGGGAAGACCAAAGGATGGGAACGGGTGGGACACTCCACAGAGGACGCATGTGACAAATGTCTGAGTGACGGAGCGAAGACAACGGACAATGACCCAATGACCAGATGTGACAAAATGGCGGGAGATTCTATGAGAGATAGAGGAAAAATGGAGCCATGAAGGTAGAAGAGCGATGAAGACAAGGGCTGCCTAGATGTCTCCATCTCTCTGAAAACGTCTGAGCGGAGAATCTTCTGCGGGGGAGAAGATTCTCCTCAGTTCACGCCTGAAAGCGGCTTCTGTCTACATGCGCACAAACACTGAAGAGTTACGGCAGAGTGCACGAGCTGCAGCCTGATCCTCCGCCTGTGGACGGTTTCATGTCTGAGCAGGAGTTCTGCCTCAATCACAAACACAGCGTGCAGAGTTGACGACGGTAAATTGATGAATCCCCAGGTTTTCTCTCTCTCTCCGAGCGGAAACACAGAACTCTGGGATATTTATAGTCACGTGGGGGCCGGTGCGCGGCGGTCGGCGTTGTCCTCTCCCCCGTGCATCCTGCGGGATATCCCCTCAGATCCAATAAATGGTTTCTCGTTCTCGCCGAAAGAAGAATTGGCCATGGGGGGGGTGTGAGCGATGGAGACAGCACTCACAAGGATGGAGAAATCCATTTGGAAGCCGAGCAGGCCCACGCAGATTTAATATGGAAAAATAAATATGAAACGGGACGTCTGCGCGTTCTTTGTTTGAGTATGAAGCTGAGAAATGAGACCCCCGGGCTGCGCAACATTTCCCACATCTTGTAAGTGTCTCTCTAACAAGGGACAACGCTTCATTCAGCGATAATTCATCCAGTTGTCATCTTTGTGGTCCAGTTAAAAGACGCCCAGCAGGGAGGACAGTGCGAGCCAGAGAAGCTGGAGACTTTCTTAATGCTTTTCAGGGGGGGGGTGACACAGAACGAGCGTGTGGGGCGTGTAAGCGGCGCTGTCACTGAGCCGGTCGTGTCGGGTGGCAGCGCAGCAGGGGAGCTGGCCGCGGGACTAAAGCCGAGCTGCGGAGCGTGTCACTCCTCTGGCCCGTTAATCATTTCCCAGCTTCCCCTTCTTCGGGGCCTCAAAAGGGGGGATGCGGGGAGGGGGGCCTCGGCGTGCACTAGGTGGTCCTGATGCCACCCGGCACGTCCCGGCTACAGTTGTCAGAGCGTGTTCATGTGTTCAGGGGGCGTGGCTTGGGTGAGCCAATGTTGTTTGGATCACCCACCCCAGCTTTAATCGCTGCAGGTTGTCCAGGGGAACCACTCTGGGTCTGAGATGTGATTAAAGATAAAGTTAATTTGAAGAATAAGCTAAAATGAGTAAACAGGATTTACCTGTTCTGTTTTGGGACAGTCCCTAAATTCCAGTGACCTCACCATCGTGCAGCAGAACAGTGGAATCCTGCAGATGGATCGTGATGGAGGATGGATGGATGCACATTTCCAAATAACTGACTCATACACATTATGATCTGATGGATGCATTCCTATCTGTGGTGTGTGTGTGTGTGTGTGTGTGTGTGTGTGTGAAGCCAGCAGGAGGAGTTATTAGATTCTATTTAAACGTCTTCATTCATGTCCTCATTCGCTGCGTGATGTCCACCAGCCCGAGCATGAAGGACGCAAACGTTAGATCAAAGCCGACGCGGTCTTCTCAAAACATTGAGTCACTTCTCCGAGCTGCCGTCCACAACCCAGTGGAAGAAGAATGGTTCAGAATGCTCTTAAAAGCCCGAGTGAAACCTTTTCTGGCTCGGGACATCGTGTCTGTCTTGAATTATGAGCACAACAAAGCAAAATCCTCCAAACATGCAGCCTGTACCCAGAGGACACTGGATCGTAGCTGAGTGTGGATTCCTTTTTTTTTTTTGCATGTCTTTGTTTTTATGGTCTGGTTTGTCCACAGACAAATTCTCACCAGAGTCACTCAGCTGTGGCGTCCAGTTTCAAATGTATTGTTGTGGAATCCTGAGAAAGTCTGGACACGCTACATGTCATCACTGTTAGCGTGACAGCATGAACATATAATTACAGATATGTGGGGTATAGTTCTACGGCAGCATCCTTTATTCCCGCCTTTGCACATTAATTGCAAATATTGCATCTCTTTCTGTCCATAGGGGATGAAAATAATTACTACTGAGAGGGGAAGAGGACAGAGTGGGGGTGGGTTGCAAATCTTTCACTTTGCTGAAGGGCTTTTTTTTTCCTTTCTTCAGATTTTGATCATTAAAATTTTAAGGCTTTGTCCACATGGGGTCATTAATGTCCATGGAGACATGCAGAGGACAACACCCCTGACGCCGATGTTTGATGCAGCAGCTTATTATTTATCACAATTTAGGGCCTATTATTATCCTTTTTTTCCATCCCAGCTCTGCTTATACAAAATATATTGAGTAACGTATTCTCATTAAAATGTAATTCAGATTCACAACCACACAAACCACGACATGAGAACTCTGCAAAAGGCAAACCAAGGTGTCTTGATCGCCCCCTAGTGCCTCTAAACATACAAGCTGCCAGCGAATGTATCTGGGACATTTTGGCTTCAGTAGTGGGAAGACGTAGAGACGAGTCGTCCCTCTCTTGTCTAGTTTCTAAGAGTACAGGGACTTTTCTGTGTCTGTGACCAGTTTGAACTGATTTGCGGAGGAGAACGAGTTCAGTGAGCGACGATCGTCCCTGTCAGAGTTTCCATAGAGTCCATCTCCAGCTTTCTGCGGCAGGTCGAGCTCTGTTTGTCTCTGGAGGACGCTGTCACGCCAAGCTGTGTTAATAACGTTACATCCTCGTCTCATGTTTGGAAGAAAAGCACATGTGAGTCTGCTTCATCTTTCTTTTTTTTTTTGCTGATTGAAACCAATTGCCTTTTTACAAATTATTTTTTTCTTGAAAGACTTTTTGAATTCCCTCCCCCCCTTGACCCCGAGTCGTCCATCGAGCCACGATACGTTCTAGATGACTGAGACTCGTCCGTCCATCTGACCGGCCCTCTGCTCCTGCTGGGTTTTTCTAGGGGGGGGGGGGGTCTGAAAATTCCTGAATACTTCCTCACCTGCATCACTCCTGGATCCCATTAGGCCACAGTCCCACCCTGGTATCTGAACCTCCTCACACTCTGTTCTCAAGCTATCCCATCTCATCCTCGGTCACGTGCGGCCCCTGCTCTCATTTAGATCCTTTGCACAACACATCTGACGACCGTAATGCAGTTTGCTGTGGGACCTGAGGGGAAATGAGTTGGTGCTGTGACTAATGCTAAACCAAACAAACAGCCCACAACAAGAGCAAGACGCTCACAATCACATTTGTTTGTTTTCATTGTTTTTTCCTGCATGACCAGAGTCTGTTATTCATTTCTACCACTGCACGTTGGTGAGCCTGAGCGCGCCGGGCCTTTATTTATCCCGGACGTCTCTTTGAGTGACGTCAAATGTCAGAACCTGTGCAGCTGAGGAGGACCGTCGTCTTCTGGTCCCATCACGTGATCCAAGGTTCTCTTATGGAAGTCGAACCTCATCCTCGTTGTTGGTTCGTCCGTAAGAGATCAAGATTTTAAAAATGTTTAGGTTCCAAAAGTCTGAGATCACTTTACCTGTCAAGTGAAAGTGAAAGCGTTCTCAAACCTTTGGACTCCACTATATATATACATGTATAAATATGTATAGACTCAGTGAGAGTGGAACTCAGCTTAACTTCTATTACAAGAAAATCTATGACATCATGCTTTTCAGAACTTCTTCTGTGCCGTCACACGGGTCTCTGCTGTGGAGCTGAAATGAGACCCAGATGGTGAGCAGGCCTGGCCCAACCTGGCAACCCAGGGAGGCCGGCAGCAGGGTCAGCATCAGCAGAAACGGCCAGTGTCAGTGGTCCGCCTCAGACCCACGGACACAGACCGGCCCGTACACTTCGATTTTAAACCACGGTCAAGCAAACAGCTGATCAGAGATGTGGTGGAGTTCAACAGAACCTCAAGACTTTTAAGAGCCTCCTGCAGGTGCTGGTTTGATTTCTGCTCAGTGGGTTGCAGAGCGAACAGATACAAGTTGTCTCGACGGATTTGATGCTTCTGCACGAGTGATTCCAAACCAGAGGACACATCACAAGCAGTTCACTCAGCCCTGCTCCCCACATTGATGCTTCTACATTCAGAGGGAAACACCCCTCTTTGCTTCCCTCTGTGCTGAGCCTGACCATGTGCTCCGTACCCCCAGCTGACTGTCAGCCATTAGAAAAGCCGGCTCCGTGGCACGGCGACAACACAAACAACAGTGCGAAGTGCAAAATTACACGTATGAGTGACTGAAGGCTACCTTTTTCAGCTCGCCTCAAAACCCACTTGGCAAGCAGCAGTTTCCCACAGTTCCCTTCACAGCCCATCAGTCAGGCCGGAGAGGAGCGGGGGGCTCGACTGTCAGGGGTCAGCGCTACGCTGAACATGGAGAGAATATGAAGCAGCTGCCTGGGACAGGAGTGTGTGTGTGTGTGTGTGTGTGGCCAAACATTATCATGGATAAATGTATTAAAAGGTTTTTGTTTGTGTATTTTAGACACGTGTGAATGTGGAGGCAGACTGGGAATCAGTTTCTTGCAGCATGATTTAAAATGTGTGAGGAATCACATTTTTAAAGATCTTGGCAGAAATAGGAAAATACAACGGCAGATGAATAACTTTGCATCTGGACACAGACGTGAGAAAGAAGCTCAGAGCAGAACACTTGGAGGGAAAGACTCACACAAACAGACCTGCTCTGACCTCCAGATAATCTCCTGTACGTGAGAACCCCAGTGTCCAAGGGGTTGATCGTGTCTGATTTCTCTCTTTCATTTATCTATGTTCCAGGTCCACGGCTAACAGCCACCTGGGCAGGAGGAGGGCCATGAGACGGCAGAGGGGACCTGTGGACGTCGCCCACCTCACCCGGGCCGACCTGGGCCGACCCGGCACTGCTCCTCTGGCTGTATTCGTAAGTCGTGCCGCGCCACTCGATAGGAATGTGAGCGCTGTCGCTGCAGCTGCCAACATAAATGCCTTTTGACAAGAAGATGGCAACCCTGCACGTAAAGTCATGGGAAACTGCCTGTGTCTTCCACTGTCTTGATGCCTGCCGCCAGTGAGTGAAACCAGCTACTCTCCCAGAACCACACCTCTCTGTCTCATTCTTCTCCTCGCATCCTCGTGTCCTGACTGCAGGGAGGGGACGTCCCGAGACGGATCATCAGCACCGTCCCCTCCGCCGGGCCGCACATGCCCCACGGCTCAATGGAAACAACACCCCTCCCTTCTCCTCCTCCTCCTCCTCCTCCTCCTCTGGGTCGTCCTCTTTCATGCTAAGGTGTCAGACCACCCTCATTATCTCCTCTTTGGACGACAGGCCCAGTCTGGCTTTTCTGTTGGTTTCTGTGATGACACCGCTCACACACAAAAAGCGAGATGGTGAAAGGGGCTGGGGTTGGGGAGGAGGAGGGGGGGGGGGGGGGGGGCCCCCGGGGGGGAGGGGGGGGGGGGGGGGGGGGGGGGGGGGGGGGGGGGGGGGGGGGTCTCCTGCTGACAGCGCGATGGATGTCACAAGTGACAAGCTTTTGTTTTAGTAAAATACACTCGCATGTTGGCTTTGCCGAGGCGAAAGGCGGAGGCCAAGGGGAACAACTTGTTCACTTGTTCCGTGTGGTTGAGCAAACCATGGCAGTGTTGGAACTTGTTACTTGTCCAGGTTTGCTTCAGGGTGGCTCAGGGGGCTTGAGCTGTTGATACAAGCCCCCCAGCTCTGTTGAAAATAGGCATCACGGCGAATACACCCTCTCTTACTGCCGCTGCTGCTGGTGCTGCCGGTGCTACAATGAAAAAACTCCAATCTGGCTTCAAATGACCTCGCTCTTTGTCCTCCTCCCTGAATAGTTTACTGGCTCCAAAGTGGCAGTTTATACTCGACGTGCCAGAAATGTCAATAAAACCGCCCTAATCGCCCATCCAATCTGTAATAGCACCTGCTTATGGAAACACAACACGCCCCTGCAGTCTATCTCTGCAGCTGCAATGTTTCCTCCCCACTAAAGTGCGACTACAGTCGGAAACCACGGGTCAAAGCGCAATTACGCACCGGGACAGGCGCACTTTGTTTGGCCAAATCACTTCCTCTGCTTTCTTTTCTGTTCAGGAATTTTCTTGTGGATGTTGATTTAAAAAAAAAAAAAAAGGTTCCACAAAAAGAACAGTTGCTAATGAATGAAACAGAGAAATGCAGCTTGTGCCACTTGGCCGTGAAGGAAATGCTGCAGCAAATTGGACATTGTCACGGAAAGTGATTTAGAAATATAATGTTAATTCATTTACAAATTTAAATTGAAACAGCTGCATCCTTGCAATTTACTTTCACGACTTGCAGGTTATTTAAATACATAAATATTAGGACCTGTTTATTTAAATCTGACCCACATTTTCCTCATTTTAAGTTATAATATGAGGCAATAAAGTATGTGTTTTCATTTGGTTAATTTAATTAAATTAAATCATAATTAACGTTTTATAATTAGCATTATTTTCCAGGTTAGGTCGTGAGGTTTCAAATTGACACATTCTTATTTCCTCATTTAATTATTCAACCACAAATTAATTAAAGCTCTAAATACCCCAAAAAGAGCAAATTATTGTGATAACCTTGTTAGTCTATATCTGAATCCATGTTTCATTCCCAGTATCAACGAATTGTAAATACACATGAAGGGATAATCGACTGGCCGGTGCGTAATCTCTGTGCGTAAAAGTGTCTCATGTTTACCATCGGTCCCCCCACATGAAGGAGCTGACTGAATTCAGGGCAGAGGGGTTTTTTTACGCCGCAGCAGCTCCACAGAGAAGAAGGACAACACGGGCACAGACTCACCGATGCACTCGTTGGCCTCCCTGGCCGTGGCGCGCTGCCACGGCCGGTCGTAGTGGAACGGCTTGCACCTGTCGCACTCCGGTCCCGCCGTGTTGTGTTTGCACTCGCACACCAGGTTCCCTTCTCGGTCCTTCACGCACTTGGACGCGTGTCCGTTGCACTTGCACCGTCCTCCGACCTGCAGGTCCGACACCGCGTAAAAGTAGGAGTCTCGCGCCAGCTCCGAGTCGTCCTCGTTCTCGTCCCCGAAGGTGTGCAGCCGGCTGAAGATCACCTTGATGTCGGTGGCCGTCACCCAGTCCTGCAGCACCGGGGAGTTGTCGAAGTCGTGCGCGGACGGCCTCCCGTCCAGCGTGCTGAAGGCGATGAGGCCGCCCGTCAGCGGGTGCATGTCGGTGTGGGAGTCGGTGCAGATGGCCTCCTGCTCGTTCTGCTTGGTGATCGCCGCCTTGTTCTGCCTGTTGTACATCTTCTTACACTGCGTGGAGTAGAACTGGAAGGGCACCCAGGACTTGCCGTAGTCCATGGACTTGTAGATGGCCATGGACTCGGGTCGAGGTGAGCAGAACTGCAGGCTCACGTAGGTGACCTCGAACTTCTTGCCCAGGGACAGGGTGAGGGTGACGTTCTGCGGGGACTGCATGTAGTTCTCGGACTGCCAGCAGGTGAGGTTGTGCGGGTTGTTCAGGTCCGTCAGGTACGCGGGCGGATGGGACTTCTTGGGGTCGCCGGCGTCGCAGGTGCGACAGTCCCTCGACCTCTCCTCGCCCTTCTCGGTCACCACGCAGTACCTGGAGGCCGGGCTGCCGCAGGTGCTGGACACGCGCACGTCCTTCCCGAAAGCGGAGTTGACGAAGTCGGGGATGCACCTCCTCGGGTTCCCGTTCTCATCGTAGCAGGGGTCCGGAGGAGAGGACTGCGCCGCGAACATGCTGAGCCCGTAGCCGGCGGACGCTCCTCCGGTCAGCGCGGACACTGACAGCAGGGTGAGCCAGACCTCCAGCAGCATCTGCATCGTAATCCGTGCACCGCAGGGACTCACGCGCTGCAGAGACATGAGGACACTGTTAGTAACGCCGCATGGAACATATGAGAAAGACAAACCAAATCACATCAGTGATGCGCAGGGGCATTTGGAGCAAACTTGGGACACGAGGCATGAAACAAACAAAACGCGTGAAATAACCTTACGAGGTAAAGAGAACTCCTCCCAGGACTCTGCCTCCAAACAAACTCCTCAGTCTGGAAGTGGAGGAACCACTGAGGAGATCAGCCGATGTCGTTTTACGCACGAAAAACTCCTGCTCGTCCCCCTCTCTGCTTTTGAGCCGATCCAAATAAAAATAAGATGTGGCAGCTGCCCAGCTGGCTCCGAGTCCTCCTCTTCCTCCGTCTGTCCACCCAGTCACACCTCTGTCCACCTCTATCTCTGCCTGTCCCATTCCCTCCCTGCTGGTCCACAGGAAAAAAGGGGGTCCACTCATTGAGAGGAGAGGAGCCGCTGGTGGGTGTCTCTGCGGAGGGAGAGGGAGCAGGGACATCTTCTGGTGGGAGAGTCAAACTACAAGTCAAACACCTGCATCATCTCCAGCCTAAACAACAGGAGGGGTTTGACTTGCCCTTAGAACATGTCTTTCCCCCCCCAAAAAAAAACTTCCAGAACTGCAGAACTGCTCCATGACTTCTTCCTCCCAACTGACAGCATCATGCAAACATCAACGTCTAACACAAGTCGGCCAAGTGTTGGTTGGTGTAACCCAGCTCAGCATTAAGACTCATGCAGTTCCTGTTTTGCAGCACACGCTCTCCGGACGGTGCAGCCAGAGGAGGATCTATTCTCGACGAGCACGAGCAGAGGAGGTGTTCTCTGCGTTGCTTCCCTCCACCCTGACGCACGCGGTCGATCGGGGATGATGCAGGACACCCATAACTGAAGGTAAGACACGGGGCTCTGTCTCTGTCTGTCCGCAGAGCAACGCTTTACTTCCTCCCTGATGGTTCAACACGTGCGGAATCTGTCCAGTCTGCCTGCGTGTCTACAGCTTGCCTCAGGATGGAGACTCACTCATCACTTCAAACGCCAAGCCACTGTTGCGCAACCTTCATCCGATCTAACTGTAAAACGTTCTTCGAGCTGTGCATGTTTCCTGTTCCCCTTCTATGAGTGCACGCAGGGTGACACAGCATTAGAGCTTTGAACTCGTGATTGAAGCGTTGGCAGGACGGTCTTGTCTTATTGATAACTCCTACAGCTTCACGCCATCGTGCCTCCTCTGTCCCTCCTTCGCCCTGAACTCGCGCAGCTACAGCAGCGTCTGCACTGAACGGATCCTGGGTTTAAATTAAGCCCTGGGGGGGTTTTATCAGGATGTTTGTAGCACAGATGTGTGTGCATGGCAGAGTCGGACAATGGAAAAACACCTGCTTCCTCAGTGGACAATCAATGGGCCTGTATGTGGGGATATGCCAGGTTGTCCTTCCCTCTGTGCTAAAGTTACAGAAACATGGCTGAAGTGCCTCTGCAGGATCTCAAAGAGCAGATTCATCCATGTCTTTGTCCCCAGAGGCTCCCTTGCTGTTGTGTCACTGCAGGTTCCACGTCTCGATTCCGTTTATATCAGAACGTCCACATCCCGGAGACGAGGGGCGTGTCGTTTCTGTTTGATTTGACTGTAATTAATCACAACAGGCGCAGGAGGAAGCTGTGCCATTTAAATCCTGCAAACCGCCGTGCACCAGGGGAATCTCATTGTTCCCCAAACGGAGTGTTTCTCTGTGTGGAGTTGTTTTGTCCCTCAGCACGCAGACACTCCAGACCACAGCAGTCAGGAACGCTCTCTGGTTTCATTCAGTAGAATTCTGGGGTTTTTAGACTCTGGGCAACATTCCTTCACTTGTTTCAGTAACTTTAGACGCATTCGAATAGGAAGTTTCATTTCCACGCCGTCTCTGAGTCATTTACGAAATCTGGCGTGAGCAGCTGTTTTTTAAGAATG
The DNA here is from genome assembly GCA_016785235.1 of Pseudorhombus dupliciocellatus. Classification (NCBI taxonomy): domain Eukaryota; kingdom Metazoa; phylum Chordata; class Actinopteri; order Pleuronectiformes; family Paralichthyidae; genus Pseudorhombus; species Pseudorhombus dupliciocellatus. The sequence goes on from JAFBJW010000230.1 coordinate 189,486, forward strand.
AAAAAGTAGAAGTGGTGCGGTTTCGCACCAGCTCACCTCCACTCCCCTCACACACTCTGTGACTCACTGGTCCTGAGGGGAAGTGTCAGGCAGCTCCTCCTGCCCTGACGTCTCTGCAGTGGACATTAGTGTCTGCAGCTCCCTGTGTGAGTGTGCATGTGTGTGTGTAGGGGGGGAACAGGAAGGGACGTGATGTATATTGGTTTCCCGGAACAAAATAACAGGGTGTTTTTATTCTGGGACTTCCTGTCCGTTGATCCTCTGGGTTTGCGTGCGGACGCCGCAGCAGAAGATGGAGACGAGCTCGTGCACGGAGGATCGAATCCAGCACGTCCTGGAGCGCTGCCTCTGTGACCTGGGTCTGGACATGCCGGACAAGCACCTCTGGAACGGTAAGACACCATCCCACATACCAAATAACATGAGTTAACTTATCCTCTCCTCTGAAATCTAAATACAGTGAGAGAGGGACATTTGGTTCTCGATCTAAAACCTCATGGACGACTGGGAACATGTTGTCCATCGTATGGAAAGAGGAATGGGAAGTGAAAGCCAGACGGACAGCATCATTACTTTATATCACCCACTAATCCTCTATGACACGTTGATTCAGAGCTTTGTGAATGCAGCAGAGTGAAGTCATCCTGTGTCCTGTCTCTGTTAAAAATGTAGTTTTGTGAAAGCTGAAAGGTTGTTGTTGTTTGTGCGCCTGCAGCCGGGCTGTGCGTGAACCGCTGGTGTTTGGAGGAACTTGTGAAGCGAGATCCGCACAACTTCCTCATCCTTCTGCAGAAAATACTGAGGAAAACAAAAGAGGTACTGGGGGGGGGGGGGGGGGGCCTGCTTCCCCCTTGGGGGGGGGGGGGGCTGCTTCAGCCTTGTGTTTTTTCAAGCGGCTCAGTGCCATGGGAGGAATCACTTCAGGGGGCTTCTCTGTGTTTCAGGTGCTGGAGCGGTGTCAGTATGAGCTGGTGGTTCCCCTCTCGCTCTTGTTCTCTTCAACCCTCCTCAATGTGAGCGGCCGTCGCTCCTGAACCACCGCCGGGGTTTCATTTCATCACCTTTTGTTAACCTCTGCCTCTGCTCCAGGCGCCGTACGTGGCTCCGGACTGCGGCGTGGTGCGGGAGGCCTACCTGTTGTTCCACAGCTTCCTGTCCTGGCCTGAGCCGTGCAGCTCGGCCAGCAAGCGCCTGCTGGGCGTCATGCAGCAGGAGCTCAGGGCGCCAGGTGAGGTCCTGGTTGGAAATGAAATGGAATCTGGCAGCAGAGAACCCAAACGGTTCATTATTCATGTGGCATTATGCCTTAAACAACGCGAGGTGTAACTGTGGTGTTTTATCCTGGCTGCAGGTATCTCATTCCAGAGGCTGGTGAGGGCAGAGCAGGGGTTGTCCTCTGACACCCGCGGCTCTAAAACCATGTGAGTAACCTCTCTGAACTGAAGATGGACGACGCTTCACTGAGTTCACTTCAGCTCAGCCTGAATGTGTCTCCGTTAGGACGGTGCTGTTAGTGAGTCCCGATGAAGACGTCCCTCCGGAGGTCCATTCCGTCTCCAAGCAGCTGAGCGGCGCCCGCTCCTCCAGCAGAGACGTCATGGTCACCCTGATCCGGCACAGCTTCCAGGCGCTTCTGGGCAACAAATACGAGCAGCAGCCTCTTCACGCCGCCCTGCAGGTGGCTGCCGCTGGTCCAGCGCCTCCTCTGAACCACTCCGTGTTTAAAAGTCCCTCCTGAAAACAAACGTCTCGCTCCTCCTCCTCCCCCCCCCCCCCCCCCCCCCCCCCCAGGCGAAGCGGACGGAGGAGCTGGAGCAGCTCCTTGAGGAAGTGACCGAGAACATGGAGGCGGCAGCGGCAGCAGCTGATTCCAGCGCGGCGAGGCAGAGGCTCCTGGAGAACATGGAGAAGCTGAGAGGAGGTCTGGTTCCTGCTCCAGCTCACAGCTGCACTCACACCGGTGAGACACACACATCGCATGTCATGCTGGTGGACAGAGCTTGTGTCCAGGCTGTGGATTAAACGTCTTTTCTCTCTTTCTTCTTCTTCGCTGCAGGGTCTGTGGAGACGTTCGTGCTGCCCTCCCCCAAATGTCACACGTGTTCTTGGGAGAACGACAACTTTGGTAATTAACGTCTAAAACTCCTCACAGCCGCTTTGTCTATCAGAGATGTAACTGTCCTCTCCCCTCTGTTGTCTCACGTTGACGCAGACTTCCTGAATGAGCTCCTCGGGGAGTCGGATCAGGAGCCGCCTGCCGACTGTTTCCTGAAAGCAGAGATGGACGAGGATGAGAACAACGACACCGGCGTGGACGAGGAGGACGAGTTGGAGGGGACCAAAGTGGACCGGGAGTTTCCAAACCACCGCATCTCCACCACATCCTCGTCCTCCAGGGACTCCACAGTCTCCTGCCAGTCTCTCTCCTCCGGCTCGTCCCTGCCGTCCGCCTCCTCCGGCGTGGAGAGCGACTTCAGCGAGGACACGGGACACGAGGAGGAGGGGCAAGACAGTCAGCCGCCGAAACCTAGGAGGAAACCCAAGAAGAAGTCCAAGTCCCTGCTGGGCGTGGAGCGCATCTCCATGCTTTTTAAGAACCCCCGCAGCCCGAGCGCCTGCCGCCGTGCCCAGAGCATGGGCTACAGCAGGGACCTCCCCAAAGACGTCCACAGGACTAGGTCCCTGTCCAGACAGGCGTCCATTGGTACCCCCGGGTCTCCGTCCCCCCAGAAGCACGTGCGCGTCCGCAAGAGGCCGATCCTGAGCTGCGACGAGGGCGACGCGGCGGAGGGGCCCACCCTGGTCAGGGTGGTGGTGTTGGGAGGGGACAGGGAGGCCGGAAGGCTGGCCAGGGCGTACACCAGCCTACAGCAGAAAGACCGCAAATGTCCCCGACTCACCAGGACGTGCAAACTGCAGTTTTACTTAGTGCCCACCAAAAGGAGAAGTGCACGGAGCCCAGGGGGACACACGGCGAGCGAAGGCCAGACAGGAAGCTCAGCCCGAGCTGCCGCGCCTGCGGTGAGTCAATGATTCATCAGAAGACAGACACTGACAGGACATGTCCTTCATGCCTTTTTGTCCCTTTGCTCTCACAGGACTCGAATGACGTCATACTGGAGGACAGCACGACCCACGTGGCCCAGATGTTGGGCTCGACGGATCCCTGGTACGAGCGCAACGTCCTCAGTCTGCTCAGCCTGTCCTCTGACGTCCTCTGTCAGGTAGACAAGAACTGGACTAACCGTGGTGATGTCACAGCTCGGAGAGGAAGACTTTCTTCACGCGTGTTAATGCGTAATTTCCTGTGTGTGACTCAGACGGGCTGTAAGGACGCTGGCGTCACAGAGGGAAGCGGCGGCGGCGGCGGGGAGCATCTTCCTCTGCTGACCCAGCTGCTGCTTTATTACTGCAGACATGCAGACCAGCCGGTCCTGGTGCCGCTCTACCAGGCAGAGGTGGGACACACACACGCACACACACTCTGTAGTGAATACCTGTGTGACGACCCTTCGCTGCTGACTCACCTGACTCCTCCTCTGCAGCTCACCCTGGCTGGAGGAGAGACAAGGAAGGAGGTGTTTGTTCATTCTCTGGAGCTCGGGCACTCGGCTGGAACCAGAGCTGTTAAAGCCCTGGGTGAGTGCCACTCTCACACACACACCCAGACAGCCACAACACACACACAGGGTAACGTGTACTGTCCTCGCATGCTTGCAGGAGCCGCCAGCAAAAGGTTTGGAATCGACGAGGAGCGTCGGGCGCTCCCTTTAACGCTGAGCGTGGCCTACAACAAGGTTTTGTTCCCGCCATTGAAACAGTGAGACGTTTATTACATCTCGCAGCTGGCGCTCACTCGTCTGCCCTCTCGTCAGGTGGCTGTGAGCGGCAGGGGTCAGTGGATCCAAACGGAGATCGTCTGCACATCAGTTAATCTTCACAAAGCCTGCAGGGAGCCCGAGCACCTCTGTGACGGTGGCCACCACACACACCCCCACCTCTGCTCTCTGGGTTTATGTTTATCCAGGAGATTCTAATTGTGTGTGTGTGTGTGTGTGTGTGCAGATTCAAGAATAGAGACTCTGCAGCTGACAATGACAGAAGTCCTGAAGAGGCCCTCCTCCAAGGCTAAAAAGGGCCACGCCCAGGTAAGCGCTCGTTTGACCCGTGGTGGAAAATACCGCCTCATGTACGTCCTCCAACGTTGAAACCCCGCCCCCTCTCTCCATGTCAGCACGTCTCGGAGGTGAATGTGGATCAGGTGCAGGTGAGCTGTGGAGACGACGGGACCACCTTCGCCGTGTGCCTGGATCAGGACGAGAAGAAGTTCATCCAGAGCGTGACCAGGTACAGACCACCTCACCAGGGGGAGGAGTCTCGGTAACAAGGTCCCGCTCATGACCAATTGGGAGTCAGTCTCAGCTGTCAATCATGTTTCATGTACTTGTTTATGAGTTATACTGTGGCCCGCCATGGTCATGGCGTCCAACTTTATGAACGTGCAGTGACGCAGTGTCTCGTGCGTCTGCAGGTGCGAAGTGTCTCTGTGCTGTAAACCAGGAAGCAGCTCGGACTGGAGGTCGTACAGGCTCCTCCCAGGACGGGTTCAGCCGCTGCACTCGTCCTACTGCTCCCTGCTCTGCCTCCCCATCACCTCCTTCTCCGCCTCCTGACGCACGCTCCCGGGATTGTCACGCAGCGACGTTCAAAGCAGGGAGCGGAGAGGACATAATGACATTTATAGCTCTCACACTGTGTCTGTGTGAGGGTTTGACTTCAGACATCTCACTGATGACTTGATTACGACGGTGTACGCTCTGCCCCGCCCTCTCTGTGTCTTGTACAATGACTTATTTATTTCTGAGGCGATGGCAGAAACTGTTTTTATCTGACACACGGTCCAATAAAATAATGTCCCACTGAGCCGCGTTCTTTGTCCTCACCTGATCCACTGTCTTGCTGTCCGTCAACACCTTCACTGGTGTGACCCTGTGAGGGACATCCTGAGGACAAATGGTGTCATGTCTTCCCTTGTCATGTCTTAGTACAGATCTTATTTGTGTGATCCAGACCATGCTCTGATTCATCCTCTCATTCATTTCACTTGACACCGACTTGCCGCGCTGAGCCATCCGCCCCGGCAGGGGGCGCTGGAGCCGTGAGAGCGGCTGCAGGTGTGTGCCCGGTGTAAAAGTGAAACTTCCAGACGGTGACTCGTGTTTGTCAAAGAGAGACAAACTGTGGCTGTAGAAGCAGGAGGCGCGGGCAGCGGCGGTGTGAGGATCTCTGAGAGGGAGAAGAAGTGATCAGGTACAAGTGTTTGTTTCTAAAGGTGTGACGTGTCCCCTGCTCGGGCAGGTGCACCATCACCCGCTGCTTCCTGCTTCACTGTCGACTTTTATTTCGGAAACTTTAACTTCAGGTGTGTTTAAAAGTTGAAGTGCAGCTCGGTTTCCGTGTTGGAGACGTGTGTGTTCTGAGGCGGCTGCTGATCCGTGTGTGTTTTTATAGAGAAAAGATCAACAGGATTTAGAGATGGATGTGAGCAGGATGTAGGAAGAGGAAGAATCCAAACAATTATGCTACACGTACTGACGAATAACCAGAAAAATCAATATTAGTTTTCTTTCTATGAGACAAATTGTGAATATCAGTGATACAAATAATATTATTTAAATATTTTTCACCTCTAATCTCATTTTAATATTTATAATTTATTATATGTTTAAATTGTATATATTATTTGATAAACAAATATATTTAAACACTTGATATGTGTATTAATGTGCTGACATTTCTACAGTCTTGATAGCAGATTTATTAGATTTATTAGATTTATTATTAACTTTATTTTCCCATCTTTGTTCCCCAGTTAGACCAGCTGCTCCATGTGAAGCCTCGGCAGGACGACGACCATGAAGAGGAACAAGCAGATCGACGTCACACGTGCCCTCGCTCTCGCCAGCATCTTCAGCTTCCTGTGCTCCTGCTCCAAAGGATGCCTGCTCCCCTTCCTCACGCTGTACCTGAGGCAGCTGGGCCTCAACCCCGTCATGGCCGGCGTCGTCATGGGCGCCAAACACCTGATATCGCTGGCGTGGAGCCCCGCGGCAAGCCTCCTCTCCAAGCACTACGGCAAGAGGCGAGCGGTGATCACCGGCTCGCTCGTGTGCTCGGCAGCGGTCGCTCTGGTCCCGCTGCTCCTCCTGCTCACGGACGTGCACACGCGCAGCGGCGCCTGTAGCGCCGCCAATCTGAGCTCAGCCCAAAGCCTCGGAGATAACGTGCCGACCAGCAGCATCGCACCTGAAACATCAGTGACCACGCCTCACCCAGGACTTCCTGTTTCCCATCCTGCTGTCACGTTTCCCGCTGATCATAAATCTGCTGCTGTAATGACGAGCACAACTCCACGTGCTCAGCACGTTTCTGTCAACCACAGCCTTCCCGGTGCAGGGATCAGCAGCCCTGCTGTGCCTCCTCTCTCCAGCTCCTCTGCTCCTGCTGTGAGGATTAAGAGGTCAGGCTCTGAGGAGCCGCAGGGAGAAGAGACGACAGAGGAGAAGAGCACATTTGACTTGTTAGGGACCTTGAAGGTCCTGGACCCTCAACACCAGCTCTTCTTCTTGATACTCCTTGTGGTGGCAGCGTGGGAGTTTGTGTCCGCCCCTCTGGAGTGGACGGCAGACGACGGATTGTATGAATATCTGGACTTTGCGGACGCCGCCGACCGCTACAGCAGAGCCGGGCCGTGGGGATTACTGGGAGCGGCGTGTGGCGCCGGAGGGGCGGGGCTGCTGGTCAGCCAGTTGAGCTGTCTCACAGCCGGCGGGACGCCCAGGAGCGCGGCACATTTCTACTGCTACGCTGGTTCGGCCGCCCTGGCCCTGCCCGTGGCCTGTTGCCTCCCTCTCTACCTGAACCGGAAGCGGGACAGGGTCAACGGGCTGCGGAAGGCGCTGCAGCTGGTGCGCGGCTCCCCCCGCGCTCTGCTCTGTGCCATCACCACCCTGCTGGTGGGGGCAGCGTGCTCGGCCGTGGACAACTTCCTGCTGTGGCAGATGCAGGACCACGGGAGCGACGAGCTGCACATGGGACTGTCCCTTGCCCTCGCTCTGCTCTCGCAGGCCACCTTCCCTCTCCTCGCCGGCCGCGTGTCCAGGGTCCTCAGCCCGGGGAGGGTGCTGGCAGTGGGGGCCGCCGGCCTGGGCCTGCAGTGCCTCTACTATTCCTTCCTGTGGGGACCCTGGGCCGCGCTGCCCGCCCAGATGCTGAGCTGCTTCAGCGGCGGCGCCCTCTGGTGGGCTGTGAGCGTCCAGTGCGAGGACGTCGCCACGCCGGGAGCCGAGCGGAGCGTGCGGCGGGTCTACGGCGCCCTGTCTCTGAACCTGGGAGGCAGCCTCGGCAGCTTCGGCGGGGGGTTCGTGGTGCAGAGGTTCGGGCTGACGTGGATGTTCAGAGCGGTGGCGGCGGCTCTGGCGGCGTGGTGCGTGTGTCTGCTCCTGCTGCAGTGGAAGGCCCCTCACCAGCGCAGGATCAACTACTCGCGCCTCCTGGCCGCCAACGCCAGCGAAGCCAGCGACTCGGAGTCGGAGCAGGAGAGGGACTGGCTCGACAAAGCCATGGAATATGACAGGAGCAACAATAACTATGGAAGGAGGACAAACCAGTGACAGAGGGCGACACAGGGGAGGAGTGTTCAGATGAACATTGTTAACACTGTCAGTCTTCATCAAGTAGCTGAACCACCGGAACTGATTTCCTCCCCTGATGGGTTCCATTCAAAACAAACTTTCATTTGAACACACTCATAAATATCTGTCCCCTAAAGTTGCTTCATTTATTTTCAACTGAATCCAAATGAATCTGTAGAGCTGCGTCCTGTCCTCCTCCTCCTTCCCTCAGAGTCTCACCATCTCACGTTCAGGAGTTTCAGACTAATCCACTTTACAAACGGGCAGCAGGGTGACCGGAGGCCTGAAGGTTTTAAAAGCATCTTGACAATGAAACCCCCCCCCGAAGCCTCCGCTGAGCAGCGCAAACACGACACGTGTGCTCAGGGTGAGGCTGAACCAGTCCGCCTGTTGCATCACGCCCGACGAGCCGCGCCCTGTTTACCTGCTGGATCACTGTACTGACGCTGTGGTGATGGTTAATGATTTAGTATTTAAACTGTGGTGAGTTCAGCAGATTAGAGCGTGTGCCACACGGCTGCTGATCATTCAAAGGTCATCTGTGTGAAAACTGCTGTACTTGCTAGTAATATATGTAATAATAATATTAATATAAGGTATTAATATTAAACACTCCCTGAGCCCTGATGTGATGTTTGCTTTCTATGTAAAGTTTCAGTTCAAGAGAGCGATTCATTCAAGACAAATACAATTAACATTCACACACTGTTTGCTCTTAATCAAACTTCACCTTTTGTAACAGCTCACACACACACACCACACACACACACACATTCTCTGGGCCTCGCTCCTCTCTGTTGCAGTTATTGAGGCTGTGTGTTGTGCTCCTTCTCCGTCAGTAGGTGGCGTTACTGAGCAGAGATCAGCTGCATCCACTCCTGTGAGCAGAGAAATGATCACTGGACTCCTCCTCATCCTCCTCATCCTCCTCCTCTCCCTCTGACTATGGTGCACAGACCAGTTTTTGCCTCTGTTCTCCGGCAGCAGCAGCTCCTCTTTTGACTCTTCTCCGTGTGCAGAGTGATGGAGGAGGCGGCTGCTGAGAGGAGCGTGGAGAAAGGGAGGAAGCGCTCCCAGCAGTACGGAGCTCTGGAGAGGACGCAGGTGGCCGCCGCAATGGTCGAGCCAGGTGAGTTCTTAATGGGAGCCACTCGGCGTGCACGTCTGAATGCTTCACTGTGACGGGATGTCTTTACACAGTTTAAACTCAAGGTGTCAATCTGCATGAACTCCATGAAGGAAAGTTACCTGTGGATGAGCAGCAGGGCTGTAGACAGGATTTAATCAGCCCTCAGGGGCCCCATCTCATCTATAACAAACACCCTGGTTGTCCTATAGATAGAGAGAGAGATATATATGTAATTAAACTATACTTTCTATTTCTGACAAACAAACCAGGGGTGAAATCGCAGCTTTCAGATTAAAGCTGAAGTGTGAAATTAAAAGTCAGGATGTTTGAAACCTGTCAGAGTCCTGAAGCAGAGAGGACCAGAGGGAACATGTGATGATCAACACGTGGACACAAACATGTTTGCCGGGGCCGTGTGCTCGTGTACTTGTCGTTTCACACCAGCTCAGGTGATTGAACGTCGATCCGAGCTCCGCCGGGTGACTCATCGCTCCTGGAGAGGAGCTGGGGGGGAGCGATCACAGCAGCAGGGTGGAGGTTCATGTTCTCGCTTGAAAACATTAATGGAAAACACGGCGAGTGAGTCCGAATAGAGCCTTCTGTGTGTCTTTCAGCAGAAGACGTCGTGTCGATGGCCGACTCCACCATCACGCTGCAGGACATCGAAGGAGAGCTGGTGAGGATCGAGCGCATACGAGACATCCTGGTGCGCAGAGAGTCGGAGCTCCGATACATGTAAGCACTGGAAACGCTCCTCTGTCGTTCCACGTCTGTCAGGATCCAGGAGTTTTCTAAACCAGGGGCCATGAAGGGGGGGGGGGGTCTAGATCCTCAGTGGGTCTGAGATCTGACAACACTGAGAAACTGTTAAAGCCTCTCAGGACACAACAGTCGTGAGAAGCCAAGTGCATGATGGGATGGCGTGTGTAAACAAAACAGCAGTGCTGGTTACACCAGGCTGACACACACACACACACATTCCTCTGTTGTCTCTCATCCTTGCTTTTTAATCCTTCCACTCTTTCTGTGGAGCCCCTGCTCATTATTTTTGCCACACGAGGCCGGAGACGGGAGCCCAGGGACCGCAGGCGTCGATCGGCTCTGATTTATGTTTTCACACCACGACTCACAGAGGCAGATAATGATGCTTTTCTCTCTTTATCCTCCTGTGAAATGATTCAAACGCAGCTTGGTCTGATCAGAGCTGAGCGTCACGGCGACACGTATCGGACGTGTCCCCGGCCCCCGTGGGCTCTGTGTGTTGACGTGGATTAAATCAACGCCAGCGCAGACGCGACTCGTGGGAAGATTCAGTAAAGAGACGATCCCAGAGGACAAATAACCAGTCACACTTCAAACCTTTGCTCAGTTTAGATTCTGCAAATTAACTGCATGTCTCTGGGCTGTGGGAGGAAGCTGGAGACGACCGGGACCTGGCCAAAGATCAGAACCCAGAACCTTCTGATTCCCAGGATCTCAGCTGCAGGTTTCCAGCTGTTATTACAAACACATCTGAACTCTTGCAAATATCAGGCCCCTGATTTTGTTCAAAACAACGGACTGAAAACAGCATCACCTCCTGAAGTCTTAAGGCATTAAACTAACAGCTCGGAATTTCTATCACAGCCATTTTCCTGTTCAGCCTCCACTGTTATGACACACACACACACACTCGTCTGTCGTATCAGACGGCGAAATGAGATTCCATCCTGTCAGGCGTTATTTCAGCCACTAAACTGACGGACTTTGCTGATAAAATCTGGTGTTTTTCACTTTCAGGAGGAAATTGCTTCTGTGTTTTCAAAACCCGTTGAAAGCCAAAACTCGACATTTTCAGCTGATTCTGTTCCGATGATCACATCCTTCCTGTCTTTTGATTGCAGGGTCTGTTGTTTTTTTTTTTTCCTGTTTCGATTGTGTTCTTCTGTGAAATCAAGGTCCATAATGAATGCGGGCTTTTCGTTCTGCTCTCAGGATGGACGACATCCAGCTCTGCAAAGAAATCACGCGGCTGAAGAGGGAGCTGCAGAAACTGGTGTCGGTTCCCGGTGAGTTTAAAAACATTTAAGACGCGGACTCGTGTGATAATGAGCCTGCGTTCCGCGAGGCTGCCTCTGCAGAAGTTATTCACACTCCCATCCCTCCTCTCATTAAGTTCAGAAGACAGCTCTCATGTGGACGCACGTTGCTGTGGCAACGAGGAAGATAAGAAGCTGATATATAGAATATTACAGTTCCATCTACGGGGAGATTTACAGCCTGTGTCGGTTTCTACACTGGTCTGATAAACATCCTGGGTGTGTGTGTGTGTGTGTGTGTTGGACAGACCAAGACAAGTCCAAGGAGGACAGGGAGCGGGAGGAGGAGCTGCTGCTGCAGATCAACAAGCTGGTGGAGACCAGGGACTTCCTCGTGGACGACGTGGAGTTTGAGCGGCTGAGGTGCGGTTTAACAAACTCCGCCGATTGGAGAACGGCTGAGAGGTGACGCCGTTTTAATAAAGTCTGAGAAACACACCCAGAGCCAGGGAGCCGTCAGGGGGGCGTGTGACTGACACGCTCACATCACACCAGGCAGATTAGCATCTCCAATTAAAGTGTGGCTTCACGGTGACATTCAGCAGCATGCGATAACGTCTGAGAGCGTGACATGAAGCAGAAAACCCGGATGTGTTCTCCTCCTCAGGGAGCGGGAGGAGGACAGGGAAATGGCGGCTTTCTTACGGAACAAGTTCCCCAAAGCTTTGGCTGCAAAAGGTGAGTTTGGAACGTCACATCGGGCATCCGGAGCACGGGCACGTGGCGATGCTCATTAATCGTTGTCGTTTTCAATCAGGGTCCCTGCCGGACCAGGCGGTGGCGTCCAAATGTCAGCAGACCGCGTCGTCGCCGTTGGTCGGTAAAACTGGACTCGCGCTGCTGAAGGACTGCTGCGGCTTCACCTGCACAGTCATGTGACTGCAACAATGCTCCCGTGCGCATGTGCTGTATTAAAATGCTAAATGATCCGTTGGTCGTGTATCTGACAACACAAGACAGGCGACGCTTCCTCTGGCACTGTCCGGAGCAGGAGGGTCTTTTAAGGACATTGGGCAACTGGTGATTTTTGTCCTTATTTGTCATTTTATGTATTTATTAAGCAACGTCTTTAGAAGCCACAGATCAAAAGATCCACGTTTACACCAAAGTGTTCTGAGTTCTGTTGTGTCTGGTGAAAAAGAATGTCCTGGTGTCTCCATGTGACTCCGACTGTGAACGGTGATGTTTAAAATAAACACGTTACTCGCTCTTCTCTTTAGATGTTCACGCTCGTCCCCGTCAGGTGTCCTGTGGTGGGTGGAGTCTGTGGTTGAGTCAGTGCCATGGCAACAGGATGAGATGCTGGAGTGTATGTGATGTGATGTAATGGGGAGGGGGGGGTCGGGTCTCTGTCTTCACACGTCCCTCCCTCCCTCGATCATGTCTCCAGCTGTGGGGCTGATGATCAGTGAACCCCCCCCCCCCCCCCCCCCCCCCTTTACAAATACTTCTGAATACTACAAATAAAAAGCAGTGGCCCCACAGGGTTCAGATGAACTGTCTGATCCAGAGTGAACAGAGGAGTGGGCTGAACATCAGCACCAGTCGTCTTCTCTGTTTCTGGCTGGTGAGTCACTGCGTCTGAGTCACACACTCACATCAGCATCATCTTCATCGCCACCGACGGAGAGGAGAACACCAACAGTCTGACCATTGTTCCCATTCTGAATGAGCAATGGCTCCAAGTACATCCACATGAGGTGTTCATATAAATATGTGACTTTAGTCTTCCTGCAAACAGGCTACAGAGCTCAGTCTGAGAAACATTGTTTATTCATTTGTCATTAAATCAATATGTATGAATCTTATTGCTAATCACAACCAGGAAACAGGAGAGGGAGTGGTTTGACAACAAAAACAAAGTTATATTTATAAATACACGACGGTACTACAGCAACTCATACATCCAAGTACCCCTCCAGTGTTTTTAAACCCGGACATAAATAGTTTCATGCACATTTCAAACTCTTGTTTTCTCTCTGATTTTACACAAACTTCAACTCCATCATGGTCACGCTCCAACAAGGACATGTGTCCACAGCGCCCCCACGTGGCAGAAAGAAGAGCACAAACAAGGAGACATGGAACGGATGATCCAGCCTCATCTTTATTATTCCGGAGTATTCTCTATAAAACAGTTTGTATGTATTTCTTATTTTGTCATTTCTTCCATTCAAATCAGTTGACAGAATGTCTGACATTATATTGGATATATTATTATTATTATTAGTAGTAGTAGTAGTTGTAGTATGTCAGCGGTATCAGCACTCTGCCTGCAGGGGGCGCTGTTGGCCGGCGCTGACATCACACTTGCGGGCTTCTGTCCCTTTAACGGTGACGCAGTTCACCCGGTGGCCCAGTTCAGTGCGGTGCTCCGCGGCTGCAGAGGTCTGCTGGAGGCAGGAGGGAGCGGGGCTAGCTGTTGGGCTCGGCACGGCACGGCTCGGCCCGGGGACAGAGCTCGGCCCTCGGCGGCCTCATCATGGAGTTTCTGCTGGGGAACCCGTTCAGCTCCGCGGTGGGACAGATGATCGGTGAGCTGTTCATCAGCGTCACACTGCACCAGCTCATCTCCTTGATGTCCTCTCTCTCTCTCTCTCTCTCTCTCTGTGCTTTGATGTCACGGAGGATTTTTCGCATATCGCGAATCTGTCGATGCTCTGTCGATCCTCTGGTGTCTTTTGTGCCGCGTCACAGTGCAACAGTCAATTCAAGTCCATTAAGAGTGGCGGAGGAGCAACGGCTTATAGTTTGACTGACGCGTCCACCGGACAATGATGAGGCAGGGGCGGGACTTAGAGGCCGGGATGCGCCAATTGATTGGCTCTTATCGTGTCCGTTTATCGGCTAATAGCTGGGCGGGACAATAAATGGCCCACATCCTCCTGACCCAAATCTCATTTTTATCTGTTTCCTGTGATCTCCCAGACTCGATGATGAACACAGCTGGTGTTACTTTAGACGACTGATGATAACGTGTATTCAAAGTACTTAAAATACTGCGGATTCTTTATTGTTACCCGCAATACACAGATGGCAGGTGATCTCAATAAATCAATCATCTAAACTGGTTTAATGTGATGTTCTGTTATTTATAGTTTATATTCTAATATTATTATCATTTAAACCATTTAAACCGCACATAACACTTCCTTATCGTGTTTTTCTTTGTATACGTTCTCATATGTGATGGTTTTATATTTCTTTTGGTTTGTTCCTCAGAGTCTGCGACCAGCTCCAGCCTCCCGTCAGAGGACTGGACCCTCAACATGGAGATCTGCGACTTGATCAACAGCTCAGAGGAAGGGTGTGTGTGTGTCTGTGTGTGTGTGTGTGTGTTGTTCTCTGGAGGTTTAATTTCCTCTGACCGTTAGAAATATCCTCATTACAGACCCAGAGACGCCGTCAGAGCCATAAAGAAGAGGATCGTGGGGAATAAGAACTTCAAGGAGGTCATGCTGGCGCTGACTGTGAGTGTCGTCCGCTCTCAGCTGGAATCCGGCGTCGCGAATCAGACGCGGTGTGACGGTCTCTGTTGTGTCCTCCTGGCGTCAGGTCCTGGAGACGTGCGTGAAGAACTGCGCCTACAGGTTCCACATCCTGGTGACAACGCGGGACTTTGTGGAGGGGGTCCTGGTGCGGTCGATCATCCCGAGGAACAACCCTCCGCTGGTCCTGCACGACAGAGTGCTGAGCATCATCCAGGTGAGGAGGGCTGGCGCCGAGCTATAAAACATCAGGTGTCGTCAAGTGTGAGCTGCTGTGGCCGCCCTGTAATAATTTGCGGTTTCCTCTCGTCTAGGCGTGGGCCGACGCATTCCGCAGCTCGCCCGACCTGACGGGCGTGGTGTCGGTGTACGAGGACCTGCGCAGGAAAGGCCTGGAGTTCCCCATGACAGAGCTGGACGGTTACTCCTCTGGAAAACCTCCCAGTCAGGTGCCCACGCGGCTCTTTGGTTTCCCCACTCCTAACCTGTCGCCTCTGCTGGTTTTTCCTCGCGGGTCATGTCTTTGCCTTTGCCTAGCAGACTGTGCCTGGGAACGGGCCGGCTGTCACCACTCTGCCCGCTGCGCTCCTCTCTTCCAAACCTCCGCTGGTGCCACCACAGACCTGTGAGCTCAAAAAGGCGCTGGAGGGAAGCAGTGCCTTGACTCCCTGTCAGGTGAACGGCCACGCTGTCTTCTCACGCTTCGGTCTCGCTCTATCTCTAGAAATAACAGGCGTCAGCTGAGGCCCTCTTTCACAACTCGAGATGCACTTAAAGCTGAGTGTGCACTGTGACGTGCGCATTGTTAGTAAACACTGATCCGGAGCCAGTCGATGGTGTCCGAGCTGGAATCTTTAGAAGCTTTAGTGTCTCCGGTTACTCAAACACTAAATAAATCAATATTAGATTTTTTTTTTTTTTTCTTTTTTGGCGACCTCGCGGCGTTGTGTGTTTGCTCATGGTGTTCACATTCCAGGTGAAAAAGCTGAAGTCGGAGCTGGGAGTGGTGCGGAGTAACCTGACCATGATGTCGGACATGATGAGTCAGCTGGATCCTGTCACCGTGAAGCAGGCGGACATGGAGCTGCTGGAGGTAAAAACAAAGACAAATAAATCGCAGCGATTAGCGGCGTCTTCTCCGCTCCCATCCGTTCAGCCGAGGACCTTCTAAACGTTTTCCTTTAACTGATCTAGCGTGTGTACGTGTTCGTGCTGCATCGGACCCCGTCAACCCCCGCCCACACATGCTTTGTCTGATTGTATCATTAGCAGCTATACACAGTTTGTAAGGAAATGCAAGACAGGATAGTAAAGATCGTCCCCAGGCTGAGTGAAGAGAAGCTGATCGAGGAGCTGCTGGCGACCAACGACGACATGAACACCGCCTTCACTCGCTACCACAGGTGAGCGACGTCATTAGCCTCACGACCCCGGTGACGTCACGTGTTTCTGTTTGGTGACGCTCCCTTGGTTCTGCCGCAGGTTTGAGAGACGCTTAACAAACGGTCAGAGCGCAGCACAGAAGGTGAGAGACTAAAGGTGAGAGACTTTTTATAAAATGGGTTCAATGTGACGTAACTTGTCGTTTGTTTTTCCAGAGTCACATGTACGTCAACCTGGAAGACTTGGATTTGGCGGCTGAGTCTCAGGAGTCCGGCGTGGCCTCAGCCACCAGCGACAGTTTGTCCAGTCACTTGACAAAGCTCAGTGAGTCCACCGGCGTTTGGTTTCAGTGTGGTGAACATCGGACTTCATACATGGAAAGTGTATGTGTGTTTGTGGACCGTGAAATGTTTCCTGTCGTCACAGGTCTGAGTGAATCAGACGACACGTTATCCAAAGTCAACGCTTCATCTCAACAAACTCCGAGGTACAGAAATAATATCAGGCCTGCCTGGTTGTAAGATGAACAAGTGTTCCACATACAGATGGATATTTGCACGATAATAAATGAAGATACTTCAGTCAGTACGATTAGGAGTTTGTTGGTGTCAGAGGAAATCTCTTCGCCACGGCTCCAGCAGGCGTCTTGATCTTTTAGCTTTGGTGTTTAATTCTGACTTATTCCGTCTTAATTCCTTTTGTAAAAACGTGGCCAGCTTTTCCCAGAGTGTGAACCTTTCATTATCGGCTTATGCAGCAACGTACAAATCCTCTGTTTCAGCGAGAAGAGTGAAGCTGCGGTGGACGGCCTGGCTCAGGCTCCGGACAACAGGCTCCTGAACCCTGGAGCGGTGAGTGAAGAGGTTGTTCTCACAGTTTGATGCTCAGTCATGAGATTTTATCAGCTGACATGCCTGAATGGACTCTGGGAGCAGAAGCAAAGGGAGTGTCCGCTTGGTTCAAGGGAAGTTTTAACAGTTTGGCACCAAGCTTGGGTCCTGAGGTGCTTTCTGAGTGAACTGTGTGTGTGTGAGGGAGGGGGCGGTTGAGGAAGCAGTGCCGCTGTCAGTTAGATTCAGGAAATGAAGGAAAGCGTGGACAACTCCTTAGTTTCGTAAACATGTTGCTCATCTTACCAGGAATCTGTGTCTTTCACCCTTAATGACCTTTCTGTCTGTGCACGAAGGACGACAGCCCGGCGTCCACCAACAGCTCCTCGCCAAAGTTAGATTGGATGATAAAGAGGGGAATGGTGGGTCTGTGGGGCATTCACAGCCGTTCGCCTCTCCACGCTCCTGTCGTCTCTGTGGTCATTTTTTTTTTTGCTGTGGTCTGGTTTCCTTTTTGTTTGGAAGATATTTTGGGTTCATTAGTTCGCGTGTTGAGATAAGTGAATATTAGTTTGCATGGGTTTTTTTTTCCAACGATAAAGGAGAGTCTGTAGTTTGTTTTGGTGGCTACGCCTCATCCTCCGCATGATAATGTTTGGTGTGTCCTGATTTGCCACATTGTTGTCATACCTGCAGCTCCCAACATTCACTTCTTCTTCTGTTGTTGTTGTTCGGTTCTTTAGCACTGGACCGTGTTTTACTGCGCTGACCTGATGCTCTGCTTCTCTCCCTCAGATTCCTCTCAGCCAGGCCAACGTCATGGACGACATCGAGAACTGGTTGGCGTTGGACGATGAGGTAAAAAAATGAATAAATAAATGTTTAATTCAATGCCCTGATCATACACTCAAATATAATATCACAGGGAATCTGCCCAGAGGTTCACATGTTACTCATTGAATCAGTCAGATCAGAAGCACTGTGAGATCTGTCCAGCTCACGAGAACTGGAACTGGGTCGCCCACATTAACAAGGTTAACTGAGCCCCGGGGGACATTACGTCACTGATATGACACGCTAACGAGCAGATGGGAAAACAAAGCGCATGCCTCAACTCCATCTGAAACTGTTTGTTGATTGACAACTTTTAAATCATTTAAGACGTTTTTAAATAAAAAAAAATCCTCTGACAACACGGTGACTTGTGTTGGATTATTAACTATTATTAACTAAAATACATTTGTAATGTCATTCTTTAACGTCCATATGTGTTAATGATTGCATATATATACGTTCTGTTTGTGTTGTAGTACGATGACTTTGAGGACTCTGATGGTGTGACCAGTGAAGGTGAGGGCCCTGACTCTCTAATTCCAATCTGGATATTTTTCCATTGTTGATGTTTGACTGATGAAGTGTCGTTTTCCTCTGCAGAGTTCGACAGGTTTCTGGCAGGAAGAGCTAAAGCAGCGGAGCGGCTGCCGTCGGTGAGGGCGTCGTCACAGGACCCCCACCGCTCCGAGTCGTAACCTGCAGTGGAACCCGCCAAACTAACAACACTCACCTGCGTCTCCTGCGGAAGAGCGGAGACACGTCTCAGACGAGTAGTTCAATGGCACACTGGGGAATTACCACCCACCATTAAGGAAGGACTTTGTAATTGTGTACATTGCGAGTTACTGTGGAGCAAATGTGTTTTTTAACTGGTGAAGTTAATATTCGATGAAGAACAGGTTTTTACTTGACGTTGTTACTAGTTCGTCCATGTTTGGGAATGCAAACGTTTGCACATTTTATAAAGCTACATTCCTGCTGTTGGAGGAGGGAGGGGGCGTGGTTACAAAGTGTTTTGTAACATAGATGATGTATGATACCACTGATATAAATATATATGTATATTGTTGACTATAACCTAAAGGTTACTCCCCCCTGTCAAAGAGGTGACCTCTTGACCTGTGAACGTGTGTAAGAGAAGCTCAGCTGTTGCATTCTGGAACCAAGAAGAAATGAGTTTTTCTTTAACATCCAAATGCCCCTGTTAAGATGTTTTACCTGGAAGTTTAACAAAGCGTTGTGGCAGGCGACTGTCAGATTAAACTAAGTTCATTAACTGGAAGTGTGTCTTTTCTTATTCTCACTGTCAAAGTCTCTGTAACCTTCACCGAGGTTTTATCACTTTTGTTTTTATTTCACTCCGTCTGCTGTGAGGTTTGATTTGTGGGTTTGGTCCTGAATGTATCGCACACAGTGACTGTTATCATATTATCTTATCCTTATCAGTCACACTATGGCTGTGCAGTGTGTACTTCACTGACACCTGCTGGACACACACAGTTTTACAATTTATTCTTCACATGGAATAAACCAGGTGGAGTGGTTTTAGTCTAAAGGTTAATTTGTCACGTGTGAAGTGAGACAAGATCAGTGATGCAAATACCAATACATTCAAACACAAATTTATGGAAAAGCGTTGTGTATTTATGTTATTGTATATTTCCGGGAGGTAGGTAAACAAATTGAAAATTAAATTCATAGAATAGAACATGATGTAAATATGTTGATATTAGTGCATGCATGTATTTATTTATGAAGTAGCACACAAGCGCCACGAGCGATTTAATACTTTCTGAAATCTGATTGGCTAAATACAGCCCACCCTCGACTCGCTCAGCCACCCGATTGGTTCCTCGTGCATACGCCCACTCCTCCTACGTAAAAGGGGTTTTCAAAGCAAACCGCAGGTGGATGGAGTCCCACCCATATCCGTCCCTCTGATTGGTTTGACTTCCGGCATGAACAGCGATGATTGGCTACAGTTGAGGATGGATGTCAGAGGAGGCCAATGAGAGGCAGTACATGGGCGGGGCCTCTCCGGCCTCGGGTAGGCCTCACTGTTTGCTCTCTGCGTTCGTGTCCACCGCGACCACACTCTGTTAACTCAGTTGGAAGGACCGACATGTCTCTCGCTAAAGCTGCCCGGAGTTTGGTGCCGTCGGCCCGCGGGTTCCTGCAGGTCTCGGCCGGGGCCCCGGGCCGGACCTACGCCGCCGTGGCTGCGGCCCGAGCGGTGCTGGAGAGCGAGCTGGACTCGATCCGAGCAGCGGGGACGTGGAAGGGGGAGCGGATCATCACCTCCAAACAAGGGGCGCAGATCAACGTGGACGGAAGCCGAGGCAGTGAGTGATCG
The DNA here is from genome assembly GCA_016785235.1 of Pseudorhombus dupliciocellatus. Lineage (NCBI taxonomy): Eukaryota > Metazoa > Chordata > Actinopteri > Pleuronectiformes > Paralichthyidae > Pseudorhombus > Pseudorhombus dupliciocellatus. The sequence continues at coordinate 209,275 of JAFBJW010000230.1, forward strand.
TGACCGTGACGGCCGCGGAGTGACTGGAGGAGACCGTGTCCCTAAACGCACCACGTAAACAGACACGTGGCTGTTGGTCTTCTGCTTGTTTAAACTTGATTTAATTAACTTTACAACACTGGAGCTTAAAGGGGTCAACACGTTAATCTTAATCCAATCTAAAATAACTACTGTCTGGAGTCAACAACTACTATTGCAGTTGGTGAGTTGGTGATAAAAATAAAAACAGAAAATGTTATTTCAGAGGACTCAAAGACAATATATCCTGTCCTCTGTACAAAACATATGTACATTAGCAGCCACACATATTATTCAATATGTATGGATGCCATTGTTAATATTAATACATTTTTACATTCATATCATACTGTATACTGTTAATTTATACCTATATAGGTATGGGTATAACAATATAAATAGTGTCTCACACAAGAACCAACACAGGTGGATCTCGTCTCCTCAGAGGCTGGATGAGGAGTGATGTGATGTTCTCTGTGGATCTGCTGCAGCTGATGGAGCAGAGCTGTGGATGTTTGGAGTTGTTGTAATAAAAATTAAGTATAACAGTGAAAAGGGAACGTCTCAGAGCAGGAAGTGACCAGGCGTGAATCAGAAAGGAAGGAAGAGACGGATCCGGAGACGTTGCGTGAATTCAAAAAGAAGTGAACCACAGCGCCTCATCTCTAACCTGTCAACTGTGTTTACACCTCATACTGAACCTTTGCCAGCGTTTGACTCTGCTCATCTATGAATGGCCCTCTGGCTTCAGGCTCTCCGGTTAAACTCACGGGGATGACATCACTGGCCCTCTTTGTCCCGGTCGTTTGGGTTTTGTCCCCGTGTTTATTGTCTCATTGATATAAACTGGAAATGTTTCACTTTGTGAACAAAAGCATCAAGCGATGACCTCTCAGCGGCTCGTGTTCTCTGTGACTTCCTCTTTCAGAGATACTGAATTTCTGTGCCAACAACTACCTCGGCCTGTCCAGTCACCCGGAGGTGGTGCAGGCCGGGATCGACGCTCTGAAGACGCACGGTGCCGGACTGAGCTCCGTCAGATTCATCTGTGGGACACAGGTCAGATTATTCTCACGCTTAAACTTGACCTTTAACAGTCAGAGGCGCTGACGATCTGTGATCTGCAGGATCTGCACAAAGATCTGGAGCAGAAGCTGGCAGAGTTCCACGAGAGGGAAGACTGCATCCTCTACGCCAGCTGCTTCGATGCCAACGCTGGGCTGTTCGAGGTACCAGAAGCTCTACGCTCCACACTGAGACGGGGACGCCTCGTCCTGTCATTCTCAACTCGTCACGTCTCTTCCCACACCAGGTGCTGTTGGGCCCGGATGACGCAGTGCTCTCTGACGAGCTGAACCACGCCTCCATCATCGACGGGATCCGCCTGTGTCGGGCGAAGAGGTTTCGCTACAAACACATGGACCTCAATGATCTGGAGACGAAGCTCAAGGAGTCGCAGGTGGGTGGCCGCCACGTGATTCAGAATCTGGAACGCGACATAGCAACAGTAACTAAGGAAGGTCTGAGAAGGTCTGAATGGAGGTTGAGGACTAACGACTGTTCGCTTCACGTCCTCCTCAGTCGGCTCGTATGCGCCTGGTCGTGACAGACGGCGTCTTCTCCATGGACGGAGACGTGGCTCCCCTAGAGGGAATTTGTGACCTGGCGGAACAGTACGGAGCCATGGTGTTCATCGACGAATGCCACGCCACCGGCTTCCTGGGGCCCCGCGGCAGGTGAGTAACCAGTGAGACTTCATGCCAGTGTACGTTGAAACGATGGATTACCTATGTCTCCTGTGCTGTGCAGGGGGACGGATGAGCTGCTGGGAGTGATGGACAGAGTTCACATTGTGAACTCCACCCTGGGGAAAGCACTGGGCGGAGCAGCAGGTGGGTTTCCGACAGTCGTCCAGAAGCAGAGCAACAGTTCCACATCCTCCTCGGCGCTGTTTGTTTTCCAGGTGGCTACACGGTGGGTCCCAAGCCCCTCATCGACCTGCTGAGGCAGCGCTCGCGGCCCTATCTGTTCTCCAACTCCCTCCCCCCTCCTGTGGTGGGCTGCGCCACCCGGGCTGTGGAGCTGCTGCTCGCCTCCAATGAGATCGCTCAGAGCATGACGGCCAAAACCATGAGGTGTGGGGGTTGGGAGGGGTGGGGCTGTGGGCTATTGTTGGTTGGTGTTATCTCGGTAGCAACTGGTGTCAGTGGGAACTGGTCAGAGTCAAGTGTGAGGGTTGGTCAAGGTCTGTTTAGTTTTACAGAGATTCAGAAGCAGCTCAGGGTTCAGGTCAGGACGGACTTCTGTAGAAATGTAAATATAACACAGTTTACTGAAAGGAGGGGGGGGGTGTTCAAACCTTAGTCAACCAAGTGGAGAATAATAGTCACCAAATGAGCTTAATGTGGAGAAACTGAACAGATTCATTTCCCATCATCTGGTTGCAAAACCTCGCTCAGTGACTCCCACACACAACACTCCGCCCACATTGGGCAACTGTGGAAAACCTGCTGAACAAAACTTAATTCAGGAAACATGAAAATAAAGAAAAATCCTCAATGTCATTCTGCTCAGGCTCAACAACGGGTTAAGAATTCTCTCTCCGGTCAAAGAGTGATTTTGATTAATTGGATGGGAATAAAAACAGCCATATATCATCTTATACTGGCTCGTCCTCATGTTGCTTCAGTTTCACCTCATGATGACTGAAGGAAATACCATGTGCCTCTGAGACTACAATATTTGTCTCTTTGTCGTTTGCTCAGGTTCAGGAACCAAATGACCAAGGCTGGTTTCACCATCTCGGGTTCGGCTCACCCGATCAGTCCTGTGATGCTGGGTGACGCGCGGCTGGCGTCCGTGATGTCAGAAGACATGCTGAAGCTAGGTGAGTCCCCAGTGACAGCTGGACACATGGGCTGTGTGAAATGTGCTCTGCTAACCCGGCTCCGCCCTCCACAGGCGTGTATGTGATCGGGTTCTCTTACCCGGTCGTGCCAAAGGGCAAAGCCAGAATCCGCGTTCAGATTTCTGCAGCGCACACAGACGAAGACATCGATCGCTGCGTGGACGCTTTCATCCAGACAGGCAGGAAGCACGGCGTCATCTCCTGAGTGGGACGGCCGAGCGAGAATCAGCTGTTACTACAGAAACCGTGAAGTGACCCTGCTGCCTGTTACAAGAGGCCTGAATGATTGTAGTGGATGTTACAGAGGTTTATGTTATGCTTCTCTTAATAAAGCACTTTGCTGACACATGTAGGTGGTATTTAAAATAAAAGGGCTGTTTATCATACTTAAGTTAATTCAGACCAGTCAATGCAGGTTGTGCTTTTTATAATGAAAAACATATCAAATCGAATTGCACTGTTGGACATTTTCAGCACGTATCAACTTTGATTAAGATCTCTTTAAACTAGTGAAAACGCCAAATAGTTTTTAGGTGACTGAAAATAAAAACTGCATATTTTCTAATGCCAACACTGATGAATGCGCCTGATGTCTCAGTCTTATATCGTCTCAGAGCTGCAAAGTTCTGATTGCAGAGAAAATTAAACACATTAAAGATTCAGAGTCAAAATATAAATCTTTCATTTGTTTATTTGGATGTTTTGATCTTTTCTGTGTAAAATAAAACCTGGGGTTCACACACACTGATGATGTGTTCAGTAAAGTAGGCAACCTCTTGTTTCCAGCACTAAACTTTTCAAAAGACTACAGTTATTCTTCAATGGGATGGAAAGAGCTGATGAGTCTCACCAACGAATTACATTTACTGCAATACTGTACCTAAGTATACAGTTGAGATACTAGTGATTAAGTTCCAGCATTTTATCTTCAACTTTGTTTTAAAACTTCCGCCATGTTTCCCCCTCATGCCTTGCTTGTCTTTTTCGCGCCATCAAGGCTCCCTAGCTCCGCCTCGAATCATACAAACCACGCCCCATCAAGGTCTCGCCAGCCAATTGAAGCCGGCTCCGTTGTCCTTTTCGCGCCACCACTTCCCCTCAGCCCTGCCTTCGTTTAGAAGCCCCGCCTCCTCTGACCGTCATCGGCCAATGGCAGGGGCGCTGCTTTGCCCTGAGCCAATCAGATCTCAGAAGAGCGGGGGCGGCGCGAGGATCGGCTCGCGGGAAACAGACAGGAAGGAGTTTAGAATTTGCCGCGGAACAGAGCAGCGCGTGCTTCTCTGCTCTCCCTCCGCCTTAGTTTAATCAAACCGAAGCCGAAGTTCCGCTGCTCGCTCGGACCCGCCTGCTCCAGAATGTCTGGCTTCGACGATCCGGGAGTTTACTACAGCGACAGCTTCGCCGGCGGAGACGGAGCAGGCCCGGATGAGGGGGGACTGAAGCGGATCCAGATCAAGAAGCGGTTCCGTGAGTTCCTCCGGCAGTTCAGAGTGGGCACGGACCGAACCGGGTTCACATATAAATACAGGTGAGACTCCGGAGATTGATCAACGGTGATGATGGCATCATTCAGAAAGAGTGACCGGGTGGCGGCAGCGTAGTGACGTCAGCAACCACCCAAATACATCAATGTGTACTAATTCATATTATGTACACGATTTACATGATCTCCTCTGAAGGAAGCGTGCACACAGAGGTGCATTGCGGGAAATGTATGGTCCAAATGATCGGAATTTGACCTTCTTAGACCCTGTAGGTGCACAGATGCATTATGGGGGAGTGATTGTTAGAGGCCCTCTTCAGGGTAACACTCCTGATGTTGTTCTGTTTGTTCAGAGATGAGCTGAAGAGGCACTACACCCTGGGGGAGTACTGGGTGGAGGTGGAGATGGAGGACCTGGCCAGCTTTGAGGAGGATCTGGCCGATTGTCTCTACAAGCTGCCCACGGAGAACCTCCCTCTGGTGCGTCTGCTCCTCCAGCTCTGGAGCTTCACGCAGCTGTGTCGTTCTTGCCTGCTCTCCTCTCACATGTTGTTTTCGTCACCAGCTGGAGGAAGCTGCAAAGGAAGTAGCTGATGAGGTGACCCGCCCCCGACCCGTGGGGGAGGAGACCGTGCAGGACATTCAGGTCATGTTGAAGAGCGACGCTCATCACGCGTCGATCCGCTCCCTCAAGGTAACAACATGCTTCACCTCCTTTGTGTTTCCGTTCGTCATCAACAGCTTGGTCACATTATCCCCCCCCCACAGTCCGAGCAGGTGTCTCGTCTGGTGAAGGTGCACGGCATCATCATCTCGGCCACCGCCGTGAGGGCGAAGGCCACCAAGGTGTGTCTGCAGTGCCGCGGCTGCCGCAACCTCATCAAGAACATCCCCCTGCCCCCGGGCCTGCAGGGCTACGCTCTGCCGCGCAAGTGCAACAAGTGAGTGTGATCAGATCAGTGTGACGGCGAGGGGGTTCGCTTCCCGACCTCCTCGTGTTAACCTCCTGGAATCTGTCTCCTGTCAGCGAGGGCGCCGGCAGCGTCAAGTGTCCCGTCGACCCGTACTTCATCATCCCCGACCGCTGCGTGTGCGTCGACTTCCAGACGCTGCGGCTGCAGGAGTCTCCGGATGCGGTGCCTCACGGCGAGATGCCCCGTCACCTGCAGCTCTACTGCGACAGGTGAGCAGCGCCTGTTCCAGCCACGGGCCAGCGCCCCCTGCTGCCGAGTGCCTCACCTGTTCCCCTCCTCTCCGTCCTCAGGTATCTGTGTGATCGCGTGGTCCCGGGCAACAGGGTGACCATCATGGGCATCTACTCCATCAAAAAAATGGCTGCTGCCAAGGCCCAGGGCAGAGAAAAGAGCGCCGGCGTCGGCATTCGTGCGTCCTACCTGCGGGTGGTCGGCATCCAGGTGGACACAGAGGGAACAGGTGAACATCTGTACACTTATTTAAGTGCGTGATGCATTCTGGGAGGACGTCAGGTGCCAATGTGATGCTCTTGCAGGACGTGGCGCCACTGGATCGGTCACCCCGCAGGAAGAGGAGGAGCTGAGGGCACTGGCAGCGTCTCCCAACATCTACGACTCTCTGGCACGCTCTGTCGCTCCCTCCATCTACGGCAGCGACGACCTGAAGAAGGCCATCACCTGCCTGCTGTTCGGCGGTTCGAGGAAAAGGTACAAGCGCTCAGAGGCTGCGGGTCTGTGAACCCACCTCCTCCTCCTTCATCAGTGATCATCGTGATGATCTGCTCCCGCCCCCCCAGGCTCCCCGACGGTCTCACTCGCAGGGGCGACATCAACCTGCTGATGCTGGGAGACCCGGGTACGGCCAAGTCCCAGCTGCTCAAGTTCGTGGAGAGATGTTCACCTATCGGGGTATTTATGCTCGCCACTATCTGTCCCTCGTTATAAACGCCGCTCATGTTAAAGCGCGCCCCTGACGCTGAGCCCCGCCTCCGTGTCTCCAGGTGTATACCTCGGGTAAGGGCAGCAGCGCAGCCGGTCTGACTGCCTCCGTGCTCAGGGACCCCCACACGCGAGGATTCATCATGGAGGGCGGCGCCATGGTGCTGGCTGACGGCGGAGTCGTGTGCATCGATGAGTTCGACAAGGTGCGAAGTGTTTTTCAGGCGCTCGCTTGTTCTTCGCTGGTGGAGCAGGATTTTAAAAGAAACCTCTGCCTTTGTTCCTCAGATGAGAGAAGATGACAGAGTGGCTATCCACGAGGCCATGGAGCAGCAGACCATCTCCATCGCCAAGGTAGCGCCCACAGGAAATCTGTCTGTTGATTCCATGAAATGCAGTACAGGAGATTTCAAATCGCACGCAAACAATAATCCCGCCCTGACTCCGCCCAGGCCGGCATCACCACCACCCTGAACTCCCGCTGCTCGGTCCTGGCCGCAGCCAACTCTGTGTTCGGCCGCTGGGACGACACGAAGGGCGAGGACAACATCGACTTCATGCCCACCATCCTGTCCCGTTTCGACATGATCTTCATCATCAAAGACCAGCACGACCAGCAGAGGGACATGGTGAGCGTCTTTAAACCCTCACGTTAAACAGAACCGCCACCCCGTAACGTTGCATATTTGAATCCTCGTAGACGCTGGCCCGTCACGTGATGAACGTGCACCTCAGCGCTCAGACGCAGATGGAGGGCGTGGAGGGAGAGATCCCCCTGGCCACCTATAAGAAATACATCGCCTATGCCAGAGTGTGAGTATACCTGGACTCCTAAAGGGTTAAACATTTGGATGCCTGGGTCAGATTTGTTTCAATCTGAACGTGTGCTCGCAGTAAATGTGGCCCCCGACTCTCCACGGGCGCCGCCGAGAAGCTGAAGAACAGATACGTGGTGATGAGGAGCGGCGCGAGGGAGCACGAGAGGGAGACTGACAAAAGACCCTCCATCCCCATCACTGTCAGGTATTAACAGTCCCCCCCACCCCACCCCTTCAGTGACGTGTGCTTCCACAAACTTTGCCCATGTGTCTGAACCCTGTGTTTGCTCTTCAGGCAGCTGGAGGCCGTCGTACGTATCGCAGAGTCTCTGGCTAAGATGAAGCTGCAGGCTGTGGCCGGGGAGGCGGAGGTGGACGAGGCCCTCAGACTCTTCCAGGTGTCCACGCTGGACGCGGCGCTGTCCGGCAGCCTGTCAGGTGCGTGTGCTGGAGACGGATGTTGACTCAGCTGTCGCACTGGAAAAAGCTGCTCCAGCCCCAACCACCAGGGGGAGGCAAACACAACAGAATGCCAATGGATCAATGTGAATCTGGCAACAGGAACGATGGAGGATTGTTGTCACGGCAGATTTGTGCTCTAATGTGTCTCTGACCGCATGTTGTCCCCAGGTGCGGAGGGCTTCACGTCTCAGGAGGACCAGGAAATGATCTCCCGCATCGAGAAGCAGCTGAAGAGGCGCTTCGCCATCGGCTCCCAGGTGTCGGAGCACAGCATCATCCAGGACTTCACCAAACAGGTCGGTCACAGCCCGTCACTGACAGCCGACAGTACAGACGGGGGAAATTTAAATTTGCTGAGTTTGTAACGTATACTCTCCCGCTCTGGCCACAGAAATATCCGGAGCACGCCATCTACAAAGTCCTGCACCTGATGCTGAGGAGGGGGGAGATGCAGCACCGCATGCAGAGGAAGGTTCTGTACAGGGTCAAGTAGAGCGACAGGCCTGTTGTAAATAGTTCTCATCTGATGAGACTCCTGGCATCAGACGATATGAAGACAGTTTTTACTGTTATAATGTTGATTTAAGTTTCTGCATTGTTTGTTTGTAAAAATAAAAAATAAAGTATTGTACACGTCAAGTTTCAGTTTGTGTTTTCAGTTTGTAAAGACGAGTCAAAGACAGTTTTGAGCTAGTTTTCTATTTAATAAAATATGTTCTGACTCTGAGGAGCTGAGACACGCGTGTCAGTCGTGTTTGTTGTACAGGACGACGAACAGCGTGCTGGTGGCGCTGAACACGGAGGCCAGCGCGACACACAGGCCCACGGTGAGCGTGGAGATCTGCGGAGACGGGAGCACGGCCGCCGGGAAGCGGCTCTTTGCTCGGTCCGCCATCGCCATGGTGACGCTCAGCATTTTCTGCAAGTCGTCAAAAACCTGCAGGAACACAAGACACTAATGAGGCGGCTGCTGGGCTGACTCAGCATCTTATTCTGTGGAGTCGCTTCCTCTTCGAGTCGACTGTTATGAATCTGAATCTGATTTATTTGTTGGTGTTCACACGCCAGAGAGTTTGACTCCGTTTCCTCACCTGGATGTTGAACTCGAACGCGGACACGGCCTCCTGCAGCACCTCCCTCCGCTCCTCCTCCGTCAGCTCGATGCTGTTCATGCGGCCCCGGTACAGCTGCTTGAAGCGGTGGGGGCTGCTCACGCCGGGGAAGGAGAAAAACGACAGCCCCTCTTTGCTGTTCAGCCCCAGGGACTTCTGGGTAATCTTCCCCAGCACTTGACCTCCTGAAAGGTCACCCAGGTACCGGGTGTAGGCGTGGGCCACCAGCAGCGTGGGGTTCTCCTCGCCGATCTGCAGAACGAACCCAGAGTCAGACCGCGTGTTGGGATGGAGGGGGTCACGTCAGGTCGGCTCCCTCACCTGCTGCAGCCTCTGTTTGTACCTGAGCGTCGCCGCGGGAACGATCACCCTCTTCCTCCAGTCCGGGCCCAGGAAGTGCTCCAGGTCTCTCTCCAGGGACTCCAGCCGGGCCAGCTCCTGAGGGAAGTAGATGGGGGCGACAGCCGGGTGAGAGGAGTTCCTGTCCAGCTCCTCCTCCAGGGCCTTGTAGATCTCATAGAGGGAACACAGCAGCACCTGAGAGACCAGATAAAAACCCACTTCACAGGCTGTTTGCAGACTCCAGAGATGGCTGACCCGATTGGAGAGGGGGGGCCGACCTTGTACTGTGGCAGAGTGATCTGACCCTTCTGGTAGCTCAGCATCAGCTGCGTGTTCTCGGCTCTGACATGGTTGTCTTTGGTTGCTGCTTTGATCTGCTCTGATAAATCACTGGAGACCAGACAGTTTATGTTTATCATTTAAAAAAGTGTGGGTCCCAAAGCTCTCTTCTAGTCCTGCTGTCTCTCACCTGCCAGCGTCCCCTGTGTCCTGTTTCCTGGCGCTCTTCATGTTCTCCATCTTCTCAGACGGGGGAGGCTCGTCTCCTTCGTGCTGGCGGGGGCTCAGCTGTCACCTCCTCTGGCCCCTGAGCTCCGCGAGGCCTCTTTTAAACGCACGGATGCTGAGTCAGATGGGAAGTGTGAGTGCTGACTCAATTTACTGCTGCGGCTAAACATGACGGAGCAACGTGCGGACGAAAAAACAGGAGAACGTGATCAGGCAGAAAGCAGTTCACTCACCGGAGGCGATCAGGCAGTCATTTAGATATTTTATTAGAGAAAATGTTTTCATGGATGTAGTTTGCTTTGCTAATGTTTTCTGTTTGTCTTGTTTAGTTCTGTGTTAAACTTTAGATATAATACTATATAAATGCTACATTTACTGTGATTATTATTATATATTATGTTATTATTACCAAGTTTGAATTCGATATACGACCACAAACTTGCACTTGTCAGTGTAAATGATTGTTTTTTTATCGACTCCATCACATTAATCTGACACTTGCAGATTCTCCTCGATCAATAAAAATAATTGAGCTCATACATAATATTAAAGAAACATTTCACACTATTCTCTGATGTCAACTGACTGCAGAGCTGCTGTCTCACTGTCTGATTCCATGAGGATGTTTTTTTTTTTTTTTTTTTATCTGTGAGAGGGGGGGGGGGGGGGGGGGGGGGGTCCCTTGTCTCCTCCTCCTCCTCCTGAGGCCTGTCCTCTGTGAGCCGTGGTATTTTGTGATCACGCCCCCTGGTGCCAGCAGCCCTCCACTGGTTCTCCTCTGAAGGGGGAAGTGGGCTGAGCTTGTGGAGATTCTTTCCACGGGGGACCAATCCTGTCGGGACCCGGGTTAAAATGCGGGATAGGGGACACGGAGCGGGTCCGATGGTCGCCGGAGTCCAGATGCCGAGCGGGACGCGGGGTCCGCGGATGTAAGAGGTACCGTTTGATCCTCACAGCTGGCTCTGCGGCTCGACGACAGCCGCCGCAGAGTGAGCGGAGCTCGGCTGCAGAGCGGAGGGAGAGCCGGGGGGTGGTTTGAGGAGGAGGCGGAGGCGGAGGGATTCTGGGATTCACGGATTTGGGTTCGGGAACATGTGAAGTGCATGTATGTGACGTGTGTGCCGGTGTGATCCGGAGCAGCGGGACACTCGGTGGCCTCGTCGTGGCCCAGATTCCCATAGAGACGCGTTCATGAACAACGCGGAGTGGAGTTCCACACATTATCACTAACGAGCAACATGTTTTATTCAGTTACAAGTTTATCCCTGTGCATACCTCACACCTGATTCCAGAGAAGAAACTTCTTATAGACACATATGTGCCTCGTCCGGTAGAAGAGAGAGAGAGAGGGACCAGGATTAGTCGTGTAAAGTTAGAATTAAGCTTGCTCAGACATAATGATTTTCGCTGCTCACATGTTATTGTTTGTTCTTGCTCCTCAGGCTATGGATTGGAACCTTCCGTGTTTCCTCCTGTTTGTGTTGGTGGGCTGGGTCAAGTCATCCCCTGATAATGTCACCCGCCACTTTGATTACTGCGTGCTCGGAGCCGGGCCCGCTGGACTGCAGATGGGACATTTCCTCTCCAAAGCCAAGAGAGACTACATCATCCTGGAGAGGAACGCAGGGCCGGGCAGCTTCTTCCACAAGTGAGACGCTTCGTCCATAATATGGATATAATATGGATATAATATTTGTTCCCTCCTGAGTCATGTCTGACATCTCTCTGCTGCTGCTGCAGGTATCCCAGGCACAGGAAGCTCATCAGCATCAACAAGATCCGCACAGGAAGGCAGAACCTGGAGTTCAACCTGCGTCACGACTGGAACTCACTGCTGAGCGATAGACCCGACCTCCTGTTCCAGCGGCTGAGCAGCGAGTTTTACCCGCCGGCCGACGCCTACCCGCTGTACCTGTCCATGTTTGAGAAGGAGCTCGGGCTGAGGGTGCGGTACGGCGTGGACATCGGGAGGATCCGGGCGACACAGTCGGCGGGTGGGAGGAGCTACGTCCTGACGGATCAACAAGCTTCTGACTACAAATGCAGGTATTTGTCTTCACCTGTGATGGACGGTGTCCTGTGTGGACGGACAGTCACATGCCGCGGTCTGTGCTCCCTGCCGCAGCGTCCTCCTGGTGGCCACGGGTCTGTGGGTTCCTCAGCAGGTGGAGTTCGTTGGTTCAGAGCTGGTTGAAGGATACGAATCCATCTCCACCGACCCTGACGACTACAGGGACCAGGCCGTGCTCATCCTGGGGAAGGGCAACTCGGCTTTTGAAACGGCCCAGAGCATCTTGGGAAGGGCGAGCCGGGTGCACATGCTCAGCTCCAGCCCCGTGCGACTGGCGTGGCAGACGCATTACGTCGGAGACCTCAGGTAGAGAACTGCAACACTTCCATAATGCTTCCTTTTGTCATCTCTGGATCAGTGTTTTTGTCCCCTCTCTGTTCAGGCACATTCTATAGATAAATAAATAAAAAATAGATACATTTTTTTTATGTTCTCTGTTTTCCAGAGCTGTGAACAACGAGCTGCTGGACACATACCAGCTGAAGTCCCTGGATGGGTTGGTGGAGGCCCAGCTGGACAAGATGGTTATTGTACAACGGAAGGAGGAGGGCAGGAGGAGATCAGGCGGGAAGAAGAAAGAGAAGAAGAAGAAGAGACTCTTATACCTGACACTAAACAAGTACATCCAGAACCAGGAGGAGAGGAACGGCTCTGACGTGAGTGCAGAGGAGCTGCCGGCTCATCACATCGACAACTTCTCCATGAGGAAACCGTACGACCGCGTGATTCGGTGTCTGGGATTCCGATTCAACTTCAGCGTATTCGACAGGTACGGACTGAAGCAGACGTTTTCTCTTACAGCCTCTGTTGTTCCGATGTGTCGGATGTGTTGTTTAGATAACTCTCTCTTCAGCTCCGCTCGCCCACCAAACAGTGACAATGCAAAGGGGCGGTTGCCGGGGGTGACGGCCTGGTATGAAGGGAAGAACGCGCCGGGTCTGTTTGTGCTGGGAACTGCTGCTCACTCCAGAGACTACCGCCAATCAGCCGGCGGCTTCATCCATGGATTCCGCTACACAGGTGACAGATGTTTATTTACATTCTTTTGAGGATTTTAGAAATGATCGTCACAAGTTATTCATTGATTTGTTTTTGCCGCAGCACGAGCTGTACATCGTGTACTTGAACAACGTTACCATGGCAACCCCTGGTCATCCACAAAGCTGTTGACCACGCAGCTGCAGTCCTGGATCCTGAAGAGAGTCGGCGAGGCCTCTGGGCCGTACCAAATGTTCGAGGTGCTCGGGGATGTGATACTTCTTCAAGGGTGAGCCGATGGGATTGTGACGTCATCAGTCATTATAACCTGCGTGAGATCTGCCAGCTGTTTGACTCCGGCCCTTCCTCTCTCGTCCTCCCTCAGCTCTCACTGTCAGTACGTGGAGGAGTTTCCAGTCCAGGCTCTGCCTCAGTTCTCCGCTCTCTCGGGTCATGAGGTGTCCGGCCAGGGACTGATCGTTCTCATCATGCAGTACGGGAAAAAGAAGATCGACTACCTGGGCCGCAACAGGGCAGAAACCGACTGGACCAAAGCTTGGAAATCCAACTTCCTGCACCCGGTTTTATATTATTACGACAAACTTCCTACAGGTGGGTCAGAATTCTGCTGCCACTAAACTGAACACTAGATAATTAACTTATGGAGCATAAAGATATATTTGTCATATATGGATAAATACACTGTATATAAATATTGTGGGGGAAAAAAAAATCAATACTTCATTGGGTTAAGCTCAGGTTTAAATAATTTAGTGATATGAAGTTTTGAATGTACTGAAATGTAGACACTGGCTGACCAATTTCAAATTATATTTCAATTTCAATTATATCTAAATCCCAGAGGAAGAAATGAAGCTCCGACCCAGTGGCTGGCCGTTGCCCAGGCCGAAGGCTCTTCATCACATGGTGGAAGACTTCCTGGCAGAATGGGACTGTCCCATATCTCACATCCAGCCCCTGCGCCGCTTCCTGGAGCACTGTGTCCAGACCGACCTCAGGGCCTTCTATGCAGGTGAACTATGCTCTGCCTCTATTCACAGAGTGATGGAAGCGTACAGTATATCTGTATATATAGGTGACTCTTTCCCTTGTGCCATCCTACAGAATCATGTTTCCATGCGACCCTCACCCACCGCAAGCCACCGCTGTTCTGTCAGCAGGGATACTTGAAGCAGCAGGGCGTCGTTCACAGCGGTCAGCTGTGGCAGCATGCACATGACGCTGGTTTGATGCCCGCCGAGCAGGCCACGGGCCAATCGGCAGACGACCCGGCATTCCCCAGCTACCTGGCCCAAACCGGAGCCTCTGTGTCTTCGGGACTGAAACTTGACCTTTGATTGTTCTACCGGAGTTTGTTAAAGCCTGTGATGCTGTATGTGCCCCTCAGACTTTCTACCTCCAGCATCAGTAATCGTCCCCTCCACAGAACCAAGTGTTTCTCACAGACTATCCTCCCGCAGATTATTGATTCCCTATTTTTCTCATCGCTGAGATTTGTACCACTTTTCTATTTGAACCAAAGACTGATTGAACTTGCTTTATTTTGATATCGAGATGGACCTGAGTAAAATGATCCTGTAGTTTACTAGGAAGATCAAATCTAAAGGACAGAATGTGTGTTTCTCCCTCAGACATATCATTGCTCCTCAGTGAGAGGGGGCTTGTCTCTTATCAGTATTCCTCAAATGTATACAGTATATATATATTATAATGTACCATTATCACTTTATGTACATGTAGAGGGTATGAAACTACACGGTGGAGGGTGGGTGTTTAACATTTTATGTGACATGTTATGTTATGTTACCTGAATAAATCCACATTAAAGAGGGAAAACAAGCTGTCTGTTTTATTCTGATTTATTGATTTTTTAAAAATTTTCTTATATTTATAAAATGCATTATTTCGTGAAATAATCACCAAATAGACTAAATAAATATTCAGTAACTTATTTTCTGCTTTCAGACTATTTGATTGGCCGCCTAGTTTGCGCTGCTCCTATTGGACCAGAGCGTTTGAAGAAGACAGAAGCTGATTGGTCGACAGCGCACACAGGCTGTACACTGGCCAATGGCAGCGGGCGTTACTGCGTCCACCTGATGAAACTGGGGAAGCGTGAAACAGGAGACATTTTGGTTCCGTGGAGGAGAACCGTCCGTGTAAACACAGTCCTGTCCCTGGGATGGAGACGCTGTGACGAGGGGAGGTTCTGTGAGGACGGACCGAACAATGGCCCCAGACGCCGCTGCCGCACCAGCCGCCGTGAACCGGTGTTAGCGCCTGGCTGTCGGGGTGAGGCTCCTTCCTGGAGCAGCGAGGACCGTGTGTTGTTGCGGAGACAGCCTCCATATGATCCGCTGAACCATGGACGGGTGGAGCCCAGTCGTTGCACCCAGCTCGGACAATGACCCGTCCAGCTCCGAGGGGGAGTACATGGTGGAGCCCGGACGCGGGGAGGAATCCCGGGAGCAGAGGGGCCCCGCGGACAGGATGGAGGACGGGGGCTCCGCTGCCGTCGGCTTCGGGATGAGCGGCATCGGGGAGGGCAAAGTGGTTCTGGGTCGAGTCGGACAGAGAGACGACAAAGAACTCAGGTACCTGCACTTGTTGTGGGAACCGGGGCGAGCTGAGCTCAGTGTCCCCGGAGGAGGGGCCGCCAAGCTGGGGAAGATGACGGGGAGCAGGGCTAGGAGACACCACAGAGCCGCGAGGAGCCTGGGGCCCATCGGGAAGGACGTGTACGGTGAGAGACTGGGGCTGCATGCTTTAATGGGGAGACTGGTTCTAAGGTTGGACTGTGGTAAGGTGAAACAGCAGGTTATGGTTAGGTTAATGTTAGTTTGAATTTACTTCAGGTTATGTTACATTTGGTTACTGATATGTTAGTTTAAAGTTAATAAAATGTTAGGATAAAGTAGTTATAGTTATAGTAGTTAAATATTTTGCATTTCCTATTTTATTCAGTTAACATTTAATCATTTCAATATTCATATCATTATAGTCTCTAATATGAATGTTCTCCACATGCTCATGTTCCACACATGAGCAGTAAACTGTAGTTGTATGTGCTACAGTGTAAAGGCAGTGTCCCTGTCTTTGTCTCCCTGATGTCAGTCCGCATATTTACATTCACTTTGAATGTCTTATCTCCACAGCTGTGAAAAGACTGAGGGAGGCAGCCAACAGCAATGATATTGACACAGGTACAAGCAGGAAGGTGATACTGTACTTAATTCAAACTGAGTAACAGAAGGCCCTTCTGGAGTTTGTGATGATAAAGTTCTATTCATGCAGTTCGAAAGCTCCTGCAGGACGATATAGACCCCTGTGCAGCGGACGACAAGGGAAGGACAGCTCTTCATTTCTCCTCCTGCAATGGCAACGAGAGCATTGGTAGGTTGTTGACTGCTACGAGGGCTTATAGATGTACACGTTATGCTGCAGTACTGTTGTCCTGTTTTACAGCTCACGCTTTCTATAATGAATAAAAGTAAAGACTAAGGTTAAATATGGCATAATAGTACTACATCCATCACTTTATTTATCAGGTCTTCTTTTTTTCATGTGAATAAAAGTGCAATTGTTGCTGAGCCACGGCGCTGACCCCAACCAGCGAGACAGTCTGGGAAATACCCCTCTGCATCTGGGTAAGAGAACCCTGACCTCGATGACACATAATCTCAGGCATATATGTCTGTGGTTTTACACTGAAACTGTGCCGCTCACACTTGATCAAGAGAGCACACACATATTGCAGAGTGAATCAAGTTTTTTTAGGATGCAAAGTGATGCTGTTTTTGTGTTTCTGCAGCGGCCTGTACAAACCATGTGCCTGTTATCACTACGTTGCTGAGAGGAGGTGAGGCCACTGCTGTATTATTTATTGCTCAATGTTCCATTAAAGTAGAGATATTCACCATGTAACTGAAATGGGACAAAAAAAAGACAGTTTCAAAGAAGCCAAGAAATTAAATTAATACGTTAAGAATAGATATTACAGTTACCAATAGAAATGTAGTAGTTTGACTCTTTTTGATTCTGTGCAGGAGCCCGTGTGGACGCCCTGGACCGAGCAGGCAGGACCCCGCTGCATCTCGCTCGTTCCAAGCTCAACATTCTGCAGGAGGGAGATTCTCGCAGCTTAGAGACCCTGAGAGGGGAAGTCACACAGGTAGAGGGAACCTTCTCTCCCCAGCTCTGTGAATCAGAACAGGACGCTCTGGTACATACAGATCCTGATGTGACTCTTTCTCTCCTAGATTATTCAAATGTTGAGGGAATACCTGAACTTAATGGGCCAGAGTGAAGCTAAAGAGAGGCTGGAACACATTTCCACACGGCTGCAGCACACACGCACCAAAGAGCAGGTGAGGTTCACATCAGACCCCAACTTGATGCAGTTAATTATTAGTTATTTATTTTGATGTATTGATGGTTTATTGTACAACATCAATTCATAGATATTTGTTTTGTTTGCAGGTGGATGAAGTGACGGATTTATTGGCCAGTTTTACATCACTCAGTCTACAGAAACAGAATTTGGGGGATAGGTAGACGACTAAATTCATAGAGAGCTGAGGTCCTGCTCTGCTTCACTAATCTTCATCAGACAAGAACACCTGGACCGTAACATTTAAACATCTGGTTATTTTGTTAGTGTATAACAGCAATGCTAACAAAAGTAGTGTTACCCTGGTTAAATTGAAAAGATGCTCAGATCTCACCAGTCAGCACTGAAGTGGAGTTACTCTCATTAGCTTTTCAGATGAAGGACAAAAGAAGACCCTAAAGGCAAAGTACTTTGAAAACAGGACGCTGTTGGATATAGAAGCTAACCCAGTGCAGCAGGACCTTGGCTCTCTGTGTGTGCGCTCTGACATGCTTTCATGTTGCCTGCCATTATTAGTCACAGCTCAGTGATCACTCTGAGACGTGTAGATCTTAGGAAATGAGTTGGTGGATTATTGGGATCTGTGTTCAGCACCATGTTTGGACCACCATGCCTTTTTCTCTTTTATTGCATGTTGACACGTTTGTATGTGAACTGTGACTGTGATGTAATAATTTTTTTTGGCTGTTGTTGAAAAATCAATATTTGTGAATCAATAAATGATTGTTTGTCTACACTGGGGGAATATTGTCTTCTATTTTTAATAATAATATTATGTTGTATGATTTTTGAATCATTGTTTACATACCATATGCATGTGTACTATTATAAAAAGTATATATATGTGTGTGTGTGTGTGTGTGTGTGTGTATTCTGTGCATTTAGTACAGGGGCCTCAAACTCAATTTACCTGGGGGCCGCTGGAAGCAGAGTCTGGGTGAGGCTGGGCTGCCTCAGGTTTTCCACTAGAAAAGCTCTGATATAAACATTCCAATGTTCTTATCTTAAATCTACTTACTATCTTATAAAGTAGCATATTTAAATTGAAGTTTAATCACAAAAGTTTTACAACAACTACAAACACAAAAACAAGCAAATTAATTGAAATGAGCTAAATTGAAAAATATTTTTATGTAAATAAAAAAACAAAAACATGTAAAATAGATTCAAAAGTTTCTAGTTTCAAAGTAAACGTTTACTTATCGATGGTCTGTTTTCTACTGGTCTCATACTGAGGGTTCTTCATGTTAGAAAGAGTTTAGTTCATCCTCTGCAGTATTTATACTTCTATTCCACGCTAACATTTAACAAATACACTAACAATTCCCTGGTTATTTATATTGAATATTGTTTTTGTGTTGTTATTGTGAGATGATGAAGATCGTTGAATTTTTTTGGTTTGCAGTCACTTGCCGGGGGAATGTTAATTTTAGAGAATGAGATTTAAAGCGATTTAAAGTTCAGTTTCAGGTATTTTTGGGCGTCTTAATGTTTTACTGAAACTCACAACATGTCCGTTCAGATCTAAGGTTGGTGTTAGGGTTGTGTGAAAATGAGGAGACAAATTTCACTAAGAACAAGAGTGGGCAAGTGGCTCAGTGGTAGAGTCCTCGGCATGAGGAGCCGAAGTTGGCCGGTTCGAATCCCGCTTGTGGATGGTTGGTTGGACAAACACCTAGAGTGAGCACACTGCGCTCACTCTAGGTGTTTGTCTTAAGTTGGGTCGGGCGTTGTGGGTATGGTGTCGTGGGTTGGTTGAGGCCCCCTAGAGGCGTTGTCTTAGAGGTTGGGTCGGGTGTTGTGGGTATGGTGTCGTGGGTTGAAGCCCCCTAGTGGTAGGTGCGTGACACAAGAGGTAGGTGCGCTGGGGTGTGCCCCCTAGAGGTAGGTGCGTGACACAAGAGGTAGGTGCGCTGGGGTGTGCCCCCTAGAGGTAGGTGCGTGACACAAGAGGTAGGTGCTCTAGGGGGCTGAGACTTATTCCTGAACCCTTTTAGGATTCAGTATCTTACATTCTGGTCTGTTTTTACCCTGAGGGGCTCAAGTTATTTATTTATTTTTTTTGTCACTTTGTCCTGAAAACCACAAGAAATTACCACCTCCTAATAAGTGCGCACGCAGAAATCAACAGCAAGAAAACGCCTCGTGTGGTTAAAGTGGGTATTACAAGTGTTGATTTCTGCGTGCGCACTTATTAGAAGGTGGCAAGTTCTTGTGGTCACAGGACAAAGTGACCAAAAAAAAAAAAAAAATAATAACTTCAGTGTATTCTTGATTTATATTTTCCTGAAAGATCCTGAGACTTATTCCTGAACCATTTTAGATTCAGTATCTTACATTCTGGTCTGTTTTTTCCCTGAGGGACACAAGAGACGTCAATGGGAAAAACACTGTAAGGGTCATGAGCCCCTCAGGGTCACAACAGACCAGAATGTAAGATACTGAATCCAAAAAGTGTTCAGGAATAAGTCTCAGGATCTTTCAGGAAAATATAAATTAAGAAAACACTGAAATTATCTTTTTTTTTTTTTGGCACTTTCTCCTGAAAACCACATTTTTTTGCCACCTCCTAATAAGTGCGCACGCAGAAATCAACACTTGTAATACCCACTTTAACCACACGAGGCGTTTTCTTGCTGTTGATTTCTGCGTGCGCACTTATTATTAGGAGGTGGTAATTTCTTGTGGTTTTCAGGACAAAGTGACAAAAAAAATAAAAAATGTGCCCCACAAAAATAATAAAATAATAACTTAAGTGTTTTCTTGATTTATATTTTCCTGAAAGATCCTGAGACTTATTCCTGAACCCTTTTAGATTCAGTTATCCAAGTAACGTGAGAGCGATCAAAGGAACCATAACTGATTTAATGAGCCATTCGCAGTTTCACTGTACCGGCCGTGTGTACTTAGACTTGCATGGCTTAATCTTTGAGACAAGCATATGCTACTGGCAGGATCAACCAGGTAGCCCTCTGTCGAGGAGGCACCGCCCGCCGCCGCCGCCGCCGCTGGGGGTGGTGGCGCTTGGCTTGGTGGGGGGACGAGCACTCTCCATCGGGGTGAGAGGATGCGGAGGAGCCCCACCGGACCGAGCGCCTCTTGCCTCCGGGGAGAGGCGAGAGGGCACACGGAGCGGAGGAGCGAGGCCACGAGAGGACGGACACCTTGAGTCCAAAGTCCTAGAGGCTGGCAGTACTGAGAAAAACAACCGTGCTCTCCGGGCGCACGCCGCTGGATGTATGAGTCGCGCTGTGTGCGTGTGAGAGGCGGACCTCTGAGCGCGCCCCTCCACGGGCGACGGGCCCGGTCGTAGGGCTGCTGAGGGATTTCCGGGACTTCTCGGTCTCGCTACTGGAGCTGTTTCGGCGGAGTAGGGCTCCGTACATCAGCCCAATTTGCAGGAGCCAGCTGTGCAGCAGGAACCGCAACACTGTAAGGGTCATGAGCCCCTCAGGGTCACAACAGACCAGAATGTAAGATACTGAATCCTAAAAGTGTTCAGGAATAAGTCTCAGGATCTTTCAGGAAAATATAAATCAAGAAAACACTGAAGTTATTTTTTTTTTTTTTTGGCACTTTCTCCTGAAAAGCACAATTTTTTGCCACCTCCTTTTTTGCCACGCTCAAATCAACAGCAAGAAAACGTGAGTGCACCACTATCTCCAGCACTGAGCGCATTCACGTTTTCTTGCTGTTGATTTGAGCGTGCGCACTTATTAGGAGGTGGCTCTTTCTTGTGGTCAAAGGACAAAGTGACCAAAAAAAAAAAATAACTTCAGTATTTTCTTGATTTATATTTTATAAAAAGAAAGAGGGCCAGATACACAGTATTATTTCCTTAGTACTCTATAAGTTTTGGTCATCAGAAATGTAAAGTGCACACATCCTTCAGTGGACGGGTGGAGAGATAAAAGAGCACATATCATGTTGGCACAGAGTTCTACTTCTGCAATCCCAGGCTGCAACAGTCCATATTTTATTGCTTGTTGACAAACCAGCGAAGCAGCGACCAGCCTGGACGAAAGGGAGAAGTTTAGCAGCAAAACAACCATGAACCTGGTCATGAGGCGTCAGCGGCGAAGCCTGAGATCAACGAAACAAGAGGCACTGACAAACAGGAAGTGTCGGGGTCGGCCATTTAAATGGCGTTGCTCCCCTTTCCCATCATTCCTTGTTCTCCGTGGCGCTACAGCTGTGCGGCCTCTTAAGGTGCTTCCAGTCGTGTGAGACACAGTGAGACACATACAGAGTCATGAAATTGCGTTACTCTAGGGCCCGTGGTGTTGCAGTAAGTGTTAGTATACAGACAGTAGACAGTGTTAGTGGTAATCTAAAGTATTAAAAAAAATAAATAAAAAATAAATAATAATAATAGTATAACAATACACCATAGGGTATTATGTATATACCACAAGAAATAAACAAAGAATAGTATAGCTAATACACCATAGGGTATAAAATGTACTCATATTAAAGTATATTAATATGTCAATAAGGCACATAGAACAAACAGGTTTTTTTTTTTTTTTTTTTTTCCCTCAAGGCTAAACTTGCAGTGCAATAAAAAGCATGTAAACATGTAGGGGTGCAAAACATGTTAAAGTGACGTTCCCTGCAAGCAGAGCAGAACTGATTAGACACAAACTAATAAATCGTTGCTCCTTATAAAAGCGCCACACCCGTAGGTCAGTGCATGTCAACTATAACAAACTGGATGTTTTCAGCAATGGCTTTCAAGCTTTTAAGATTCCTTGAAAGCTGAGCCAGGCTGTGACTATGGATTGCCTAGCATAGCATTTAGAAATGACGTACAAGCAAACAAGCCAACACCTCTTTATCCTGAATGGAGTTATGTTTATTTTTGTTTACTCCAAAAGTTGATTAGGTAACAAAACCCACAACCTGACAAACCCCCCACTTCCAGCACACAACCCTAACGGCAACCTTAGATCTAGCAGTAAAAATCCTGACACTAACCGACAAGCCACAAGTGGGATTCGAACCGGCCAACTTTGGCTCCACATGCCGAGCACTCCACCACTGAGCCACTTGCCCGCTCTTGTTCTTGGTGAAATTCGTCTCCTCATTCTCACACAACCCTAACGCCAACCTTAGATCTAGCAGTAAAAATCCTGACACTAACTGACAAGCGGGATTCGAACCGGCCAACCTGGGATCCCCAGACCTAGTGCTCTGCCACTGAGCTATCCAGACACTCTCATACCAGGTTCAATTGGTCTTCTCATCCTAACACAACCCTAACGCCAACCGAGATCTAGTAGTAGAAATCCTAACACTAACCAACCAATAACTCACAACTTGGATTTGAACCCACCAACCTGAAATCACAAGTTTAGTGCTCTACCACTGGGCTATCCAGCCACACAAGTTCAAGGCTCAATTCCTCTTCCCATTGTCCATAGGATTAGTTTTAGGGCTAGGGTTGGGGTTAGGGTTTATACTGCTAGATCAAAGTTATCCTAACTCTAGGCCCAAACCCTGACAAAAACACCTTTATACCCTGCATGGACCCTAGCTCTAACCCTACAAACAACTTTAAACCCTAACCCTAGCCCCAACCCTAACTCTAAGCACAAACCCTGACACAAACACCTTTATACCCTGCATGGACCCTAGCTCTAACCCTAACAACAACTTTAAACCCCAACCCTCTCTGCCCACCCTTGTCTTTGTGAGCTTGAATGTTGACAGTACGGACTGTGAAGCTGAGAGATCGATCGTCTATCATTTTGTGCTGCAATTGGGTCCTTCATCCACCGTTACAGGCGGGGGCCGCAAACTACGGACCGGCGGGCCGAATTTGGCCCGCGGGCCAGGAGTCTGAGACCCCTGATTTAGTAGTAAACATTAACTTTAGCATGTGTGTTGCTAATGTTGCCGCTTTCCTTCGCGTTGATTGGCCGCCTTCACCAAGCCCCTCCCCTACGCGGACACGTATTGTTTCGCCGAAAATAAAAGATGGCGGCCGGACCCGCGTAAATTGGAGATCTCCTGGAGGTAGTAAAATCAAATAAACACATGCATTCCTGCGTAATGGCGGTTTGTAAGCGTCACGGCCCGTCACCTCAGAGAAGCCGGGGACGCAGGCAGTTTATCCGCGTCTCCGCGGCGCTGTTTTCGCCCCGTGGAGCGGACCGCGGCCTAGCTGAGGCTCGCAGCCTCGGGCTTTCCTCAGCCGCCCATGCCGGCCGGCGGAGGGCTTGCTCGGCCGGGCGGATCCGGGCTTCTGGGGGGGATTGGGGGCTGGGAAGGAGAGGAGGGAAAGTGAATGGAAAGGGGGTGTGTTTGTGTATCTTTAGAAAAGTAGGCGGGAAGTTGTTAAGCGTTTGTTTCTGCTGAGCGGGACACACTTCTTTGTGTTTGGAACTGTTCCGCTGATTTGAGTTACCAGTGTTGACGAGAGGAGCCCGTGAGGGGCACACATCTCTGCTCATATCTGGGGAACACAGTTTGGTCTACTTATCTGTTTCCTC
Organism: Pseudorhombus dupliciocellatus; assembly: GCA_016785235.1. Taxonomy (NCBI): domain Eukaryota; kingdom Metazoa; phylum Chordata; class Actinopteri; order Pleuronectiformes; family Paralichthyidae; genus Pseudorhombus; species Pseudorhombus dupliciocellatus. The sequence goes on from JAFBJW010000230.1 coordinate 232,792, forward strand.
AGTGTCTCTCTCCTCATGCCTCGTTTCTGATTCCTACTAGTGCACCGATGATCCTCAGCTTGACTTGTTTTGGAATCTCTTTGACAGGTCGTTCCTTCATGGTGTCAGTGACATCCTGTGACGAGCTAACGTGTTGACAGAGGACCAACTATGGCTTTTGAAGAGATCAAAAACAAAGGAGGAATGGGTAATGCACATATTTAAAGTGCTTTTAAAGCATTTCTTGAGATGGTCAGAAAACATAAATAGAAAACAACACATAGTTCCTTGGTTCCATGGTTTATAAATATGACGACACATAGAAACTAAAAGGTGACTAACTTGCTGAGGTTCCATGCGTTGTGATGTTGAATGTTTGTGTTTGACAGCGTCACTTTGCTCACGTTTTAGATTTGGGGATGGATGGAGAAAGGGGCCTTGTTGCTGGTCGGAGCCAGAGAGAGAAGAGGAGGTCGTACAAGGATCTGCTGAGGGAGGAGGAGGAGATCGCTGCTCAGGTCCGAAAGTCTTCCAAGAAACGACCCAAGGTAAATTTATCATAGCCAGTGGGTCGACATCATAGACAGATGTGTTGATAGTAGAGTACCAGTCAATTTTTTTATAACTTCAATTTTCTGATATTTTCTTTCTTGGTGTCTCATTAGGATTCAGAACTTTTTCTGTTGGGAGGGGACTCCCACAAAAAGAAGAAGAAACACAGCGATGAGTACTATTACAGAGGTGAGTTATTGATGCATTTTAATAATCTTTAAATTCAGAAGGACTGACTCTGACTACGGGTTCCTCTTGTGTCAGACCACGATGGTTCCGGCCCACCTCCTCACAAGAAAAAGCACAAGTCTGCAGACCGCTCTCCGACGCTGTCCTCCCCGTCCTCCTCCCACCCGACAGACACAGCAATGGGCCTCCTTCAGGCCATCACCTCCCCCTTGGCGACAGGTTCGGACCCCAGTCCCCACTTACACAAGAAGCCCTCCTATCCCGCCCTCTCCTCACATTCCTCCAAGGACCGCAAACGAGAGGGCAGCAGTGGCAGTGGAAGCAAAGGAAGTCACTCCTTCTCTCACTCGCGCCCCATGTCTTCCTCGTCATCTTCTTCCAAGAAGCACTCCTCCTCTTCTTCAAAGTCGTCCCTGTTCCATGGCGGAGCTCCCAAAGAGGAGCCGCTGACGTTGCGCGAGGCAGACGGGCTGAAGATGAAGCTCATCATGTCGCCAGAGAAGGAGGAAGGGGAGAGCTTCCCGTTCACGCCGCACTCGTCCAAAGGAGGCGTGAAGAAGGAGAAGGACAGAGACAGGACGCAGCACTCAAAGTCGTCCAAGAAGAAGCTGCAGCAGAGTCGAGATCCGCTGCCTGTGGTGGGGAAGGAAGTGGAGGTGGAAGGTAAGATGAAACTACGCGATGCTCCAGGAGATGCAGTCAAAGAGTCCTCTGTGTTTTCTGATGTGTTATTCACACACACCTCTGGTAAACAGGTCATTATGGAGGTGGCCTGGGAGAGGACAGCTCTTCGTCTGGGGGTGAGCTGGAGGCTGGAGAGCTGGTCATAGATGACACATACACACATCTGTCAAAAAAGAAGAGCAAGAAGAGCAAGAAAAGCAAGAAGAAAAAAGACAAGGAGAAAGACAGAGATAAGGATAAGAGCGGGAAAGACAAGAAGCACAGCAAGGGGTTTGGAGGTGAGTTTATTCAGTGGATCTTAAGGACTGTGGTTGTGTTTAACATTTTCAGTTTCACAAACTTTATCTCTCAACGTTTCTTTGCTTTGTCCAACTGTTTTCAGACTCCTCAAAGGGCCACACCCACAGCCACAGCCACAGCCACTCCCACTCCCATCCCACTGTCACTCACAGTGCTGTGGGTCCCATGTATGCCATGGGCGCTCCTGTCCCTCCACACCACCACCAGGGCAGTGACGGAACATCAGAGAAGAAGAAGAAGAAAGAGGAGAAGGACAGAGAAAAGCATGACAAGGATAAAGACAAGGTAAAATTCTGTAATTCTGAGTCTGTATTTATTTCCGGACGATTGATGACATCACGCCACTGACTGTTTGTTTCTCTTCTGTCCTTGTTCAGCCCAAGAAGAAGAACACAACGGCCTATCAGGTGTTTTGTAAGGAGTATCGGGTCAACATCAACGCTGAGCAGCCGGGGCTAGGTGGGTAACATAAAGTGTAAGTGTATAAATTTAAAAAATTAAGAAGAATGCATCTAAGTTTGTGTCTGGTCCTCAGTCTTTGGAGAGCTAAGCAAGAAGCTGGCAGAGGTGTGGAAGGCGATGCCCGAGAAAGATAAGCTCGTAAGTCTGTCATAATTCAAGTGTATTTCACCGATATATTTGTAGGTGTGGTGATAAAAGCCTATTGTTTCCTGTGTTGTTGTTGCTGTTGTTGTGCAGGTCTGGAGGCAGAAGGCTCAGTATCTGCAGCACAAACAGAACAAAGCTGAGGCCACAACGATCAAACACAAGAGCTCCACCGAGAGCAAAAGCAAAGGTACTCAAGTCTTTGACCGTCCACCGCTGCACCTCGTCACAGAGCTCTTCCTCACTCTGCTGTTTCTTTGATGAAAGTTGTAGCTCCAGGACCTGGGATGGTGTCCCCAACCCGAGCCCCCAGCACCTTGTCCCTGTCCCCCGCTCGGATCCCGGACGTCGATCCCATCGATGCAGCGGCTCACCTGCAGCTGTTAGGAGAGTCCCTGTCCCTGATTGGGCACCGACTCCAGGAAACAGAAGTACGTTTCAGTACATGCACAGCCACCTGCCACATATGCAGCGGATAAAGAAAATCACCTGACCGATGTGTGTTTGTGTCAGGGGATGGTGGCCGTGTCTGGGAGTCTGTCCGTGCTGCTGGACTCCATCTTGTGCGCACTGGGACCCTTAACCTGTCTCACAGCTCAGATACCGCAGCTAAACGGCTGTCCCAGAAACGTCCTGGTAAAGTATTAACCTTTTGTTAAAGCAAGAACAGAATCAGTGGATTGTTGTTTTCTTTTCATATTAATTCGGTTTAAGAGCAGAACTTTATTATTTCACTTGGAGATTTTGTGGTCCATCAGACTTCATGTTTATCAGCTCCAGGATTTCTCCTTTGCTCTGTTCATTTATTTTTTTATTACCTAGGTTTTCTCTGGCTGTTGTAGTTTCCAGATTTCTTCACTGTCACTCTGTGGACCACCTGCAGGAGATCCAGAAACACCTCTTATCAGAGGATTCTAACGCTGCTCTCTCGGTCTCTCTTTCCCCATCAGTCGAACACATTGGACAACATCGCCTACATCATGCCTGGGCTGTGAGTGAAGGATGACGATCAGCGTGGAGGGATTGGTCAGCCGGAGTCAGTGCACATGACGGGATAGGTTCCCGTCACAGGGCTGACCCTCGGACTTTAATTTAAAGCCACTGCCCGGCATCTGAAAACTTGGATATTTGTAGTGTTGACAAATTTTTTAAAGTGTATTTTTAAGAAAAGGAATGTCATTCGTTTAATTTTGTAATTGTCATATTTTTTTAACTGAAGCATTTTACCAGACATCTTAATCCTTAGTTTCACTGTTACTGTACAGTTGTTGTATGAGTGTGTGTGTGTGTGTGTATGGTGCAGGGTGTGTGTCGCTGTAAAGTGGGTGTGACAGATGAGTTTCCTGTGTCTGTTTTTCTTTTTTACTGAAATGTACAGGACCATTGATCTTTGATCCCCATCAACAGACATAATATATTTAACACCTGATTATTTTCTCTTTTACTGTGTAAAAAGTACTGTCCTGCCTTATTTACTCGTTTTATAGATTTGGTATTTTACTGTTCTTACAACGTTTAGGTTTTGTCTTTACTCTAGAATTTCAGAAGTGATCAGTTGTTCAGTTGTTCTAAAAAGAGCTGCTGAGGCAGTTTGCTGTCGGAGCTTTGAACCCACGACTGTGGTGACATTAAATCATGATCTGATCTGATGTGACGCAGCTTCTGACATTTTTATCTACCTGCATCCTTTCCTCCGCTTTCTCATCTCTTCTTCAGTTGAGTTTCCTGAAAAGACAGACGTAACATGAGCAAACATGAGTTTCGTGTTTTAGTGTTTGCATTTTTAAATTTCAGGAACAATTCTGAACGCCATAAAATTAAATCTGATTTAATTAGCTATTTAACATGAGCTGATGTTAAATGCTGAATTTTCTTTTTGTAATATAGGGCAATACTATAATATTTTTTAACTACTAGTAGTGAATTATTAATTGCATGATTTGAAAGATGAGGTACAATGAAAGTTATAAACAAAGAAAGGTGATTATGTGTTGGGTACTTAAAATGAAATACTAGATCAATAGTAATTAATAATAATTAACAAACCTCTGGGCTGCCGTGAGGGGAACACCGACCTTTCTCGGTCGTCGGGCACCGGGGGGAGTCGCCCTGCCTCGGCCACAGATGGAGCTGTGTTCGCCGCTGGAGGAGTGAGTCCGGCTGCAGGAACAAGGAAGTGACTTCACCCCCGATTCAGCTGCAGATCTACGAGCGAGCAGAGGAGCAGACATGTCCGCCACTGCTCCACGGTCAGGTAAACATGTCTGGCTTTTAATAAGGGAGGGGAAGGAGCAAACTCCCGCTGCGGGTTAGTGCGGGTGGGGCAGAGGAGAGGCGAAGGCCGGTGTCACATCAGGGCAATAACAACACAACAGGCGGAACAATCTACGGCTGCAGCAGGAGGACACGATCGTTAAAGCAGGTTTGTCTTACTGAAGTCTGCCCCTCTGTGTTTTTGTCCCCGCTCCGTCAGAGATGAGGCTGGTGGTGCTGGGACGAACCGAACCGGGACAGAGCCCCGCGGGCTGCACCATCCTGGGCCTGCAAGACCCAGAGCAGGGCACAGGAGGAGCCGCGGGCCAGGGGTGGAAACACAGAGGAGAGAGCGGAGACAGACAGGTGAGAGAGAGAGAGAGTGACACAGAGAAACAGACAGACAGCAGAAACGATAATAATACCATAACTTTTAGAAATGTATTTTACAATATAAGGAGTTGTAGTAGTAGTAGTGATAGAAGTATTACTTTGGGTTCCTTACCATGAATATTCAGACCTGCGGTAAGTCTGAACCTGTTGGACGTGTTATTGCAGCAGTGTAAATAAAACCCAGGCTGACTTTGCTCCATCTCTGCAGCTCGTGGTCATCTCCAGCCCTGCCTGGTTCAGCTCCAGCTGCAGCCCGGAGGACAGGAGGACACACATCTCCTCCTTCATCGCCCTGTCCAGCCCCGGGCCTCACGCCTTCCTGCTGTGTGTCCCCGTGAACCAGCCGCTCGACGGACAGGACAAGGCGCTGGACGCCCTGGCCGAGCTGCTCGGGCCCTCTGCGGTCAGCAGACACACCGTCCTCCTCTTCACCCACACAGAGGAGCTGGAGGAGGACGAGCAGCTGGACCAGTACCTGGCCACGTGGCGCAAAGACCTCAAGGAGCTGGTGGACAGGTGCGGGGGCCGGTTCCACACCCTGGAGACCCGCGGCGGAGGGGAGGCGGAGGAGAGGGAGGCCGTGGAGGAGCTGCTGCAGAAGGTGGAGCAGATGGTGGAGGAGGAGAGTGGCGGCGCATCACACCTGAGCTGCCCTCTGTATGAGGAGGCCGAGCAGAGGGTGAGGGAGCGGCAGGTGGAGGTGCTGAGGCGGAGGAGAGCAGAGGAGCTGGGTGGCGAGGCGCCTCCCTCAGATCCACAGCCAGAGGAGACCTTCACCGAGGAGGAGCTGGGATCTGTCCGAGAGGAGGCGGAGAGGAGCGTCGGCGACCTCAGGGTGGATGTAGATGATATTTTCCCCTCCACCTGCGTCTCTCCTTCCTCTTTCTCCTTTCTCCGGGGCCTGTGGGAGAAGCTGGCCGAGTGGCTGAGGTGGCTCCCTCGGCTGGTGAGGAGGGAGGCCCTGTTCGGGGCCCTGGTCGGCCTGTTTATGGGGGGGCCGTTCGGGGGCATGGTGGGGGCCACTGTGGGCTCCGTGGCCACTGAGGTGGGCAGGAGGAAAACACAGAAGACCAAATGAGAGACCAAATATTAAAGTATTACAGTATCACTGAGCACCTTACCGTCGCCTCACTGTGTGACTGAGCTAACAGCTAGCACTTGAACCCTGCAGGTATTTATATTTTACCACCGTCTGTATCTCAACACTATTCACAGCTCACACAGCTTTAACGTTAGACAGTTATGTAATGATGGAGGAAATATTTTACTGAAGTCCAAGTACAAGTAAATAGACAAAATGTATTTAGGTAGAAGATTTTAAGTATTTGCAGAGGGAATTACGGCTGAGTGTGATAAGATGTAAAATGTATTAAACTGAATAGAAGTAAAGATTTTTGGGGAGCAAACATGTTGTCTATTTTTATTTAAAGTTTATGATTTGCCACTTTCACCAATGTCTTTAAAAATAATGGAGCTTTCACTATAAATAAATAAATAAAAATGAGTAATGATGCCATTGGCTTATTGGTAAAAAAAAAAGTAGTGGTAAAGAAGTTGTGACTTCTGTTTTTTTTTAAAGGGCCAAACTATGAAACAACCACAAGATGGAGACATTGACCTTTTTACTGCTGAACTTTTGAACGAGATGTTTTACTTCCTGTTTCCAGAACATCACTTACTTTCCCTTTGAAGCTCTTTGATGGTGGAACGGTTGATTTGTGCAGATAGGAGGGACTCGATCACGAGGTGTCCTCTGAGGTGCGTTCCTGTCGCACAGAGGCAGAATGGAGTTTACAGAGAAGTGAAGCCAGTCCTGCTCTCACAATGGCAGGCCTGGGCTTTGACATTGATGTAATTGATACTCTGCTAAAACCGTCAGTCATAACCCATCCTTACATCTCTCTCCCCCTCCGTCTCTCCGAGCCGCCGCCGGCTCTGCCTCAGGAGCAGCAGCTAGGCGTTTCCGAATGTGGGTGGTCCGGCCAGGGTGGGAGAGAAAGACAGAGAGAGAGAGTTAACTCAGCTCTCATGTTTCCCAAAGGGAGAGAGAGGGGAGGGAAAGACAGGAGAAAAAGAGAGAGTGGCGAGAGAGTGGATGAGAAGCAGCAGAAGGAGAGAGAGAGAGAAAGAGAGAGAGTCAAAGGCAGAGAACAAGCGTTGGGCCTACATCTGTCTTCCAGATGTGGCCTCCACAGTTTGTCTGAAAGAGGAAAAAAAGATTTTAAAAGTAAAGGAAAATTGGTGCTAAACAGTTTTTTATTGTCAGGGATTACACGTGCAGTATGAAGAAGTGCACCAGCCCGAGGATTCACCAGCCTGCTGCTGCTGCCCTGCAGCCTCTTTATGAGGCCACAGCCTTGAAGTTAACGCACATGAGGCAGCACCTGTCCAAATATTATCCAGCCTCGGCGGAGACACGCGGAGCGAGTTCGCTGCTATGAAGGCAAATTAATTAGAACATTTCTCCAGGAGGGGAATTTATTTCTGGAGGAAAAATCTCACGGATCAAACGCAGCACAAATCAAGGCGGCGATATCTGCTGAGTGGAGGACGAGGCCCCAGCAGGTCAGAGAGGAGGTGGAGAAGAAGAAGGAGGGAGGGGATGCAGAGTTGATTTGTGAATGTGTGCATAAGCAAAGCCAAAATCTGAACAAACATGTGAGGGACTCACCAGTGAGCCATCATTAACACACAGGCTGTAACTCCTGCTCCTCTCCCTCAGAGCCTGGGTGTTGTTGTAAGGGCCCCGTGGTCCCTCGTCGGACTGAGGAGGAGGTGGTGGTGGTGGGAGGGAGGCGGTCCACTGAGAGACGTGGACACCGCAATATTTTCTTGTTATCATCGCACCCTCCGGGCTGGAAAAGACAGCAAACCAAAGTCAAATATACAGGATGACACAGTTTTTCCCGGAGTGCCCCAGATCGTCTCCGTCTCACTGCAGAGACATCACACCTCATCACAGGCTGCACCCAGCAGAAGTATTTCATTTAAACATATTTTTACTGAACTGCTGTCGTTCAATGTTCAACAATTAAACATTTAAAACGGATTGTATAGCTGGAGATTTGAAAATGCTGAGCAGCCGTGGATGACCTCAACGTGAAATAAAAAAAAATAAATAAATCAAATGATGAACCACAAACACACAAAAAAATGATGTCAAATCTCTCAACCTAACTTCTTATTTATCACTTTTGCATTTTATTTGAAAAGATCAAAATAAAAACTAATCACTGTAAAACATAGTACATTTTATTTTTAAATTAAATAACATGCTGGGTTATAAATATAATTACATAATAAATTTAGTAGAGGAGGAATCTAAAATAAAACTATTCAGTTCAATGCATTTAAAAAAATCATAGACAGTGAAAGAATGGGAGAGAAACGGTTTAAAATAACACACATGTGCTGCAGATCAAATGCATAAACTTCCACCCAGCAATTCTGTGGACTTTTCCTAACAATGTGACCTCAGGCTGCAAACGTTCTATCTGATCCCAGGGCTGTGTGTGTGTGTGTGTGTGTGTGTGTGAGACAGTGGTGTCCAACACTCGACTCTCTCCTCTCTCTGGTCGTGCTCACTGTGAGCCCTCTCATCTTTTTCCCATTAGTGCTGTTTTCATGTTCTTTTCTAGCGTGAGTGTGTGTGGCTCCAATTGTTTATGAAGCTGCACTCGTCTCCTCTCACTGTGTGTGTGTGTGTGTGTGTGTGTGCGTGTGTGAGTGTGAGCAACATAAATTCATATAATAGATTTTTCCAGAAATTTTTCAAGAAAAACAAAATTCCACAGAATTATCTATTAAATTTTAGAAATATTTTTCCAGAGCAGCATTTTGTATTTTTCTCTCTGTGTTGATGTTTACAGTCAGAGCTTCCAAATTTAAACCAGTGGCTCAAAACCCAATTCAGTTTTTCCTCAGCCTGAAACTCAAAAACATTAATCAAAGATATGAATTCAACATATCTATTTAGATCCTTGCTTTTTTAAAATAGTCATTTAATAGTATATAAAAGTGGACATTGTTATTATTTTTTAGTATAATTAGACTTCTGTGTTCTGCAGAAAGTTCAGCCATTCATTCACAACTTCTACATATTTGAACTTTTCATTTTGCTATTCATGCATAAGTTATAAGTATTAAAATTGCTCTTAGGCTAATTGAATAGTCAATAGTTCAAAAGATAAAACTCAAATATCAAATTTTTATTTATTGGAATCAAGAATCACAAAAAAAAATTCCTTTTAATTCTAACGTTAATTTCTTTAGTGCTCTGTGTCTGGGCTGACGTGCCACAGGTGAAGTGAGAAGCCGACAAACAGCAGATCACATCCAGAACCCAGAACCCGACCAGAACACGGAACAAGGTGTCAGCACACACACAGGAAAGAAGCCCCCAGACAACATGAATACTAAATCACACCCAGCTGCTGAGGTTACGGCCCTGGTGGACACACACTCAATCAGCTGCACAGGCAGAGAGAGAGAGAGAGAGAGAGTGGAGGTGCGCAACGTCACACCTCCACTCTCTCCTCCTCGCCTCTGCGAGAGGAGAGGACTTCCTCCATCGGCAGGAGGACGAGGAGGCCTGAGACTGTGTGGTCTGGTTCAGGTTTGCACGGCTCTGTTTGATTAGAGGGAATTCCAAACATGGCCGCCACATTTGTGCCATTTATTTCTCATTTGAGCAACCTGAACATGTCACTCGAATAGCAGAGAGAAAGCAGCCGGGCTTAGCTCATAACCCACGGACATGTTGGGATCAGACGACGTTAAATGAGTTCCAGTTCGACTCAGCTCTCTTGCCAAGGGCCGGCGTGTCTTACAGGCCCGCGGATTAGCATCTGCGGGATGAGGAGACGGCCGCGGATGGACAGGGGGGGCAAATGTGTGCGCCAACCCCCCCCCCCCAATTCACACGAGGAAGAGGAGTTCTTTGGGGGAGATGTGGCGAGATAAAGCTGCATGAAAGGGGCGAGGAAGGCTGGATTCTGTAAGTGTGACAGCTCTGTGGAGTTAGCGGTCTCGCACCACACCTCCTGCAACACATGGGCTTTGAGGAGGCCGGGGGTTGGAGGTGGGGGGCGGGTGGGGGGGGAGGCTCCAGTCAGAGAAGAAGACAACTCACTACTTGTGGAGCTGCGGTGCGGGTGTTGGATGGCCCCTGAGCTCACCATAATTGATGAATAGTGTGGTCCACATTAAGTGACATGCGCCGTTGGCTGTAAGTGGGTGCGATGATTGGGGGCCCTTTTGAAGCTGGGGCCGTGGGCTGTGTTTGAACCGTCAGTGGAGACCCCTCTTCTCTGTAAAGGACACCACCCTGTGGTTTGGTCACAGCCTCGGCGCAGGCCAAGCTCGCACACACACACACAAACAAACACAGAACGTTCCCCTTCAGTAGTATTAAAGGGTTTGGGGGAGGTGATTGTATTATTCCTGCTGCAACACTGACTTAACTCAACGCAGATCTGACCCCGGCTCCTTCTCCTCCACTCCTGCTCTATTGGATCAAGTCCTAATCCGGCCCTCGCCACATGAATGAGGAGACGCAGAGAGGAGCCGCGCTCCCTCCCGCCACACACATCAGATGTCACTCAGGTCCATGTGCTGTCATGCTCTCCATGATGGGTATCGGCGTGTCATGTGAAAGCCGAGGGAGCTTAATGGAGGCCTAGTAAGAGCAGAGCCAGAGACAGACATGCAGCGAGATCAGAGCCACGTCGCCGTGCGCTGATACAGCGAGCGCCGGCAACCTGGAACTGATCTGGCATTGCCCTGTTGTTTTCACAGATCCGAAAGCCGCACACATCCTCTGCCAGGAAAGCCGGAGGAGCTGACCCGCCGCACCACTTCAGAGCCCGGGCGCACAAAACAATCCCTAAATTGGAGCGTCTTAAGAGACACTTCGCAGTAAGCTATGACTAACAAACCCAGAGCACCTCAAAACAACACGGCGCAGCATCCGGCTTCCATCGCGGCAACGCGAGCTCCTGCACTCAACGGAGCGCAGCGAGAGCCTGTTATTGTCGGATCTGTTCAAAGGGTGCGAAACCCAAAACACACACTCCGCTCTCACACACACAACCTTGGGCTAACAAGGGACGCAGGCGAGGCTTCCAGAGCTCCCCCCAATGACAGTGTGCACCAGACGGCTCATCGCCGGGCCCAGGCTCTTGCGGTGGGCTCGACGTTTAGTGCGTGTCACGGTCCGGCTCCCACGCAGTGGAAACACGGAGGCCCCGGGGGCGGCGGGTGTTGCTGAGGCCCCCTGATCCCCGCTGACGCCCCAGGGGTAGACATGCCCTGCAATCTCCATTGGAAATGAGAGACAGGCCATCGGTGCGCAGGATTGGGCCTCTGATTTGTTCTGTGGTCCCTTTGAAAGCAAGCGTCCTGCAGAAGAGGCAGAGGAGCGAGGGGAACATCAAGTAAACATGACAGCCAGGACAGAGGAGAGGGAAGATTAAGACGTGCGGCGGCGGCGGCTTCACGTTGGACCCAAGAGGGCAGCGGAAACAATGTTGAAACGATATCGTATATGGTGTCAAAAAAACGTGGGGCATCAGCTCGGCTGCCATCTCAGTGTCTGTAAATCTTGAATTATATTATGTGTCAAAGGAAAGACGCTGAGAGAGGAATCAGTCATGTCATACACGCTGTCTGACGACCCCTGATCAAAGAATACACAGAATCCTTCTCATAACACGCTCTTACGCAAATGTGTTTCAGTTTGTGCATGGTCTGTGCACAGGCCTGGACCGGAGGGGGGACGGAGTGTGTGAGAGACGAGTCGTGAGAGAGACAGACAGATTGTGGTGGCTTTGAAGCTCGGTCCTCAGAATAGATACTAGGTGGAAAAAAAAAAATGAAAAAAGGACTATCACGGGACAAACGTCTCAGCCGACCGCCGCAGTGGGAGACTGTGTCGTGCACGTTCGGTGCTATAATTCACAAATGGCTTGCACACACTCATTCATGTGTGCAGGACTATTGAGACGTCAATCACGAGGAGTGATGAAGTAGAAAGGGTTTTTTTTCCTCAAACGTCCCAGAGCAGAGCAGACAACTGACACGCCTTTAAAGGGAAACAAAACAGCCCCTACCACATCTAAATCATGTTGTATTCTCTTCCCCTCACAAGAAACGTGTGTGATCGCAGCTCTGCCACCAATGTGCTCCCCACATGTCTGCTCCTTTGTTAGGGCGGAATCTGGCCACACGTGTCTTTATCTGCTCTCCGCCCCGGCTCTCCTGGACGTCAGAGGAGCTCTGTCGCTCGGCGGCGTTGGGGAGAACGGGAGCCCGATGGTCGGTTTGAGTTTCTCCACGGACGAACTCAGGGACCTCTTCATCAACACCACATGTTCCCATCACATAGAACTGAGCTTTTCATAATCACAACAGTTTCTGAAATGGAAAACAAAGTTCTTTGTTTTTTCAGGCATCCATTGCTCACTTTTCCAACTCTTTATTGAACGCTGTTATATATATTTTATATCATTTATCCAGTGATTATTTTAAATGTATTGAAAATGTTTATGTTATCAATATTAATCCGTTTTCCCCATTTTCCCCTTCAGTTGTTTTACCTTTTCATAAAAAAATAATTAATTCATTTTATTTATTTTAAACTTTATATTCTACTTTAATTTAATGTTATTCCATTTTTTAAATTATGTTTTAACAACAAACCTACAATTTTAAATTATAATTTAAACTCATTTTTATTCTGCTCGCATGCTAATTCGTTAAAAAGACTTACCTTACCTCTGCCTCGCCCCCTGGTGGCTGGCTGCAGAACTCGGCGTAAATCCCGCTTCCTTTATCTAAAAGGTCAGAACACAGGTCAGAATTTTTTTTTTTCTCAGAGATGGTTTCTGTATTTAAGGAAGTTCTCATCACACTGATGTTTGTTCAAGTGTTAGATGAATTATTTAATGCTATAATAACGTCAGGCTCGAGATCCGGCACAATTTTAGCTTCATTTTGGGATCCGATATTTATATAAAGTTTCTCCTGTCATTTCTACGCGACGGCTGAATCCTTCATCTGTGGTGCGAACACCTCAGGTCGGGACTCTCTGGCCTAAACAGGCCATCAGCGAGAGTCGTGGCTGAGCGGTGCGAACAGATCGTGCAGATATGAAAGCACATCAAGCAACGCCAATGTTTTTTCAATCTAAATTCCAAGATGACTTCATTGTTAGCACGGTGCCAGAGCCCAGTCACAGCCAACATCTGAATACACCATCACTCACTGAAATATTACAGACATCAGAAACTCACAGGCAGCCGGGATTTGAGAAATGAATCCGAACAGTCGCACGTCTAATAATTAACGGATGCTATGACTCAACGTGGTCGCGGCTCGGTAATTATCTGAGGAAGCTGTCATATTTATTTAAGTGGGAAGCTAGGACGGTGATCGTGTCGGATTGAAACCATGACACATTAAGCTGACCGCCCCTGTGTTGAGGCCGGGTGGTCCTCACTCTGGCTTCAGCCGTGTGTGTGTGTGTGTGAGAGACTGTCACAACAACATAACCCCCAGAAAATCTCTAGCGCACACACACACCTCGCCTCTCCACGAGCCTCTGTCCCATCTGCACGGACAGAAACAACAAGGCCGCCATTGACACTGACCCCAACCTCCATCCCATCCCTCCATCCCCCCGGCCCTCATCACCCTCCCACGTTGCCCGGGGCCGGCGCTGCCACAGGGCCGAGAATGCGGTTCAGGTGCAGGACTCTGCTGTTTCCAATTAGCGGAGTATAAATTAGCGTTGCTCTCTCCTGTCCTCTCTCCAAACATTGCTGTCTCTTCATCCCTGTCGACCCTCCACACTTCACTCTGCCTCTGACCTCCCGCCTGCATCGCTACGACACATAAATCCACCTCCTTTATGGCTCTTGTCGGCAACCTCTGCTCCCCCCCTAACCCTCGTGGTGTGCTGTTAATGCGCCCTGCATCTGGTGTGTAAACGTCCATTCTCAATCAATGAGAGTGTAAATCCATGGCTGCACGTCTGTCTGACTTTGAGAGGAAAATAACTTGTGGGTTTTTTTTTTTTTTTACTGTACACTCACAGAGGACAGAGGCTGGAGACGTGCTCCCCACATGGCAGCGAGGCGTGCACTGATAAGGCAGCGGCGTGACAGGAAAGGTTGCCTCGCTCCCGGAGTTATTACACGAAGCGTTTGTGAGCGTCGGCGTCTCCTTCACAGGTCAGTCTGTTACAGAGAGTGTTCTTTTTCCAGGGCGGAGGGATCAGACCTGAGGTCAGCCTGGCACTGAGAGTTCACATCTGTTCAAATAAACCTCCACTGTGCCATCAGCAGTGAAAACACACACACACACACACACACACACACAGTCGCTGAGTCTAACTCAAGTTACTCAAGAACATCTTCTCCACTAAAATTCTGTTTCTACTCCACTGACAGATTTAGAAATGTATGACTTTTCAGATTCTACATCACAGGATGAGAAGATGAGAAATTACTTTAACCAGTTTGGAAAAGAGGAGAAACAAGTCTATAATTTGGAAAACTGAGACATGAGCCATGTCCTAACTCTGCATGTTGCGTTAAAAATGAGTTAAAAATGTTAAATGAGTTACGACAGATAAAAAGAATGGATTTAACCAACACTGATCCAAAGAGCAAATAACCAACTCACACATTGATGCAACAATCCACATCCATGTCCAATGACAGAATAATTTAAAGCGCAGTACTTTTACTTTTGCATAATAGATCTGAGTATTTCCTGGAGCACTGCATGTAGAAATGTTTTCATTAAAAACTCTTTTTTTTACACACTCACAAACCCGAGCCTCTAAAAACAGTTACAAGCAGAGGAAGTAACAAGCGGCCTGGTGATAATATTTCATCATCGACTCTTCACATTCCTGACTCTGGCACCTGTCAGTGTGTGGTTTCTCTTTTTCCTCTTTACAAGCTCCTGTTGCTGCAGCAGAGAACACAGCACACGGGAGAGACGTTTACAGAGCGTGTCGTCCTCGAGGGATCAAATACTCCCAAGGTGTGTGCGTGAGTGTGTAATATTCTCCACCTCCGCAGAGGCTGTGGACGCAGCCTCTTTACAGAGTGCAGGACCTCGCTGTGCCCTGTGAGTCCTCTCTTTATGAGCTGCAGCTCATCTGTTGACTCGCAGAGAAAACAAGAGCGGGGCAGCTTTTACAGGACTCCTGGGAGGAACGCCACGACGGAGGCCGAGTCAAATAACGCAGCAAAGTTTGCAGCAGTCGGTTCAGAGGTTCTGCTCCTGCAGCCGGAGAGAGATGCGGGCGCTGGCTGCAGGATTAGACGCAACGCAGCCTCCGACCTCCAGCTGCCTGGGAGACGTTAGAAACATGTTGGAAAAGAGCTGAAGCAGATGAAGATGAAGGGAGAGAGCAGGGAGGGAGGGTGTGAACTTTCCCCCACCGACACGAGCTCACTTATGTGCGCTCCCTCCTCCGCGGAGGACCCCAACATAAACACGGCCGTGCGTTTTAACATCCTTCACCTCCTCTGCTGACCTCGGTTCATCCCTCCACCCTCCATGTCCACTTTCTCTCCTCCACCCCTCTCTCTCTCTGGTGCTTCCTTCCTCCCTCACTCTCCCTCTCTGTCCAGATGTTTGGCCGCCCCAGCAGCAGCAGCAGCAGCAGCAGCAGTGAGAGGGAAGACCTGAGGCTCCGCGGTGGGGATCCTCAGCGTGGACTGGAATGCTGACCCTCCATCCATCTCCATCAGGGGCGACGCATTTGTTTGACTTGAGATGTGATTGTGTTTTCTCTTCCCCACACCTGCAGCTTCCTCTGAACCCTCCTCCTCCTCCTCCATGGACCCTCTGGACCCTCACTGATCAATTGCTCTAACTTGGAAAAACACTCATCCAGCTGCTACTGCTTTTCCCTGTGTTTTCTATTTTCTGTGGGTGTTCCCTCAGGGCCGACCTGCGGAGGAAGGGCCGCAGTTCCATCCTAGGCAGCAGGGTTTTTGGCGACAGACTTATTTTATCCAGAGAAGGGATGAGATGAAGCGGGCGTCCTCGTCTCTTCTGCTTTGATTGACGCCTGCTGCAGCCCAGTCAGTCTGTGTGTGTGTGTGATTATCAGAGCTAAATAAAACACCTCCTCTGAGTTGGGTTCCCTGCAGCCCGGAGCGGCGTGACTTTCAACAAACTGTGGTTTGGTGCAGATCAAACGTTCCGCTCGTTTTTTTGAATCCATCACTGCAGCGAACCCGCCCTCATTAGTCAATGGCACTCAGCAAGTTGTAGCGTCTAATTCTGCGGGGGCCGCCCAAACTTATCACCCTTCATTTCAACATGGTGGGCTGCCCCAGTGCTGGAACCCTCTCAAGCTTTTCCAGACATCTGACAACAGCCACATTTATTTATTGACTTCATTTCGCTTGCGGGGCGGCTTTTACTGCTCCCCAGAGTGATACGGAGTTAATGTAGAACTGCTCATTGCTCGTGAGTGTTTTTTCACTCCTCCTCCTCCTCCTCTCCTCCCTCCTTTTTTAAACTGTTCTTAAGTGTTTAAACACTCGGGTAATGATGTGCTGTTGTGGAAGCGAAAAACCATGTGGGATGAAAAAGGAAAACATCCTTGTAGGGCCCCCCCCCCCCCCCCCCCCCCCCCCCCCCCCCCCCCCCCCAAGGGGGAGCCCCCTCCTCCATCCCCACCCCGAAGAGAGAGTGAAGCACCGAGGATGGGATGAGAGTGTGAAGGGGCCTGTTAATCAAAATGAAGGAGCACCTCTCAGGGCGCTGGTGTTGAGGAGGCCATGGAGGAGCTGTGGGAACACTGGGTGCCGAGACCCAGACGGCCTCCAGCACACAGCCACTGTCGGCAGGTCCCAGAACTGAGCTCACCCTCAAGTCAGAATCACCGAAACATTATGAGAGTTTTGCTTTAGTTTTGATTTCAGTTATTTCCCTTGAGTGCTGCATTCAACCGCGGCTCTATCAGACACCCAATAACTGTGGTCACAGAGAAGAGGAACTCCACTAGTTCACACGACTACACTTAAGTTTGAACGGAGGTGGAGAGACTCTGGACCCCTTTTAAAACGTATTCTGATCAAACAGAGAAGGAGATGGAGGATTATTTTTACAATAATACAGAGTTTACATGTGGTGGAGACGAGGCGTCCCACTGGTTTTGACGAATTAGATCTAAAG
This sequence comes from Pseudorhombus dupliciocellatus, assembly GCA_016785235.1. Classification (NCBI taxonomy): domain Eukaryota; kingdom Metazoa; phylum Chordata; class Actinopteri; order Pleuronectiformes; family Paralichthyidae; genus Pseudorhombus; species Pseudorhombus dupliciocellatus. The sequence continues at coordinate 249,952 of JAFBJW010000230.1, forward strand.
CTAATTCAAAGTCTGAGAGATAATTATGAAACCAGCTCGTCTTTAGTTTGACATAAAGAATACGTAGACGTGTTCTTTTTCTCTTCAGAGTCAGCTGAGAGTTTTTTTTTTTTTTATCTCAGAATAAACTGAAGTCAGATGAAATATGAGCCGGATGATTCTGGCCTGTACAGTCTGATCAGAAGTGATTCTCGCTAACGGCTCTATCGAAATCACATCAGCTTGGAAAAGCGGAGGAGACATAATCGCAGTAATTTCATTAAAACAGCCACAATTATTAGCGGCTGAGTCTCACATTACCCAACAGTTATGATTACATCCCAGGCCTGTGCCTTCTGAGGCTCATCGTGTTTTGCTGTTTTTCCTTTTCAGCTGATTGAACGGAGGCCACCCTGCTCCCTCTCTGTTCTCCCTACTGTTGCTGCTGCCGCTGCCTCTCACAGAACGCCTTCAACTCAGCAGCTTTTTCAAATTTGGGGCTTGCGACACTCAGCCAAAAGCCGCAAATTACCCCCCTCTAGCAGCAGCGAATTAGGAACAATTTTGTGTTAGCTATAAAAAAAAAAAAAAGAGCGAGCGAGAGGGAGAAGTGAGGGGAAAATATAGCTTTCACCAGGGACCACCAACAGAGGCAACATGGGGATGAACGGCTCGTTGGCCGACGGTTTGGGTGGCAGGGTGGTGCTAGAAAGCAGCCTCGGCGTTTCTCGCAGCAATCAATCCTATCATATCACATCGACGCCGTACGGCACAACATCCATTACCGAACACAAAAGCCTGATTTAGGGGATTTATGTTGTAGGATGTTTGCAGGCCCGCGAGTTGGCTTCACGTCAGGGGCGCTCAGAGCTGCAGGAGCACTGTCCTCTGACACCGGTCGTGTTCACTCTGGTGACACCGAGGAGGAAGCAGTTTCCCCTGGTATGAGGTGACAATTCACCGTCTGGAATTTTCATCCTCTCTTTTTCCAAGAGGGTGGGATTTTTGATTTCCCCCCACGATGCGGTTGGTCCTTAACTCCGGGCACTAATGTAAAAAGGGTCTTTTTCTTGTTTCTTACAAAGCGTGAGGTTTGGCATGCCCACTCACTCTGCTCCCATTCAGCCAATCCATGTTTTTCCCATTCTGGCAGCCGCTCTCTACTCCCTTCTAAAATCCATTTCCAAGTTGTAATGTGCCACTGCAGACGTTATTGAGGGGAGAAAACCAAATGTAATGGGGGAGCGAGGTGGAGAGGGAGGGTGCAGACACAGACAGAGAGAAAGAGAGAGAGGATGAGGGTGAGTGGACGGAGAGAGAGAGGGAGGGAGGGAGGGAGGTTTCCAACTATTAACTGGCTGCTTTTCAAAGATCCTGCGCTCCATGGCGATGCCTGGTGTGGACCACTCTGTCTTCCTCAGAGATCAGTGGGAGCGGGTGGACCACAGCCAGGATGGGGTTACTGCTCTCATTAGGCCTCGGACACTACCAGAGCTGCCGTGACCCCTCGCTGACACAGATGCTAATTGCACTTCCTGCTCCCCTTATGATTAAATGGCAGCGTTTAAAGTCTTTGTTTGTGCGGCTAATGGCTCTCATTTAGTGCAATAAGTGTTTTAGGGGCTGCTGTGGGTGACATCACGCCGCCGCCGCCCTTTCATGTCGGCCCTGTCGAGGGTGAGCGCCTCCCTGGTGTTCGGTGGCCTTGTACCTGCAGCGGATACCACACACGCTGACGCACACAGACGTGTGGGGATAGCTGCGGCGATGCCAAGCACCATGGACAGCGTGAGGGCAGGAGGTCGCCAGCTGGGGAACAGTGCTGGCACCAGGGAGTGGGGGGGGGTGTCAAAACCAAGTGTTTGCCAGTTACTCACAGACTGGCTGCTTCACAAGGTTTTGGGAGAAACAGATGTGGAATGGAGGAGGATCTATCTGCGGAGAAACCTTTAATGCAACTGTGGATTTTAAGAGGCCATTTTCTGCAGACTGCCTGAGGACGAGGGACGAGCACGTCAGACGATGTGGGAGCGATCGGTACAAAGTAACCAAGTGAAGCGTTAATAGGCGTCTCAGTCATTTCTGGGGTCAGCGGATCGTCCGCTGTTTGTTTTCAGTTGCTGGTGTTTGCTTTTTTTTCCCTCTTCCTTCCACCTTTTTCTTTCTCCGTCCTTCATCCCTCCCTCTTTTCATCTTGATTTTATCGTCCCCTCTACCCCCAGCTGCAGATCTCTCTATTTTCTCCCACCCCACTCTGAGCGCGTGGCTGAGGTGTGAGATCATTCTCCTTCTGGGTGGCTTTCCTGCTATATGTCACTGTCATCTGTTGGCACTGGGGCAAGGGGGGGGGGGGGGGCCCTTTTCCAAAAACACACCGCACTCTGCCTCACCACCCTGAGCATAATAAATTCTTGGGCACGAGACTGGAGAGGGGTGCACCAACACAGCAGTGTGTTTTACTGGGCTTGGCAGGGCAACACAAGGACCGGTGAGAGAGGGAAGGCAGGGGTGTGTGTGTGTGTTACTGCTGCAAGGAGGGTGGAAGATTTATAATTGAATAACTCCCTGAAGCAGGGCAGAGGGGATTGGCCCTGCCAGGAAAAGCAAACGCCAAAGAACGAGTGAGGCCTGTGGAAGTCAGCCATTAAAGTGAGAGGAGAGAGAGACACTCAGCTGTGATCTGCCTCAGCAGAAAGGTGCGAGATTTACAAATGATAACCGAAAAACCACAACGCCTCCTCTGCCTCGGCGCAGACTCTAATTCCACAGCAGGAAACAAACACCAGCCGCTGCCTCGCAGGAACACGACCTCACCGGCTCAACACGAGCCAGTTGCTTTGTTTATACTGTTGTTTATTTTTTTTATCTCTCATCTGAAATATCTATTTCTTTTTAAGGTCTACTCTGAAACTGCCACAGATTCCTTTTCAGTCGTACAAATCCACATGCATGGAACTTCCACTGCTGTATTAAATTACAATAATATAAGATAAAACTAAATGAAACGGTTCTAATGATCTGAAAACTCCTAATCAATATCTTGTAGTATTAAATATATAGTATAGTATATAAATATACTTATTTGTACTCATAAAAACAATATCACTAACACTGGATCAGCTCAGTTAAGGAAACATTAACCTGTTGCTTTGGTGCTCAGTGTTTTTCTCTCCACACTCTGAAGGTAAATCATTGGTGAAACACTGAGTCAGATCTGAATTTTTTTAACGTTGCTCCAAATTAGACAAGAAAAAAGAACCCATCAGGCTGTAAGACAGGATAAATATTTGAGGGGAATTTAGTCCAAATGATGCATTTCAAATTCTCCTGGAAAAAACACACACATGGCCTCATTGATTTTTCTTTCCTGACTGAACTTGCAGGGGTTGTTTCCCAGAATGCACCGCTCCCCGGGCCTTTGGAAGCGGCCGGGGTGAAGTTGGAGTTTATCTTGCCTGTTTGACTTGGCCTTTGTGAGCGGCCCGGTCAGGCTCCGATGCAGCTCTGACTCAATGGACTCGCTCAGGGAGACGAAGGCGTCCACATCAGAGCGACGATAAGTCGGAGCTGATCGTGCACGTGGAACGCCGCAACACGCCACGCACCACTGGCGGGCTGTCACATAAACGTGCATTCACGACTTCCACTGCAGCGATGAATCATGTTAATAAGACACCGGGTAAAGTTCTGTTCTGGTGACAACCTCAGTCTGAAACACAATGCCCTTGTTTCAGACTCTGAGTGGCTTCGCAGATTACATTAAATTTTACAGTTTGTCTCAAATATGAAGGACGGAAAAAAGGAGTTGTGTTAAAAAACAGGAAAATCTTGCTGCCGATCATTAAAAAGAGGCTTTGGCCTTTTTAATACCGGCGAAGATTTAATAAACCGTGTCACACTCAATGACGCACAAAGGGAAAAAAGGGAAAAGGCAAAGGAGTTTCAGGGACTGGCAACTTTTACCTCCTTCAGGATGGAAAACTGATGTGCAGCCACACACACACACACACACACTGTCTAGAGTGTCTGACTTGCTTATTTTATCAGGTGCACCACCTTCCCCCCCCCACCCCAGCCCCCCTAGCTGCTAATCAGCTGCTTCACTTTCTCTTCTCTTTGTTTCTTGCTGAGAAAAACAGACTCATAATGAAAAATATTAAAAATGAACTATTCACTGATGCTTTACTTTTACCTGTAATATTTATAGAGGCAGAGATCTCAGTTACTCTGCAGCTGGGTACAGAAACTAAACAACACATTCAAAGAGGAAACAGTAGGAAAAGTAAAAGCCAGAGAGAAAAACTTCAAATGCACGAAAAGATGACTAAAGTTGAGCTTCAGATCTGTGTGTGTGGTTCCATGTTGCAGGTGCATGAGGAGAAATACTGGAGATTGGAGTGTTTGATGGGAGCCAACGTTAAAAGTGAGGAGCAGCTCCTCAGGGAGGGGGGATGCAGGAGGTGCATCGACACTCCTCCTGCATCAAGCAGAGCACTGAAGTTCAGAGGAAACACGTGCATGTTCATTTGTATGTTTGTTTTTGTTAATACAATAATCTCCCATGGCCCAAACGCTGCGGCGCGTCATGTGAATCTCATTTCAGCCACAGCTTGAGCTGCACTGTCTAAGATCTGCACTGCACATATTACACAATTGGCCACTGTGAAATAAAAAATGGAGAAAACCTCAGAACAGATTGGATTAAGTCTAACCGTCGTGATGAAGATGTCCCTGAACACAGCAGAACAAAGGAGAGAGGGAGAGAATGAGCTCTTCTTACTCTCCCTCTATCCCTCTGGAGTGGGCAACTTCACAGCTCAGCATCAGGTAACAATCTTTTTATTTGTTTCAGTCCCTCCCTGTGCCAAAGTCTGTGCAGCACTGAGCGTGTGGTGGGATCCATCAGCCCCGTCCAACAGCTCCAGCGTGGTAATCCATCTAAACCAGACTCAGAATAGAATTAAATAAATACTTCCATGCTCGGAAACCTAGAATTATTTTACTACTGTCATTCTCGGCATAGAGCGACGCTGCCTTCGCTTAAGTGAAGAAGAAAGGAAAAATAAATGGCTTAATGTGGATCTGAAGCTCCCTACCCCTGCTTGAGTTTGTCATAGATTACGATGATGAGCTAATCATATGCTGACCTTGGTCCAACCACTTCAGGTTTGACCTTTTACACACAAACAATAAAAAAAACCTGTCAGAGGTCAAACTGTAAAATGTCAGCCAACACGAAAAGTCATTTTTATGACGGTAAAGATCAACTGATGGATTTTTCAAATTTATAAGAAGAATAAATTCAAATTCAAATCTAAATCACCCACATAAGTCAAATGGTTTGTAAATATTTGCATTTGTCACAAAATGCAATTTAAATTATGAATTCATCTATTTATTTACTACTTTACTGGGAACTTAGGAAATATTTAATGTGCTTCAATAAAATGATCAGACAGCATCTCTCTCTCTCTCTCTCTCTCTCTCTTTCACACACACACACACAGACGCTCTAATCTGTTGAATAACAGATTCATCAATTCTGCTTGAATATAACGCATGATAACTTTATAATATATAATCATTACGTAATATTAATTCAAAATTTAACAGTGACGTCTCCAAACCGACTTTGACGCACCAGGATTTTTTTATGTGGAGGAGGAAAAGGTCACTCTATTAATTAAATATTTTAGAATATAAATATGATAAAATATTATTTTAAAAGCCGCTGCTGCAGTTTTATTTTTATCATCGCAATATAAATAAAGTGATTAAATAAATAAATATAAATCATTTTTAATTACGCAGCTGATCAGTGATGAGGCCTCATGGACCTGCAGTTTAAACGTAAGATTTATCATTTATATTCGCATAAACACATTTTTCTTTATCTGCCACTGAAACACTTGAAAACATTTAGATTAAAATGGGCAAATCTTTAAATGTTAAAAAAACATTTGTTTAAACATAAGAATCACGAGTTTGATCCAAATGTGAATTCAGCTCAGAAGTATACAGAGGATATATAAAAATACTTCTCCAACCTGAAATGAATCCACGAGGATCTGCACAAAATACAACTGAACGCAAAGTTTAAATATTCACTTTTTTATTTCCAGATAAAAAAACGTATAGGAAACTCGTCATTTAAATATATTTTTTAAAAAAGAAGATGATAATTCAAGACCAAATAAAAAAACGTTTTTATCCAAAAAGGAGAATTATGTGAAGAGTCTGTTTGGTTTTTTTATCTACAACATTCTTTAGAAACACATCCTCCACCTTCATCGCTGCAGAAACCCGGAGCTTCTGAAACTGTCTGTTTTACCTGAGACAACACGAGCGGCCTGCCGGTGGTTACTCATTACTACTGTGCGTGTGTTTGACCAGGTTCACGGTGCCCGCGCGCTGAGTCTGTAGTTTCTGGTACTCCTGCTGTAAACTGAGGAGGTGCGGAGCCGCCGCCGGGTGGAACAGCGCTGGGGAGCCGTACGCGGCGCCGGAGGTCAGAGGGGCGGAGTAGGCGGGACACTGGGCCGGGGAGAAGGCTTCGATGCCCGGCTGCGACTGGAGGAACGCCTTGGCCGAGAGCGCGCCGCGGGAGAAGAAGCTGGACAGGGCCGGCAGGATGCTGCTGACAGGTGGGATGCTGGCGGCGGCGGCGGCGCACGGCGAGGGCGCGTGGTGGTGGAGGTAGGGGTAGATCTCCAGGCTGGGCAGCTGCAGAGCCGCCGTGCCGAGGCCGTACGCCCCGGGGAAGCCGTGCAGCCCGCTGGGCTCCAGGTGCTGCTCCTTCAGCGGGTCGAAGCGAAAGTGCTGCCGCTTGAAGCGCTTCCTCCGCCGCAGGAAGCTCCCGTTCTCGAACATGTCCGAGGAGTTCGGGTCCAGGGTCCAGTAGTTGCCCTTCCCGGGGTTGCCGGGCTCCCGGGGCATCTTCACAAAGCAGTCGTTCAGAGACAGATTGTGCCGGATCGAGTTCTGCCAGGCGGGGAACTTCTCCCGGTAATAGACGAAGCGGTGGCTGATGAAGTCGCAGATCTCGCTGAGGGTGAGCCTCTTCTTCGGGCTCTGCAGGATGGCCATGGTGATCAGGGCGATGTACGAGTACGGGGGCTTCACCGACGTGGGACCTTTGCTCTTAGCGGGAGCCCCGCACACCGGCGCGGGGCTGTAAGAGTCCCGGTCTGTCCTGGTCTCCGAGTCTCGCTCCTTCTCATCCAGAGGCTCCGGCTGCTCCTCTCCGTTATCTTTGAGTCCTTCCCCCACCACGTCGATAACAATATCCTCCATGACGTCCAAACCCAAGGTCATAGTAGATTTCCGCGGGTGAAGCCGACACCACCTGCCAACAGGTGGGACAGTGACAGCTCTTCTCCTGAGCCGGGAACTTTTTTTTTACGCACTACTCATCTCCATTCACAAAAAAACAAGTGACGGCGAAAATCCGATCTCACTCCTCCCCCCTACTTCTCGGGGACCGGATTCTCCGAACCGCAACGCATCGGTGGTGGTCCCCTTTGTTTCGGAGCCTTAAAGAGCAAAAGAGCAGCCGGCGAGTGATTGTGCGTAACGCGTAAAAGTGCGTTCGCCCTCCGAGGTGTCCAACATCATCTGGAACCTCCGCTGCTTTCCTGCGGGTCGGGTGGATGTGATGTCACGCCGAGGCACGAGGAGAAGACTCCTGACCAATGGAAACGAGGCAAACGGTACTAAGGAGGCCGATATACCACCATCATCATCATCATCATCATCATCTGCGCATCAGTGCCAAGTGGACGCGGGCGATGGAAAAGCAGCCACTAAAAACATCCGCACGGACAACAAACCCGAGGAGGAATTTCATCTGGAGCGGAATGAAACTATTCTCAGAGTCTGGGATGAACTATTCAGTTTGACCTGAAGCTGGAGAAAATAAAAGAGAAGCTTCTGGTCGTTTGACAGAACCACAAAAAAACAAAAGCAAAAACAAAACTTTGATGGAGGCAGCTCCCGAGATTTAGCTTTTAACTTTCAAATTTTATTTTTCAGGAATAATTAAAATAAATAAGTCTCAGGCGTGAAACAGAAACAGGTTCTGTGAGCTGTGTCATCTTTGTTGAAAACTATTTTTAAATGTATAAAAACCAGAAGGGGACCAAAATAAATGCAAACTACTGCGTCAGCGAGAATTACAGAGACTATTTGGGGACCTCAGATCACCGTCACGAATTCTAACACCGAGGGGGGAAATCCCCAAACACCTCTGCAAGTGAGGCAGGGACTTAGGCCCTAATCCCCCGGGAAGCCTCCCGCTGCCGCGCTTCACGCACACACTTGACGCACAATTACACGTTTTCAGGCGTGCAACACAGGATAAAACTGCAATGACTGATTTTGTGCTGCTGGGAAAATAATAATTTGTCGCCTGCAGCTCTGTATCGGTGTCTCCGGGCAGGAGACACAACCTGAAGACCCCCCCCCCCCCCCCCCCCCCCCATGTGTGAAATGGAGAAGCTGAATAATATTGAATCTGCATAACCTCCCATGTGTGAAATGGAGAAGCTGAATAATATTGAATCTGCATAACCTGAGATTTCTGAGGCCGAGGCTGCGCACTCTGGTTTCCATTTGCGGCTCAGACCTGAGAGTCCGCAGTAACCCAGGGAGATGATCGTCTTTAATAATGGGCAGCGCAGAGCCGGGCGCTGATATCGGGATGAAAGTGAGAGATTTTCACTTGCGCAGACATGAAAGAGGAGCGAGGAGCGGAGGGCGCGCTCGGTATTGTCGGGAGGCCTCTGGTTGTTTGTGTTTAATGACGGAGCCCTTTGTTGGGGATTCCCACATTTCCTGCCTCTAATCGTATTGATACCCCGGGGGGCACAGGGGGGCACAGGGGGTCCGGGTCCGGGCTGGGTGGGCTCCACGGTACCAGGCAAAGCTGCACATGATTTCCCAAATTCATCACGCATGTCCTCAGATTGGAAACAGGCCCCGCGTGTGCGCGCGCTGTGTGGTTTCCAGCGAGGTCCACGCAGAGCAGAGACGCTGAAGGTAAATGCGGCACCGAGGGTTCGAACGTGTGGAGCCACGTGTTGGATCATTTTTATTTCTCCCTCTCCAGATAAATGAGATAGAAAAACGCTCCATGCGCGCACGTGCAGCTGGTACTGAATGTTTCCTGATGTTACACATTTTCAGATATGGCCTCCAATTTTTTTTTTATTCCTGGTAATTTTATAGGACCCCCCCCCCCTCCTGCTGACAAAAAGAACCCACGAAGCATTCGGTTCAGTTTAGGCCCCTTTACGCACACCTCCTGACAAAAAGAACCCACGAAGCATTCGGTTCAGTTTAGGCCCCTTTACGCACACGCGCTAACAATAAAACATCCACTATCTCACAAACTGCGCCATTGTTAGCGGCTCCTATTTGTTTGCTATGGCAGATGAAGGAGTGGGAGGCCGAGCAGCAGCCACCGGGGGCCCGGTGTAATAACATCATCTGGCAGGAACTAAACAGGCCCCCGGGATCTCGCCGGATCACTGTGGATAAATGAACCCGGCGCTGGATGAAGCAGCAGCCGGCTCCTTCAGTTCGAGCTGTTTTCTTATCTCAGTGAAAACCTGAAGCCGTTCGCATGATTCAGAGTCTGATAATAAGGAGAGTGTTTCTCATTGGGAGAGTCTGAAACTGCTTCAAAGAAGCTGAGGTTGTTTTCACATCATGCTCCCTCCTCCCCCTCCTCCTCCCTCATCTTGATTCCCTTACAGTCTTGGCAGCGCACTGGACAATAATATAACGTGTAATTTAAGGTATCGTGAATCAGGACTGCAAGAAACAAAAGTCAGACAAACGCAGAGGAGCCGAACGCACTCGGAGGTAAAAATGCTGACATCACATTTATGAGCTGAGAAACTGCCCCTGTGCACGCGGATGAGACCTGTTCACTCTAGTGTGTGTGTGTGTGTGTGTGTGTGTGTGTGTGTGTGTGTGTGTGATGACCTGTCAATCACAGGAGAGTGGCGATCTGACCGTTCTGGCGACATCTGGTGGTTCCCGGTGGGAGGTGCTCTGGCTCTGAAATGAGATCCCAATTAAAAAAAAACAAAGATTAAAACACACAAACAATAGAACAGGGAACCATAAAACACAACAGCATATTAACTAGTGAATAAAGAACACAATAAAGAACATGACGGCAAATAACAAATCATCTGAATATTAGTGGCAGTGACACTCGTAGAGCTGACATGGAGTGTGAAAAAAGAAAGATTCAAAGTTCTGATGCAGTAATTCAGAGTTTAAACTATAACATGAACAATGCACACGGAAACATTCGCCTTCAAAGGAAATCATCAAATTTAGCCCCACTGAATATCGCAGGGACGCGGACAGCTCCTCCACCCGTCCAGCAGATGGCGCTCCCACACTGAACATAACCTCTTGGTTCCCAAATAAACTTTCACTGCTTTCATTTCCAGCTTTTGAACAATGCGGACAGACCCTGGACTGTACACAGACACACTGGTGTCCCCCCTCTGTTCTTTAAGGTTCTGGAGACATCTCCTCTCGTCACAGACATCATCAGAGACACAGGAACACAGAACACACGGAGCTGCCCTGAGCTCACCCAGGACTCAAGTCTGTTCTGCCCTTAGCCATCTGAACGCCACGGCCAACATTTTCCAGCGTAACTGTCTATGAGGACTGACAGCAGCGGTTTGTCTCCAGTGTCGTGTTCACCCCTGGAGCTGCTGTCGGAGGAGGCCTGAGGGTGGAAGGAATGCTTGGTCAGGGGTCAGGCTGCTGGCTGCAGCTACGGGTGAGCTAATGAGCCAGAGAGGCTGATGGGAGGAGGCTGAGGAGGAGATGGATTCAAAGACACAAGTTATGACTATCCTCCAGTATTGGATAGATGTGTGTTGAAGTCACAGATGTGAAATAACAGAAGGTTCAGATCCTGCAGCCACACGCTTTCTTGGATGAGGCCTCTCCCGATCCTGGACGTCAGAAACTTCACTGATCCAAACGTCTCCACTCACGGAGCAGAATCGTCTCACATGCACACAGAATCTGTCTCAAGGTGCTGGAACATTTGTCAGAACTGTTGCTGCGGCACAAAGGGCGCGCAGTAAATTACCCCCCCTGACATCTGAAGCAAGTGGCCGGTCACATGCTCTGACTCCGCCGCTCTCTGGCAAGCAGAGAGAGGGGCCACACAGCAACTGGTCCTGGGACGCCCGAGGGGTCGCGACCCCCGGGGGCTGGGGTGTGTTTTTAGAGGTCGGGCTGCCACAGAGAGGGACTGGTGTCCCGGCCCCGCCCCCTCACACACACACACCTGATCCCGACGGCCTCAGCTGTGAGCTGTCAGCTGTATTCCCAACACATTCCAGGGGTGAGTCCCCCCGGACAAGTTCAACGCTGACAGAAACAACCCACCACCACCACCGCCTGACCTCTCTGACCTCGTCCGACAGCCCAGGCCCAACTGCTGAAACGCAGATGCACAGTGGATGGATTTAGTCGCCTAATAGATTTGCTTCGTCTGTGGTGGACGCTGCGCCCTCGCCGCTGGTTTTTCCATTGCTAATATCTGGAGAATGTGTTTGTGTTGGACCGAGGCTGTTTTCTCTGGGAGCGCGTGAAGCCGCGCAGGAGGACAGACGGGTCCCAGCGTTTCAGTCTGGCTCTGCGGCACAAACCCACACGTGCAGCAGCGCTCCGGCCTCAACATCTGAGGCAGGATGTCCACATCACGGGGACAGAGTGAGACGTCACTCATGTGGGCGCGTGCACGTTGGAAACAGCTCCCCAGGAACTTGTAAAGTCAGGGTCGCAAAGTCATGCAAGATTCCACGGAGACACAGTGTCAGTGTCAGTCTGGACGGGCAGGAACTGGTAGGTGATGAGTGGAGAACACGACATGCTAACAGCTGATGAGCAGCTCATTTCACGACATGCGTGGTCCTCCTCTGATGGGAACTCAGAGGCGTGTGCGCCCGTCCTTCTGACGTTATGATCTCAAACGGAGACAAAGCACGGGCAGGTTGTGACAGGTGCTGCATGTTGGCGTGAGGACTTGAGGAAACATTTCATCACAGAAGATGATTAATGATCAGCGGGGACAGAACACTGGTGACTGTCGGCGTGGGAACGGGACCACAGATCTGACCTTTCCCTTTCCCAAAGGCTCCGGTGGCCGAGCCTGTTGCTCGCCCACTGATGACGGGATTAAAAGAGTCGATTTCTTGTCCTGTCCGTCTTCGCTTCCAGGCATCCAGACTGATTTCTCCTTTTTTTAGAGGATGAAATCTTTACTGCTGCGGAACTGACAGTTTCACAGCTGAGCACCGAGAGAGTGAAATATAACAAGTGACGTGAGGCGACGGTCTGAAAAGGAGAAGTGATGTTTCTCGTTATAACTCCATAAAGTTAATGCAAGCACTCAACTTTAAAACCTGTGGACGGATTTCAGGTTTATCAGGAGGGATTATTTACAGATGTGTACTTAATGTAGTCCACATAGTCTTACTGTCATTAGTTAGTGCCTTTTGAAAATAAAGAATTTAGGAAAAAAGACATCTGTCTTGAATGGTATTAGTACTTCTAAATTTTATGACCACAAATCTGCAACACCAAAAACATTTCCACCACTTCCAGTCACACTCTGTCCGAAAATAAGGTCACAAGTTGCGTTGTTGAGTCAACGCTTCCCTGACAAGCTGTGATTAAAAGCCTCATAATATTTATCACACAGCTGCGGAGCTAACATGCACAGGGAGTACACAACTGATACCAGAGCCGGCAAATATGTGTCCGGAGGGTTATTTATTGATTTTATGAGGACAAAGCCACAATAACACAATCGGTGATTTCATCTTTCATATAAACTGTGGCTCTGTGAGACTAAGGAGCTAAATCCGTCTTTTAATTCCACTGCATTCGGTGGCGTTGCGTCGCAGGAGCTCTGCAGGGCAGCATGTGTCTGCTTTGCCCTTTTAATCCCTGCACAGAGAGGATTGAGCCCCCCCCCATGTTCCTCCTCTTTCGCCCGGTACCACGTACAGAACACGTGTTCTCAGAACAATGAAGACATTGAGCGGAGCCATCATCCCCCTGCACCCCTGGTACCCATAAATCTTCACCGAGGTTCAGAGGAGAAAATTCCTGAGGACGCGCTGGACCTCACTCTCCTCTGACACACACACACCATCACCTCACTGAAAATGTCTCCATGAACGGCTGCTGATACTGTCTCCTCATCAAACACAACATGATCAAACACAACATGAACTTAATAATAAATAAACAATCTAGTCCGACTCAGACAGGTTTGTTCTCTTCGTAACATCCAGCATCCATAAAACCTCAACCTGACCACAACTTCACTCGGAGCTCAGAAACAAAGTCTGGCTTTATTCTAACTAGGATTTTACACAATGTCGTCTTTGGAAATTTGATCCATGAAAAAACCAGGTCCATGAAACATGGACTTTGGCCCAAATGTTGACAATAAAGACGTCAGACGGGAGCTGAGATGAGCGATGGTATTCACAGTGTGTGAAGCTGTCGGCTTCACTCAAACGGCCACGGAGTAGAACGGATTCCACCGAGCAGCTCTCAAGTGGTGAAAGTCACAAATCAGTCCACCCACACACACACACACACACACACACACACACACACCTCCAGGCAGCAAAGCCTCAATCACACGATAGAGAAATCCCTCACAAGCTGAACCGAATTCTTTCTTCTTTTGTGCGACTCTACTCTTTGTTTCTCTCGTTTTAAGCGGAGTCATGTGAAAGGGAAGTAAAACAGGCCCCAAGTTCAAATAAACCAAATCTGCTTCAAGTCCATAAATCACCTACAGTTGGTCCATGCAGCGTTTCCTCTGACCGCTGCTCACTGACAGTCGTCTCTGTCAGAGATAAATCATCGGGACAAAAGAAAATAGTCTTTGCCTCGAAATTCAAAGTAATAATAATTGAAGACTCCTCCTATTTTCCAGTGCACGAACGTGTGTGTGGATGAAGGAGGCGCACATGTTGCGTGTCATTGTGTGAGTGTGCACACGCGTCTTGTTGTGTTGTGTCTGTGATTAGAGGGTGGCACTGCACTGTTCCCTTCAGGCCGCTGCGCCCTGTTATTTTCCCCTCGTCAGCCCGTGCTCTGAACAGGGAGGGTGGGTCCGTGACCTCCCTCCCACGCACAACCACGGGAGAGGGAGGCGCCCGCCTCACGCAGCCCTCTGTAGTGACCACAGGAGGACCCCCACCCACCCTAACCCCCCCCTCCCGGCCTCCGTGGCCCCCAGCAGAACTCCCCAGAGCTGGTAAAGAGGAGCTGATCACAGAGAGGATCCTCCAATCTTTGCTCCTCCCAGTTAACACACTCGAGGAGGTCGTCATGACACTGAGGCCACGTCAAACTTTAAAAAGTCTGTGAGTCGAATCCACACCACAGCTCCGTGCACACTGACGTGCACGTATGCAATGCAAAGTCCAGAGGAACGTCTCAAGATCTCTCTGCGGCAACCGTGCTTCCACTCATTACCACTTTCTGCCCCTTCCTCCCTCCCACCCACAGGAGCCCTGAAAGGAAGGCACCACCACGGATCTCCGTGAACCCATGGAGCCATCAGATGGAGGGAGGTGGAATCAAAAAGTCCTTTGTGGTGAACACAGCGGACTCACTTTAAGGTTCGGCTTCACTGAGCTCTGAAAGGAGTCAGGAGAATAAACTGCATAATGAAAGGACTCCCGCTTCACCAGCAGCACAATGGCATGGCGTGATGCGGAGTTCTGCTGACTGCACTTGGCGGTCTGATGCCTCCAGACGAACAAATGCTCCCTGAACCAGAACCACCAAGCCAGAGGAGGAGGAGAGTAGTTTAATTTAATGAAGATAACCGACCCAAAATCTAAGAAACAATTCAAAACAAAGCAATAATACTGGCAGAATAGAAACCTTTTCCATCACCTCATCTTTAAATTACATATTTTAACAGAGAACAAGGTTTTTCCGCATTGGTCTAAACGTCGTAAGAAAATATGACCCACTTCTTTATTTCTGAAAGGTGATAAAACCCGAGTCAGCTCTGGTTCCATCCAGCATGAATTCAGACGTGGACCCCACAGACCGAGCACACATTCCTGCCCCAGCTGTTCCCAGACTCCTTCAGAATCAGCAGAACTGCTCAACATCCTGGAAGAGTCAAGTTAAACATCTAGAAAACAAAAAAAAAAAAGATCTTCCCACTCGTCTGTCTGGGGGTGGGGGGGCAGTAAACGAGCTGATGGGGAGATGATACATGAGAAGGTTTATTCTCTCTGAGCCTGACTGCAGACAAAGAAAAAAAAAAAAACCAAAGCCAGAAAACTGCAAGGCACATGAGAGGGGAAAAAACAAGATATGGCATCGGTCTTGCCACCGTCTGAATGCAAACCGCGGGGTGGAACGGCCCCGTGTCTGTCTGCTGCCTGAGAGATGCGGCTGAAACTAAAACAATAATCTGGGTCAAACCTCACGGCCGCTGCAAACAGCTTTCAGACGTGCACTGAGCTCCGCAGGGGCTTTCTCTGGAGGGGGGGCACGCGTATGTGAACGTGTCAAGTGGATATGCACCTTTAACCGCTTCTTTGCCGCACTCGTGCCCTCTGACAGGTTTTGGGGCGTTTAAAAATTCGACGAACAAACACACCTTGGAGGTTGTTGCTGTCAGTGTTAGGTGTTTGTAGCCGGAATGTGCCACTGCACACCCTCAGTGTTTGGGCCGCGGCCGCTCGGACCGCAGCTCGTCGAGGATCAACTCGAGGTATTTATGGGCAGTTGGTCAAGGAGGAAACATGGGGCCTGTTAACATCAAGAGCAGAGATGGTGGGAAACGAAACACAGTTACATCACTTCAACAAAGAAAAACTTCACAGAGCCAGAGAGCATGTTTCATGTTCTGACGCCATTCAGGCCCGGGTTCTGTTTCTGCTCCCACACGCTGCCGATGCCTCATTGTTCCCTCGTATAAAGAAGCCCCCCCCGTAACCTCGGAGTGTTTAACTCAGCATTAATCAAGCTCAGCTTTTTTAAGGAGAGCAGGAGGGAGGGCCACCGCTCCTGCCGTGATTAACTGTGACATAAGACAGAGGACGTGATAGCGGGGAGGCAGAGGCTCTGTTCGCTGGGAGAAACATGACTTGTTTGTAGTTGGCTGACTTTATCTTATCAGGAATCTCAGGCTCTGTTTCGGCGTCTCCTTCAAGAGGAGCAGAGAACAGGTTTACACTGTCTGGAGGAGCCCCACGGGCCTGCGTGCTCGTACCTGTACTCTCAATCTGAACCAGGGAAAGTGACGGATGAACAACAAACTCCAGCGTCTGTGCTCATTTTTGTGTTCTTGCTTGATCTCAGATATTTTGTAAAACAGCAGAGGTCAAGGCCTCAAAGTGGCAACTGTAATAAATAATCTTATTTTTAATTTAATTTATATTTTTAATAAGCCACACTGAGTAGTGGCTAAAGAGTGATGACAAGCCTCCGTTTCACTACGTCACCGTGTGTAACGAATATCCTGGGAACGCGCGGCACAAAGGAAATAACGTCTTCAGTGAAACTGAAACCGAAAGACACTCGTTTTTCCACAGTGCATAGTGCCACAGCTTCCCCCAGGTGATGGAAACTATGAAGCACCAGGGGTTCCGTCGCACAAACAGCGGCACCAGCTTCTAGAAAGTGGCTCAGTGACACCGCAGATCACAGCGAGGGACCAATAAGAGCCGTGATGCGGGATTCCTCAGGGCTCCTGCTGCGGAGGTGAACAAGGACACGTTTCATAATTTTGTAGAAAAAGCCGAGAGACGTCCAGGGGACAAAGGAAAGTCAGCCGGACACAGAGAAAGTACAGCGTGTACAAGGAAAGAACGGTGGCCTCTGGTTCCGTCTCCATGGTGCCGCAGTGTTTTCCCCGGACTTGGCCCCGGGCCTACACAAACAGCCCCGACTGCGACTCCCCGTGACCCCTCAGCCTGTCCACTGACCCCCCCAGATGTCACACGAGGCCGCAGCTGCATCCCAGAGTCTGGTAGGACAGAGAGGGCACATCTCTCCATGTTAGACGAATGGGAGGTTCTTCACAATGATTCTTTTGCCCTTGGAGTGCAGTGTCGCTGCCTTATCTCCCCTTTTCTCTCCATCTCCGTCCAGCAGAGGCGCGGGACGGAGTTTGCGTCTGCAGCTGGGAGGTCAGCTTCCCTTTGGGACAATGTGAGGATATGAGTGTTTGATGACAGCTCATGATAAGCTCTGTGTGTGTGTGTGTGTGTGTTGTGGTGGGGAGTGTTGGTCGCTCTTTAACTGTGAAGAACGCTGCCTGCATCTGTGAGGCCTTGAAATTGGATTTAAACCTGTTAAACCATTATCTCTGTATCCAGACAGGACTGTAAACTGTATATGTACAATATCAGTCCAAAACACTCTAACAGTTCTGTTTATTTGAATTAATTTATTGTTTGAAAAAACAGTCCTTCACTTGCCCCACTATGAGGGGATAAACTTTATAAATAAGTAAAAATATAATATAGAATGTAACTATATAAAGTAACAGGACTGCACACTAATCATGAATGTGCACAAACCTCTCAAGGACGAGAGCTGTGAGTCAGAGCTGAACCAGGAAGTCAGCGTGCGCCATTCTGACGAAAAAAGGTGAGTGTACAGTTTGTCTACGTTTCCTCTGTTGCTCCACAGGACGGATTAGGTCTCTGTTGTGGTTTGGGATTTCAGCGATTACAGGGATGAAGGCTGTTTTACCAGAAACACGACACAGTTCCGACCCTCTGATGTGCCAGAGCCCAGTCGATCCCGGGGTCTGCCACGCTGACCTTTAGGGTCAGAAGCAACAACAGGGGACAGAAATAGCTCGGGCTGCACAGCTGAACGTGAGAGAATGAACCATTTCCTGTTTTGCTGAGCTCGTTTTCTTTGTGCCTCTCTCACATTGACAATAAGGCCCCTCCCTCACTGCGATGACGGAGATCCAGCTGGTCGGGCGGCCTCAAAGTGGACCGGACTGCGTCATAGGAATGAGCAAATGGCTTTCGCAGCCCTGGCGTGATCTGTTGTTTGGACACAAAGTGAAAATAAAGCCGCGCGCTGGCAGCCAGAGGGAGGTTTCTGCGACGGCTCTTTCTCCCGGTTGACCTCAGCCCACAGGTTTGCAAACTCATTGCATTCGTGGTTTCTAAACCCAAACGGCAGGAACCCAGAACGACCCTGAAGCCGGGCGCATTGCTGCCACCGCTGTGACTCAGTCTGCCGGTATATACCTGCCCCGCGTCCCGCGCAGTCACAGGAAGGGAAGAGGACTCATCCATGTGTTTCCTGAACCAGCGCATCCTCCTGCAGGCGTTTATCTGCTCCCTGAGCCCACATCAAGGCCTCGGACTGTCCTGCGAACAATGGGCTCAGGAATCCCTCTCTCCGCTCGACAGGTCATTTAGATAGCTGTATCTCTGTCTAGACACACGAGGCACGTCGCCGCTATCACTTGGTGAAACAATGCAGCTTTTAATTGCCGTCAGAGTGACCCCGGGCAACACAACAAACGCCGAGCAGAGACGAGGAATTCTGACATTGTTTGAGAGAATGTGCAGATTGAAGCCGCGATTACCGGCGTTTGCACGGAGATCAGAAGCCACGCGCCTCTGTCGGAGGGGGAACATTTACAGAAAACACCGTGCCAGCTTCAGTCATAAAGGGATTTTGCTTTGGGGGAGGGGTTGCTTGTATCAGCACCAGAATCTGGCGGGTCAAAGCCACCCACGACATTCCAGAGCCTCACAGTGAGAGCGAAACTAGTAAGTAATGACTTCCTGTGAAAATGCATCGCAAGAACTGTTACCACTTCCCGTCATTTCCCATCTCATCTTTCATGTTGGACTTGTGAGACTCCCAGAGGACAACGTTCAGAGTCCCAGGCCCTGCGGCGCTTTACTGGCTGAACACTCGAGGAGAGGAGAGGAGAGGAGAGAGGAGGTTTCTTGGTCTGTTTTGCTCTCGTGTTGTGCACGGTGGTTAATTCTAAGGTCCTGTGCTCGACTGTAATCTTTTGCAAGTGAGAACCCTGGTGTGGTTAACCACCCATTACGTCTGCTGCTGCCGCTGTTGACACAAACCAGCTGATAGAACATCGGAGGAGAATTGGGGAATTCAGGCAAAAGTTCGTGAGTATCGAGTAAAACTGAAGGAGACGATGTGCACAGATGCGGGAAGTTTGAAGTTTTTTACCTACGAACTCCACAAAACGCCTGCATGCATGTGGAGTGCATATCTGAAGACACGTTCGACCTCAGTGCAGATAAACCAGGCAGGATGAGCACAGGGTTAATAAGATATTTCTGAAAAGCTGATGAGTTCAGGGTTCAGAACGGGCTCCGCTCTTGTTTAAAAGAGGAAATTTGCCACAGTGAAAACAAAAACCGCTCTTTCAGCAGCCCGGCAGGCCTGGGATCCTCTGGGGTTCTACATTTACCGTCTCACCACCTACGCAGCAAACCTTATGCATATAAACAATAAATGCAGATTTCCATCAGTGTGCTATATATAGGCGTGGAGGGCGGCCACATTTCCTTTTGTGATGCAACGTGTTGTCCACATGTGGACCAGAGCTGCACGGACTGAAAACAGTGAAGTCATGGGAAACAAAACACACACCCACCTCAGACAGCAGCGGAGCCACTCTGGAAACAGACGTGAAGGCTCCTGGAAACGAAACAGAATGAAGGTGTTTACTCATTTGTGAAATTTCTATTAAACGAACACATTAAAGTGACGCCTGTATCAACCCAGCCTTCACAGCTCAGGCTCACTCACATGAGTGGCGTCAGTACTCCAGCTCAGATCTGTGGAGCACCAGGACTGGAGGGATTTTGATGTAATAACAGTGTAATATAATACCTGTATATAATACCGGCTCTAAAACAAAACACATTTCCACACACACACAACCGAGGTCAAAGGAGGAGCTGCGAGCTGATGCAAAATAAAAAGCAAAACTCTCTCTCTGTTTCCGAACATTCAGTCCATTTACTGCTGAGCTGCGGGAAACTTTCATGTTGTCATGTGAAAAGCTCCGAACATGACGGACAGTGGGGGAAACACACAAAAAAACAGGAAACCTTGACGTGATAACACCGAGTGTTTCGTGACCCGAACACATTAAGATCCACGGGTCAGAGGACTCTGATATCGTCTCATCGGACCCGAGATATGGAACGATCCGCAGGGAAAAGTGGTTGTTTTTTACTTTTAAAAAAAGTTCTCACAGCTCTAAGGTCACAAGTTTCTCTGAACTCGCTCTCACAGATTATGCACTAAAAGCTTCCTTGCGTGTGTCTAAGAAACTCAGCGCAGAAACGAAAGCTGCTTCATCAGTCCGTGTCTTCGTCTGCTGCAGGGAAAACACGCTCACACGTTTTCAGAAGCACAAGCGAGAAGTCAAGTGTGGGCACCAAAGTGTGATGTTCTGCCAAACACCTGCTCCACCCTGAGCCACGGGGCTCTGCTCTGCAGCAAGCATCAGGCCCTGAGGCGGTCGTGGAGTCTAAACTCCACAAACACGCGTGACGCGACCAGGAGACGGACACAGAACCTTTCTCGGTGGGACAGAAACACAGAATGAGGGGAGTCGCCTGCTCTGCCTCTCCGCCACTCAGCGCTCAGCCAGCTGCACAGGGCAAATATGTCCCTCGTCATCAAAATACTGTCCCCGTCTTTATCGCTGGGACAAAGACAGAAAAAATACCAAATCCTCTCTTTGTTTCCTGTCAGTGCTTCGCTCTCGGCCTTTTCATTTCACAGGTGTGGCTCCGTGAGACTGTCCAACATTTGTCACTGGGCCGTTTGTGACTCAGCTACAATTAGTCAGTCTGTGTGCGTGTGTGTTGTTTAGAAAAAAACAGAAACAGCGTTACATTAAAAATCATATGTGGCTTTTCTGTGGAGAAGTGATTTGTCTGTTTTCAGTTAGCCTGTGGTGCATCGACGTTCTCTGCATTTCCTTCCACTTCCACCAAACGCTGGTGACGAACCACGAGCAGAGCGACCACCTTCGCACGGTTCTGCCTCAGCTTCCTCAGGATACACTTGCCGCCTGAAAACTGCCCAGCATGCATCACAGGTCTGAGAGCAGATGGGTCCCCGGCTTCCTCATGGCATCGCACATAAAAACACCAAACTGCTCAGAGGACGTCACATGACCTCACACTGATTTCCACTAGTTTAAATTAAAATAAGTTAATAGTTATCAGCTGAAGGGACCAAACAACTTTAACTAGTGACACTTGAAGGATTACATCAACTCTGAACTATGAAATATTCAGATTTCTATTTGGATCGGGACTTGAACAGACAGAAGAATTAAAACTGCAGAGAATCCAGCTCTGGCCTCACCTCCACTCACTCAGTGATTTATGGACCTAACGACCTCCTTTAACGAGCGACAGCGCACAACATTAATTACAGATCCCCGCTGCCTTCACTGAGTGAAGTGACGGAGGCTCAGATATCTGCAGAGCTCAACGGAGGAGAGGAGATCAGCGGACCGACACGGGAGAATCCGGACGTGCTCAGATAGAGAGCGAGAGGTTTCTCTCAACATGTGCCGCGCAGACGCCTCCAGAGGAGTTAAATCCTAACAACGCGCACATGGCGGCGGCGGCGGCGGCGGCCTGGGATTGACGGAGAGAGCTGGAGGCAGTATCATCTCGTTAAAACCGCCGGTATCCAAACAAGAGCTGAAATCTGCTCACGCTCAATCATCTCCCTCACAAGCTCTCCGACAAAACAGAACCCTCCCATCTGATCTCAGCAGCAGTGATTAGACATGAGATCCGGCTCCGAAGTCAGTGTGGGAACAATGGGTAAACATGTGACTCAGAGCGAGGACAGTGGGGAGGAGATCAGGGGAATAATTGGTTTGAATTGATACAAGACGAGGACGGTGAAGCCGTTTCCAGCAGAGATCAGACCGGAGACGGTTCGGATCTCAAAGGCTAATCACGGCCGTAGTAACAGCAACCATGTGTTTAAAGAAATTACCTTCTGCGGTGATGACACGGCTCTCATTTCGCTTCGGACAGCTCGTCATAATAAACAGAGGAGCTGTCGGTTTCCAGGCAAGATCGAAAACACACATGATCGCTGGGAGCCACTGGGAGATGTGTCGTCCCTGGGAACTGAAAGGTGCTGGGGCTCATGTGAGAGGTTCCTCGGCCCAGAGGGTCACACGGGAGGCTGGGGAGAGTAAACACATTGTTTCCTGGTCAGGTTTTACATTGGAATACTTCACATAGTTTCACACTGGAGCACAGCTGGGGGGGTGGGGGTGCTCTGGGCCCATGTGGTCGGGCCCGTCATTGATACTGACCGGAGTCACAGACATGAACCCACTGCTGTCTCTTTCATATCTGAACACACTTTCACCCCTTTGGACGTTAATGGACTTGGGTATTTCGCCAGCGGGCTGCACCATTTCAGTGAAATGTCTGACTTCCACGTTCTCACCTCCAGCTCCTCGGGAAAGTGTCTTCAGATCAGAGAGCAGCTTTAGAAATGACGTCAGAGCCGCACAGTTGACTTCACATCGCGTGAATCGAAGGAAAACATCATGAGTATAATGTTTTATTTCCTTTTCCTTTGAATTACTGAGAGATGACATGAGATCGTTTGTGTGTGTGTGTGTGTGTGTGTGTTTGTGCGTACAGTTCAGATAAAAGTGAAGTGCGTCTATGTGACTGAACTAATTCCCTCAGAAGTTGGAATCCAGCGTGCAGCCTGCAGACAAGTTCAATAACACTGGGTGTGTCGAGGTGTGTGTGTCTGTGTGTGTACAGTACGTGTGATAATCACACACTCTGTCTAACGTGTGCGTGCTCACACAACAACAAGGTAGCTGTGTGAGAACGCACGCTTTATAATCATGTGTGACTGTGTGTGTGTGCGCGCCCGCCGAGCTGGTTTTAATGGGTTCCAGAGGTTGAACTGTGTCAGCCAATAAAAACACAAGAACCCACAAAATGTTGTGCAATTCACTTCCTGTAGCAAAAGGTTTATTGGCACAACAAGAGCCAGAGAGAGATGACCTGTTCTGTGAGTTACGTGCACGGGCTTATTACGGTTACACACACACACAAACACACACACACACACACACACACACACACACACACACAGTTAGGATTTTAATTTGAAAAGCATCCACTGTACTCCGCAGAGAAACAAAGAAGTTCGGAAACGCCGCCGGCCTTGGTTTAGAAACATCAGGGTTTGGGAGAAACACAGCTGCGTGGACACGAGGACGTGGACACTCACCGCCGGCTGTTGACTTGGTCTTTTCACAGAGGAGCCTTCGCTGATCCCTCGGCTCCTGTGACACGACGCCCTGCTGGAAAACAAACAACGGGCTTTAGCTTCGGCTCCCAACACAATGTGGAGGAATAATTACAAGTGTCGCTGACCCTGCTGCGCAGTCCCATTCTGTATTTCACCAATAATACAAGTGTTTACATCTGGAGGAGACAAGCTTTTATTTGGACAATTTGCAACAATTCCCGTGACCATGCGCATTCCCAGGTTACATGACTGGTCATGTGATGTGTTTCAGACGTGTTCCGTATGGATTAAACCTGATATGCTCCAGTCTAAGACGTAGCATAAACCAGAGAGAACCCAGTGATTTAAAAACAATCAGCCTTATCTTCTGCTCCCTCCAGTGATTTATCTGATCGCTCCCAAGGATCAAAGTGAAAGTCTGACGCCCATGGACGTTTAAAACCCATCGGCAGTGCCTCCCTTTCTTTCTGGCTTTTTTATGACGGGCTCACATGAAACCAGAGAGGGAATAACAATACTTTTGGTGTCAGTTAAGTACAGGATCAGTGAGACGTACCCGGCCTGGCCTCTGATGGTCTGGGTGAGCCAAAGAGCCTGGTTTCCCCTGCACGGGCTCCCACCGCACTCCGAGCAGCTCGTAATGAAGGGTTTCTGCTCGGCTGTTTTTGGAGCCGCTACAGGAACAATGTACAGATTATATTTACTTCAGAAAACGGGTCTGAAACATAAAGCAGAGGGAGGGTGTCTGTATGAATCCGGGCTGCTTTCCACAGGTTTATTGTGTCAATAATAAAACGGTTTATCTGTGCTGCTGTTTAAAGAGGTCCGTAATAATCCCATCACAAGCTTTAGCCGCAGCAGCGAGTAAACAAATCTAATTAAACGCAATAACTGGGTTCAGATTATCTGCGTTCATCTACAGTGTTGACCTCTGAACAATCTCAGCTATGTTGCATAAAAGGCCACAGGAATTATTTCCACTGAAACCGGCGGGAAGCCAGATGGAATACAAACACACGAGCGATGCTCTGACTCTCGTATAAACGAGCGGCCGCCAGTCCGAGCCAGGAGCAGCAAATCCACCCAGCATCACTCCGGGACGAGGGAAGATCCGCTGACCGCTCGCTGACCTCCCCTCGTCCGCGGCTGCCCGAAACGTTCAGTTCAAGAAAAACGCCGCAATGAAAACTGGTCAAAAGTGGAGGATTAAAGATAGCACAGTGCAACAAAAGCCCCAAAACAATCCCTGCTCATCCAGACACGGACACGTTTCTCCTCTGCTGGACGTTCACGACTCTTTCAGCTGTATTTCCATGAGGAAGTAAAAGGTTCCTAGAACTGCGATGGGAGGTGAGGTCCAGCTATTGAACAATGGGGTGTTGTAATGTGGTATTTTTAACCATCACGCTAAGCACCATAAAATGCCTTCTACCTCATTGACGGTGGCAGTGACAGACGCCATTTATTATCCTTCCTTTGGCTACGACGTGACGTTTCCTGAAAAGATACTGGATCAGCTATTGTATTGCTAATCTGCTCTGACCTGTTTGCAGCCTGCTTTCCTTTATATACAAATATCCAGGTTTTTATCCACTGACTAACACCCGGGTGGAAGTAATTCATCACGTTGTCCTGGGAAATAAAGCCCTGTGAATGAGGGGTTTTGGACACACACACACACACGACTCCTTCAGCACCCGAAACTCTGACAAAGGCCAAGGATCATTCCCTGAAAGTGATGCTGGATTTTCCCCAACATCGTCATCAGTGTAAAAGAAGCATGTAGCGCGCCCCCGCTCCCTCTCTTCCCAGAACCGGACCCCCGGCTGAGCGCTGGTGGGCCGCCGCTGCGTCTGTAATTGAAGAAGTTTGAATAAATCTCACAGAGGCCGGGGTTCTAATTCTCATGACTCACCCCCACCACGCAGCCCGTCATGCATCCCCCGCCCACCCCAACCCCCCCTCCCATGTGGGAATGCTCTCTCGCTCTTTCTTCCACTCTGTCCTCCAAGATGAACTCATCCCAAACCGCAGCTCCGCGAACAAAACCAGCTTTCATAAAACTGCCCGTTCACATCTCGACCTCAGTCAGAACAAACGTGGAAAACGAATATCCATACTGTACTTGTTACGGCATGAGTGACCGCTGCAGGAGAGCCAGAGGACAGCCGACGGCTAACCTGGATCAAAGATTGCTTTAAAAAATTAGGATTCAATGTTTTCAGATGATTTTCTATTTGTGGCTTTTCCAATTTATGCTTTTTGATTGACAGGGTTGATAAAGACTAATTTAAAAAAAACAAAAGTGTAGTCGTGAAGTTTCCCCTCGCACAAAGACGCCCTATTAGGAGAGAGAGAGAGAGAGAGAGAGCGTCTTTATCAAACTGACCCTTCTGGGGCCTTATCAGAGGATGAGGGGCAGGGAGAGGGTTAAAGGGTGGTGGGCTGAATGTTAAAATGTGGGAATGAGGGAAAAACCATGGAGGGGAAACAAAGCCGCCCATGGTTTGTGGAGGAAAGCAGGAACGTGGTTGAAAGGAATAGTTGAAAATTTTACTCGCTGACTCAGTGAGATGAGACGATTGATTCCGTTCTCGTGTCACGTACGTTAAAGACTGTGGGCGGAGCGAAGTTTGGAAACACAGGGAAACAGCCTGGCTCTGGGTGAGGCTCATAAAACACACCTCATGATTTATGGATGGGTTGCAGTGGACCGGGCTGAGGGGGGGTCTCTCCGGAGGAGGTGCAGAAGCAGAGCCTCACAGGTTGAAGACAGTTTGAGCCTCTGGTACCGAGTGTTTCGTTTCCGACACACGATGGGAACAAAAGCAAGAAGAAACTAAAGAAGACGCTGGATGCACCGTAAACTACACCAAAACATATTCACAGAGCTCATACGTCACGTCCAGCCTCCCTCTCCTCTCTCCCTCTGACCCAAACCGTCTCCTGCTGCTTATGTGAAACTCCACCAAATGTTTGGACCCAATTTTCTGGACGTGTCCCAGAGGTCACGTCTCCAGTGAGTTGTGTGTTTGCAGATTGAGTTTCTGTCTGCCACCGCTCTTCATCACGAGCTTATCTAAGCTAAGGCCGCTGGCTTCGTCCTCACATCATTTAAGGGGGGGACTGTAATCTCCTCGTGAAAGAAAAAGAATATTAAACTTTGCTGCTGCAGGCGCACAAACACAAAGACACTTTATCCCACTGACTGGCCACAGCTAATACAAACAGGAGGACCAGTGGCTTCATGACTAATGGGTCAAACATTCGGTGTCAACTCGGCCCACTGAGCTTCTCTTCCTTTAATAATAAATACCACGCTGGGTCCCTCGCTTTCCACACCAGAGAATCTTGGCGTTCGGACCTAAAGCTCAGCTCGGCCGGGTTTGTGGGATTCAGCTTCAGCGATGCCACGGGGGATTTTAATAAACACAGCTGCAAACTGAGCTGACACAAATTCATGAATAAGCAGAAAATGACCAGACAATCATTTCGGTGCCGTTCGTTTCAGAGCCTGAGCCGCGGCGTGCCAGCTCGTGAGGGTGAGAACCATCGGAGGTTTACTTAGGAAATGAGGATGTTTGTGTTTGCATATAGACACAACTCACACGCACATATACGGGATAGACGTCTGATTAAACTTCAGCCTCTTCCTGTGTTTATTTGTACCAGAAATCCCCTCTGACTTTAGCAGCTTCACCCGCCTCGAGGCTGAAACATCTACTTGGGTAAAGATTTGGGGAAAAAAACACTACTTCAGGAAATAAATGATGGTATTTTTACTGCTCTCTGGCTTCGACACAAAAGAAAAAACCTCCGAGTGAGTGTTTAGCTTGTAAAACATGAGGCCTGGACCCGAGCTGAACACTGTTAGACGGACAGCTCTGCTGAAAGGGTGGACACGTTCCACACAACCACTGCTAAGTGTGGACATGTCCCTTCTGACAGAGGCCGGCTCCACAGACCTGCATCTGTTCGCGTGACAGAGACGACAAATGAGGAGCGGGAGGAGCGGCCCGGGGTCTGAACTGAACCGGTACTGGGTGGTGCTGGACGAGAAAAGGAGGAGGGACAAACGGGCAGCCGGAGCAGCTGGAGCCTGCAGAGCAGAGGCAGGTACAGCGGCTCCAACATCTGCACATGCTCTTCTCATTTCTGTGAATTAGAAGCCGAGGGTGAGGTCGCTGCCCTGCACAGCTGCAGCAGGAGCCGAGGCAGAGAAGACTCAGACTCTGAAAAGGCCGAGTTATTTCTGGGATTCCCATAAGTCTGTGGCAGCTGCTGTCAGACTGGACGCTACGTTAGTCTATAAGCAAGGTCCTCTGTGTTTTTTTTTTTTACCGAGCCCAGTCATCACGATGGATCCACTTCTTTAAAAGCAAACAAGAAAAATTAACGACCCCAACTTGCTGTTTATTGTCAAGCGGGACGTCCCCTGTGTTTAATAAAGCTGCTTCCTGACAAGAGAGAGTGAATCTTGGAGCGAGAGCCTCCGGACATTCCCAGGAGTTTCTCTCTCCAGCTCGCTGGTGAAATCTCCAGAGAACGTTGGCAGCCTTCACATTGCCTATCATTATCACGTCAGGTGTTTCCTCCTCACAGCAGGAACATCTGCTTCATCACAGGCTTTGAGCTATAAACCAGACTGGGGCTTTAGTGCCGTGAAACTGCAGCTGATCATGATTAGACCTACATACAACACACACACTCACGTGATGGTGCCCAACCATGTTTGAAACCATTTGGAGCCACTGAGTCGCAGGTGGCCTCTGGTTCTTGGTTCTCTCACCAAGAAAGAAAACAAACACTCATGTTCTGAAGATAATCGACTCCACACACACAATGGCGAGCAACAACTGGTAGTTTGAAATGAAAAAGTGCGAAGGCTGTTACAGTGTTTGGAGGCCGCGTGTGATTCTTTAAGTGTAAGCAGAGGGTGAGAATCACAGATGGAGGTGCGATTTCAGCAGCATATTGGACCATGCAACAGGTTTAAGGTCACACTCTAGGTGTGTGTTTTAGTCAGGACAGAGACATGCAGAGAAACAATGAGGTGGACACTCACAGGCTCGTGCTGATTGGCTGATTTTGGTCGGTCCTGCGTTGATTGGTCAGGCTCCTGTCACATGACGTCCCCCTGGAAGAAAACAAGCAGTGGTCAGTACAGGAGAGGATCCAACAGGTAATCAAATACAAGAGTTCCTGACCTTGCAAACACCTGGGGGAGACACACGCATGTCCAGCGCACGGGACAGGTTACATGATGTGTTTCCAGGCGTGTTAGAATGGACAGGGACAGAATGTCACTTTCAATAATATGTATGCTCATAAAGAAATGGTTTGAAAAATGATGTTTGGGCAATGACGTGAATTTGGGAAAATGAAGCATCACAGGTCCAAAGAGGACACAATCCCTGTTCCATAACGCTGTTCCTCCACCTCATCCCTCACTGACAAACAGCAGCCAGACGAGCGGAGCAGACAAAAACAAAGACAACACAAACAGCAGTCAATCTACAGGCGGCTCACGTCAGCAGCACCGCCGCCAACTTCCTTTCTGACGCCACACAAACATCACAGGATGAAAGAAGTCACCCTGATCCGGAGAGGAGTGTTGGACCGAACATACAGACCCTCCCTCCCTCCCTCCCCCGAAGGGGTGGGGTCCAGACCGGACTCCGTGTCGCACAGGGCCTGAGGGGGAAGGAGCAGTGACGGAGCACATCCCTACAGGGGTGGGGTGGGAGTCCTGCTGTCATGTCTTTGTGTGTTAACTAATCAGAGGCTGCACACTGAGAACCTGTCACTGTGTCCCTGCAGGGGGGCTAACTGCCACTTGGCCGACAGAGAGAAGAGCAGTCCGACCTGGGGCGTCAGGGAGGACGGGGTGGGACGAGTCGGGGGACGCTGCAGCTGAGACGCCAACTGGACATCACTGACTGAAACAGGACAAAGGGAGAAACACTGACCCCAGAGCAGCAGGTGTGGGGAGAGGAGCTAAAATAAGACACAATCTGTTGACGCAAGGAGAAAGAAACAGACCCGCAGGACACAGACACTGGGACCTCACAAGAACCAGTCGGCCCATCAGACAAACCCACGGGCCGCTCCATTAACCCATGGTGTTAGTTTTTTTTGTGCACGTCACTGTGTTGACTCAGTTTTCCCTCGTCCCTGAGAGTCAATTCCGACCAATGACTTCATCTGTGTTTCTCTCAAGGATATCCCTCTCCTCTCGAGGCACAATGAGGCAGCTTCCTGTTTGGAGGACGCCGCATCCAGGCCTCGCTCGCCCACCCTCGCCTTTACATCATTTCCCCGCCATTCGGTCTCAGAAATGTCACCTTCACGGCTCAGGTCAATCCCCGCTGTTGTGACATCTATCAGATTATCAGCGCCGACAGAGAAAAGAAACTCAACTGAATAAAAAGTTTGCGTCGTTTATCTAAACTTCAACCGTGGGGCCTTATGGGTAAAACTATTCGATGTTGGACCTTGGATTTAATTGACGAATATAACATTGCTGTCATAGTTTTAAATCATGTTTCACATCGTGTTGATGTGACAGAAGTATTACAAGTACTAACTCGTCAAGGATTGTTGGTTTGTAGGATGACTCACAATCAGCATGGGTGAATTATTATGAAACACCACGGGGGGATGAGCAACAGACATACTTAAAGCTGTGGTGTGGAACACAAAATGTTTTTTTTCTTTTCCTTGATTTCTTCAAAATCTGCATCTGTCTGTTGACCAACCAAACGCCTGAGAGAAGCACCGCTCAGAGTCAGAGTCGGTGGGGGGCCTTTGATGATGGGATCTCTCCCTCCAGTGGTGCTTGCTAATGAGACAGTGAATTAGAGTGAGATGACTTTAAACTCATTAACATTATAACATTAGTTATCCTAACTTCTTTAAGGCCTTTCACCACCCGCATACAGAACGACCCAGACAAGGAGGATCCGTTTGTTTCTGCTGCCATTCGAATTAATTGAGATGGCTCCTCCAAGTAGAATAAATTCTGTGCGTTCTCTGTTTTCACGGAGGAGCTTTAAGATAATTACAGATGAGGCCTATAGGAGTGAAGCTATTTTCTGAACGTGGGGTTTCTTGCTCGCAGCGACAGGCCCGACCACACCATACACTCACAAATTACTATTTTTCCACTGGCAAATTAACTTGTGGCTTTTCGTTTTGAGCTCAGTTCTACTGGTGTGACGTTCCTCTGACATTGGCATCAGGCTGGTAAAGAGAGAGCTCAACAGCATCTGATAAACCTGATCAGCAACATGGAGCTGCCATGGTTCCCCAAGCACTGTGATGTCAGAAACACGGATGGATTATCAAGCACCCGAGGGAAAACTGATCTCACTTTCTTCCCCAGAAACAAAACAGAATCTCCTCATCTGTCACGGAGCTGCAGTTCCTCCTGAGGCCAGCTCTGGGTGGTGAGGGGGTGAGGATGGAGGTGGGGGGAGTTGGGGGGGGCACAGTGTTGGAGGGGTCACGCAGGAGGAGGAGGGAGAAACTCGTTGAAGGGCACACTCGCTCCAGACCAGCCCTCTGCGTGTTGAGTCCTGCCCTGCTCCGCTCGCACATCACACTGTGGCTGCGGCGCGCACTGATCCACCGAGTCCTCCTCTCTCCTCCTCTGCTGCGGCTGCCGAGAGCTCTCACTGGATATTTAACAAAGTTTTACAGGTGCGTGCTTAACTTCTTTCGAACACATCGGTCTGATTAAATTCCGACAGGGCGGCTAAAGGTATTTCACAGAGTCCCAGGGGCGAGTTTTACGCACGAGTTTGGGTAACTGTGATGTTCTACTTCAGACTCACAGTTACTGAAACGTCTCACGGTTTCCTATGAGAAATTTAAAAATGGGCTGAAAGATAAATTGAGTATTCAGTAAGGTCTGTCTGGTTAAGCTTTATGAAATAGACTTCGCGGACTAGATGCGCGTTCACGCGTAATTGCGCATGACTGATCATTACTGAGCTGCGGGTTGATTTTTTTTTGTTTATGTGTAAGAAAAACGATTTCGAGTTTTAAGGGACAGAAAAAAACATTTAAGTGAGAAATGACCGAAAAGTTCGATTTAAACTTTGACTCAGATGTTAAATGTTTTACTCTTGGTGTTTAAACTTAAACATTCGGCTTTAAATGTCAAAAAAACATTTTTGCCTCGTGCAAGAAAAGTTCTGAGAGTCGCCGTTGGCCTTATCACAGGGTCTCCCCCCTCATTATTCAAACTGATAAGATCGCAATTATGTGTTAATCACCTCTCTACTCTCCGGCTGTTGGAGACCGTTGCTACTTTTATTCACTCGGTTTCCTGACGGGTTTAGTTCCTGCCACTAACTTTCTTCTCCTCTGGTTTCACGCAGACTGGCTCTCATCGCCTCCTAGTGCGCAGCGCGGGCATCGAAAAATTGGATTTTTTTTTTTAAGGAGGACAATTTTAAAACCACAGGAAACTCTATTTTATAGCTTCAAAAGGAACTTTTCCGCCACACCAGCTGTGAGAGTCTGTTTATAAGCTTTCAAATCAAAAGACAGAAGAAATAATGCCCAACCTGAGGACTAGACGATAAACCCCCTGTGGATCTGAACTAAGAAGCAGGACGATAAGGACTAAAATAAAGCACTGACTTGTGGGAAATAATAAAGATGACTGAGTCCTCCCATGCTGCGTACGCTGCTGTGGCCGCGTCTACTATCCCAGTGTCGCCCTCCCCAGGACACCTGCTCAGGATGTTTCGCGAGTACCAGAGCAACGCCGTCATCTTAGCGCATTACAACTACACGGGCAAGCTGAAGGAGAACAAGTACAAGGAGGGGCTTAAGCCGGAGGCCATCGCCTTCCTGCTGGTCTGCCTGCTCATCGTTGTGGAAAATGCTGTGGTGCTAATCGCCATCTGGAAGAACAAGAAATTCCATGTGCCCATGTACTATTTACTGGGCAACCTGACCCTCTCCGACCTGCTGGCGGGCTTCACCTACATGGTGAACCTCATCACGTCTGGAGCCAACACGCTCAACATGACCCCGGTGCTGTGGTTCCTGAGGGAAGGGGGCGTGTTCATCATGCTGGCCGCCTCAGTCATCAGTCTGCTGGCCATCGCCATCGAGCGCCACGTCACCATGGTGAGGATGAAGCCGTACCAGGGGGACAAGCAGGGGCGCATGTTCGCGCTGATTGGAGCGAGCTGGGTGTTGTCCGTGTTCCTGGGGGTCCTGCCCGTCCTGGGCTGGAACTGCATGGGACAGCTGGACCGCTGCTCCACGGTCCTGCCGCTCTACGCCAAGAGCTACATCCTCTTCTGCATCACCATCTTCACCGCCATCCTCATGTCCATCGTGGTGCTGTACGTCCGCATCTTCCGCATTGTCAAGTCCAACACCCAGCGCCTGGCGTCGGTGCCCCACCGCAAAGGCCTCTACCGCAAGTCCCAGAAGTACATGGCCCTGCTGAAGACGGTCACCATCGTCCTGGGGGTCTTCATCGCGTGTTGGCTGCCCCTCTTCATCTTCCTGCTGCTGGACTTCTGCTGTCCGGCCAAAAGCTGCGACGTGCTCTTCAAGGCCGACTACTTCCTGGGCATCGCCATGTTCAACTCCCTCCTCAACCCCATCATCTACACGCTGACCAGCAAGGACATGAGGAAGGCCATCATCAGGCTGCTGTGCCGACCCTGCCTCCTGACGGCGGACGGGCAGGTGAAGAAGATTGGGATTCCCTTCCTGGAGTGCAGCACCAGCAAGACGGATGCGGCCTCTCACAGGCTGGAGGGGCTGGAGACGACGGTGTCCTCCGGGAACTTTACACCGTCGACCATCAAAGCCATTTATCCCAGGATGAGCAAGACATGACGCACGGCTTCGCCCTGAGCGCAAACAGTAGGACTGACGTGCTCCAGTGGAGACGACCTGAGAGGGGCTGAAGTATAAACTTGTTGCACTGCGCCCCAGGTTCAGTTATTTTTGGTCTTCACGCACAACATAAGCTAGACGTATATGATAAATGTCCACATTGGGAGAAACGGACTTTCAGAATCCTTTCTTTGCATGTCTTCTGTAACAGTATGATCGTGAAAAACATTAATCTTGTGAAAACTAGTATTACATTTGTCTCTTCAGATAAAACTGGGCCAGTATTTGTCAGAGGAAGCTCCATCTGGCAAAATGTCATTTTCACTCTATGAAGTTAAAAACAGCCCAGCAGGCTGAACATCTGATAGACGAGGGCTAGAGGCATTTATCCTTATCTCTGCTCCCTGCGCAGCGTATAATCACACGTTGTTACAAGCACGGAGCATCCACACCCAAAGTCTGCAGCCAAAACCCATGTAATTTCTACCATGTGAGTGTTGGTCAGCGCGGATGCTGGGGAGAGGTCCTCCTCCACCAACATCAGAGGCTGCGTGGGCTGGAGGCGCTCTGAGGACGTCATATGGCGAGCCGGCTCTGGGGTGGTTTGCAGCGCTGGAGGTCCCCTAACATATGTAGCGACACATGATGAATGAGTAAAAGCAATAAAAGCTGACAGCGGAGGTTTGTTGACGCCTTTTTGGTTTAACAGACTACAATATCGCAGTTACATGCTCGAGGCTGTGGATGAAAAAGTCGCCAGAGCTCTTTTGCTGGGATGAACGTCAACTCACCATGAAAGGACGGTATTCACTCAGTCTTATCCGGAAAGACGAGACATGAAGATAAAAAT
The DNA here is from genome assembly GCA_016785235.1 of Pseudorhombus dupliciocellatus. NCBI lineage: Eukaryota > Metazoa > Chordata > Actinopteri > Pleuronectiformes > Paralichthyidae > Pseudorhombus > Pseudorhombus dupliciocellatus. The sequence continues at coordinate 284,024 of JAFBJW010000230.1, forward strand.
AATCTCGTTTTTCAGATCAGCGAGCGGCTGAGTTCATCGTCTGGATGCTGTCTTGATCATCTGCCTGTATATAAATGTAAAGAAATAAAATATATTTTCACTGGGGTTTTTTTAAGTACACATTGTAAATATCTGTACCTTTTCTTGAACTGCATTAATGTAAAAAAAAAAAAGAATCATTTAACTTATGCCTGTTTTATATGTGCACTGAATAAATATGTGAGTTCTGTTTCAATGTTTGTTTCATTTCTCACTGGACGACTGGTTTGACAGTGCAGAACAATAATAAATATTAACATAAACAGAACAAACATATTCTAATAACCTACAGAGGAAATCAGTAACAGATAAAAAGTCCTTGTCCTTCACACATTCAGATGACAACATTAATTACATTAACATATCGCATTGTTATAAGGAATTCATAGGCTTCGGGGTCAGCTGTTAAGCGATAACACCCGGAACGATCTTCTTGCTAAATGGCAAACCTGCCACCTCCATGCTAACCACTTGTTAAACCACAGATGTAGAGAGGAACCGATGAATATGCAGAAAAAAACCCAACCCAGTCGCCCCAGTAGTGTTTATCGTAAGATAACCTGTCGTGGGTGTGTGGTTCTTGAAGGTTGGGGTATGTGTGACTCTGAGCCTCTCTGACAGTAGCACGCAGCGAGCTGCAGCAATGCAGCAGCAATGCAGCCGTGGCTTCTAAAGGCGAAGAGAAAGTTTCATTTCTCGGTAGAGGGGGCCTGTGGGCAAATGATAGCAGATTAACTCAGGAGCTCAGCTCTGCAGAAACAGCTTGTGGGGAAAAAGTTGCGTCAAAGCATCGCTTTAACACTTCTGACGTAGAAATGTTGCGGTTCAATGTATTTCTGCATACACCGGTGAAAATAACATTTATTTAGCATCAACCAATAATATGTCATATTCATATTCAAGTTTAATGTCCCAGTCTCTTTGTCTGAGGCTCAATTTATTGTTTTCAGGTGACTGATGGGTAATGACTGAAAAACACAATAGCAATGTGCATGAATGGAATGGTATGAAAAACAGAGCATATACTAATTGAAGTGTAATTTCTTCAACCTCAGTTTTATGAAACATAAACAAACCACAGCGTTCTCTCAGGAGCAAGAATTCGTCTTTACACTGGAACAATAACATTTATTGTTATTTATCGATAGAGCTCACTAGCTCTTCTGATCAAATCCTCCAGCTCTAGATAAACAACTGAAATAATTAGCTGAACATATTCAATAAACTGTAATTAATCATAAATACGAAATACATTTTAATAGTTTGTTATAAAGAAATGTATAAAAGACAAAACTATTTAATATTAATTATGCTTTAATAGTAGACTTCTACCAGTAGTGGAAAAATTGTAAAGGTTGATTATTGGTTATTTATTTTGAGTTTAAAACTGTAAAGAAAATTATTGTACATCAGTCAGTGTGTTGTCTAGTTTATATTAGTATTTCTATGAAGACATCAATTTACATACAATTAGTACTTTGTTCAGTGGTCAAGTGAGTGGAGTTTCTCTCATGTGAGTTTGTGCTGCTCTCGGGAAACCATGTAATTCAAACATATTTATAGCATCACACACCAACTCTGAATAGCTCTGCAGCACCACCTAGTGACAAGCCTGCCCTCAGAACTGTTCCAACTATTTAACACTTATAAAAAACGTAAACGAGTCCCAGAATGACTCACACCGAAATACATCAATAGCAACTGAACCATTGGTCTAAATGGTTTAATTTTTAAAAACAAAATACACGTTACAAATACACGTTAATTCAACAAACACTTAATGTACACAACGTGCCACCAACACCACCATCCGTCCTCTACCATTTCGTGTTGACAAAGCCCCACAACCGGTCGCTTACGTTATTACGAGACTGCACGGACGTGTCGATGTTGATGGGAGTGGCCAGGTCTGCACCATAGTGCACTGCAAGAGGAGACAAGGCACAAGGTGAAGGAGACACAGAAACTCGACACGGTGAACACACAGAGTCACAACACACCTCCTTTTAACGTGTTGGGGGGAGTGTCGTATTCCCACTTGATCTTGGTTATCAGGTAGTACACCTGAGCCACATACCTGCAAAGGATGGAATGTAGAAGCATTTTAAAATATATCAAACAATACTCAATACTTGAATGGACATCGAGGGAGCATTAGGGACACTAATGCTCACACTGCTGAAGGGATAATCTCTGTGGTGTCTTCGTCCACTTCACTCTGAAGTGTCTCCAGCTGGTGTTCAATGCTCCTCACACTCTCCAGCTCTCCCTTCAGAAACCTGGACGCAGGTTAAGGACGCCAACACAGAAAACAGCCAATGCTTCCCGACAGAATGTATAAATCACCCAAAGATTTGTTTTGTTTACATTTAAAACACAAGCAACAAAAGATACTGCAACTCTGAGTCGGTGATCTGGCTCTTGGCGATGCACTGCCTCAGCTGTTCCTCCAGACTCTCCAGCTCCCGGTCTCTCTGCTGCTTTTGCTCGTCCATGTCCAGCAACCTCTGACCCACACTCTCCTCAATCTCAGCCTCTTCTGTGGACGAAGGAAAGACAGGTGTTCAACATTGTAAAAAGATGTAGACAAACCTGGAAGTGAACATTTCCGGTCTGAAACGACAATAATGTGCTAAATCAGTGGTCTGAATACTTGCCTTTTAAAATCTGCCTCACAATCTTTTTTGTTTCCATGTGCTGGTCGAACAGGGCCTGATGTCCAACCTTCAACCGCTTCAGTCTGTCCAACTGGCTGGAGCTGATATACTCCAGCAGGGTCTCCCCCATCTCCTCCAGGTCCTGAAACTTCTGAGCCTTTGCCATTGTGGGGACACGGGAAGCTACCGAAGACAACGAGGGGAAACTAAACAAGCACGTTGGGCAGACCTAGACCTATAAATTAGCAGTTTATTTAGTTGTTAAACTGTATTATTGAAATAAAACTGTGAAAACAACATATTCAGGAAATGTTGGTTTAATGAACTATTGAAGTATTACAGAGATATTTATATAGTGTTCTTTCTGTAAGACGAGAACTTCTACTTCTGGTTTTTGATGTTATTACTTACTCGGGGCACTGAGCTTCTCTCGTCGCTGTTAAATCAATACAGAGCTCACGAACAAAGTAAGTCAATTATGTATTGTTGGTACTGTAATTATTGTTTTTATTAACACGGGAGAGTGACGTGAGTGTCGCTGTTTCTTTACGCTAGCTCCGTTCAGAAACAACGTCACGTGCGAAACAAAAACAAGTCACTGTCGCATCTTAAAGGCTGAACTTACGATGATTCGACCCGCGGACACTGATACAACACGCACACAGAATTAAACCTTTGCTGACAAAATGACAAACAGAACCACTTACCGAGCAGCTACTTCCGGGATTCAAACGTCTAACCGGTGCGCGCCTCTTTTCCTCGTTCTTCTTCTCTGATGAATTCACAGAGGCCCCTCGGGTTACACCGCCCCCTTCTGATCTGTACAGGAAGTGACCAAATCATAGACTAATATTTACAAGAGCAATTGTTTTATCAGCTTTACTGTAATAATAAATGTACTAATTATATCAAATAAAATTATTTCATTGTATGCACCATATTTAATTCCTTTGTCAGCTGGCACAACAAGTATATCATTTAAACCAATTTAAAGTTATATCAAATCAAATTAATAAACATTTGTGTACATTTAATTGGGCCTAACCTGAACAAAGTAAATCTTTTATTATAAATAAAAAACAAATATTCTGTAGGAGCTATAAACATGAAGTACTTCAACATGACTCTACCGTAAAACACACAATGTTAGCATAACCCAATTTTATTGCTTTCATCCATCAGGTTCAATCCATGATCACCAGCATGTTTATATTTTACCAACACACCTCAGGTTAAAAAAAAAATCATTTTAACTGCATGATAATTACAGATGATGAAATCTAACGGTTCACAAAATGAAAGCTACTGGTTGAACTCCAGACTGGTCCCAGAACGTGGAGGAATTCCACAGTAAATGTTGCAGGTCCATGTGAGGTGATCAAACCAGAATGTATTCAGCTTTTCAATCATTAAAATGAGGCTCAACAGGAGCCATTATCACTCTTTATTTTTCTGCTTCTCCATCTTTTGCTTTTCTTTCCGCCTTTGTCTGCCGAGCTGTCTGAAGTGCAGTCTCTTGGGGTTCAGGCCATAAGCCTTCAGTCTCTGCCGACTGAACTCCCGGCCGCCTATCGTCACCCTGCTGCGCCCAGACAGGAGGCGTCCACCCGACCGCTTGGGCTTCTTCTTGGAACAGTTTGGCGCCACAGTCCCGTTTCTCACCTCGTCGACTTGTTCTGCTGCTTCATCTACATCAGCCTGTGGCTGTTCTACCTGTTTCGTCTTCTTCTTGGGTACCAGGAAGTCTTCTTCCTCCCATTCTTCCACGTTGTCCCTGGCCTCGCCGAGAGCATGAGCAAGTGTCTCGTCAGCTGAGTCCACGCCTGCGTCCCTGGCTGATTTACTTTGCTTCTCAGCGTTCTTCAGACGATCTCTCCTCTTCTTCCCCACCTTGATTTTGGCCTCTGCTGACTCCTCATCTTCCCTGTACATTAAATCCTTAGAGTTATTACAGTATAGGTGAATTTATTATTGGTTAGTTTATAAACTGTGTTTTACTCACTCAGCATAAACAGAGCCCAGGATTTCTCTCCTCTTCTTTTCATTTTGGGCCTTGATTTTATAGTTTTTCAAATCACTTTCCTCCTCTCGGTCCGTCCTGACAGAGTAAGAAGAGGATCCACGTGTTGTACATTAACATGAGAACAAAACAAGGGTAAAACCCTCAGGGACAGTAGCAGTACCTGAACATGCAGGTCTTCTTCAGGGAGCACCATCGGTTCAGCTCTGTGTCATTAGCATGTAAAATCTGGAGAAAGAGCCACATTTAGTCAAGTTTCTGTGACAGTCAGAATGCTTAGAAATGTTGTCATCTGTGTGTCCTGCTCAGAGAGAAGATTAAAAGTGAGATCATTCCCTGGTCAGAGCTGTTCCACAGAGGAAAGCAATACCAGTTCATTCACCTCCAGACTCATCACTGCAGCATTCAACCATCAAGCCACATGACAAAAAAAAAAAAAAAAAAAAACACAGATTGTTCCACACTGCTGCTGCTCTCACCTCCTCTGTGGTGAGGCCAAAGTCGTTGGCAAGGACCTGCCTGTAGCGAAACCTGCACGGGAGGTCGTCTATAATGTCCTCGTAGTCCAGCTTGTAGTACTCGTCCAGGTACTGCTCAAAGGTCTTCTCCTCTAGAACACAAGCGGCCGTCAGTGAGGTTATAACCACTACATATGCAGTCTACGTCAGGAGGTCAAGGAAACTTACGAGGATCGAACACAGGCTTGTTTTGGGTGATGACCTCAGCAAAGTGAGACTTCTTCCTCTTTTTGCCCATCTGTGGAACATCCTCCTTCTTCATCTTCTTCCTCTCCTTTTTCTTCTTCTTCTTGGAGGCAGTCTGCTGACTCGGGTCGAAGTCTGCGTCCATCTGTTGGGACAGGATGAACTCAGAGTGAGTGATCCGGGCGGCGGAGGGTGAAATAATGCTGTTCAGACAGACTCACGATGAAGTCTGCATCGTCACAGTGTGGCCCAGAAGCATCGTGTTCGTCCCCGTCTTCACCGTAGACGTCTTCCTGTCCCTCCCCGGTCCATGTGTCCCAGTTCCAGTGCTCTGAACACAAAATGCCACAGCTCAGCATGATGCACTCACCCAACGCAAACATTTACTGCAACAGATCGTTTGCAAACTATTTAAATTTCCAGCTCCACCTACCTTCATCATCGCCATCATCAAACTGAGGCTTTTCTTCTTCTTCTTCTCCATAATATTCATCTCCAAAGAATTTCTGAGAGGAAGAGGAGAAAGGTGTGAGAGTGCTGTTCTGACTGAAGGCAGCAGGAGCAGCCGGGCTTTAACACCCGACCCTCAATCAGCCACACAAACACAACACACCTGTGGTCACTTACACCCAAGATGCATCTGTGTCACCTCAGAGGGAGGATCAAATTAAAGAGAGACTTAAAATTCAGTATTCTGACTCAAATTACTTATGTTATCACAATTTCAACAACATCTCCACTACAGTTCCAGGCGAGGGGTTCGAGGTGCGCGTGTGCCCACCTGCATGAGCTGGTCGTGCTGCTCTGGGTTGAAGTCTCCCTCCAGGTCGAGCTGAGTAAAGGCCAGCTGCTCGTTGCCCGTCAGCTCCTGAAGCTTCTTCAGCTTCTCCACTATCTCGCTGCGCTTTAAGTTCTTCAGCTGCTTCAGCTGCTCCTGCTTCTGCTCCTTTTCCTGAAAAGACAGAGGTTAATGTTAGCAGTAGCCGCTCAGCAGTTCGAGCAAGAAAGAGAAACGGTTATAGATCAGGAGCTTGATTAGATGTGAAACCTTTTTCTTTCTTTCTTTCACTTCCTCCCGTTTGCGTTTTCTGCGGTCGTCTTTGGAGCGCACGGACGTAGCGATGTTGCGCGGGTACGTTTTGATCTCAGTAGCGTCTGGCTCCTCGAAGCGGAAGTTGTAGCTTCTCTCAAAGTCTTCCTGCCGCTGCAGGAACGTCTCCCCTTCCTCCTCAGAGTCATCCAGATCATCCTGGACCACCTCGTCATAAGTCGGAATCCTGAAGGTATCGAGAGGAGTTATACACACACACACCTACAATTCACATCCATAGAGAGAAAAGACGGATCCACATGGAGACGCACCGATCATCAGCATCATCGCCGTCCTCCAGGTAGCCCTTGTTGAGCATGTAGTCCCTCAGGAAGCGCTCCTTCTCATCCAGCTCCGGGTCATTCCAGTAGTCTCGCAGGTATTTCTGTCCCAACACAAACCAGGGATGAAACATTTATCTGCTCCTAGAGGAAGTTCTTTCACTGTCTGGTCCAACAGAGACACTCACCATGTCCTTCACCTCTTCTGGACCGTCCAGCTCAGCCTGACCTTTCAGCCAGTCCACATAGTCGGCCTCTTCTTTATCCTACAAACAGACAGGAACATGTTTAACCTGAGCTGTGGGGCTTTGGTATTATTTCAAGAGGAGCGGCCAGTTCCTGCGTCCGACCTTCTCCTCCTGTGTTTTGATCCTCCGCGTCAGCAGCTGGGAACCTTCGTCCTCGACGGCCTCATCCTCCTCATCGCTGTCCTGGATGAACTTCCGGAAGCTGAGGAGCAGTTTCAGTTTCTGTAAACATCCTGTGAGTGACACTGCAGCACAGTTTCCTGATGGTTTGAGCCTCACCTCTCCTTCAGTTGCTTCTGTTCCTGGATGTAGCTCGGAGAGGCGGCTCTCTGTCGACGGAAAACGCATTTTAAAATATCTGACGTACACAAGAAGCAGCGAAACGACAAAATAAAAATGTACGGGTTTGACTACCTCTCTTCTCTTGGCCGCCTCTTCATCGTCACTGTCGTCATCATCTTCATATTTTCTATAAAATAAGTTATTCGTTTTTAAAGATGTCCTGAATCTACACAGATCAGTAGGATTTCACACAGTTCACTCACCCTTCTCTTTCCAGTATGACTTTACGTTCATAGTCCTTCAGATACATGGGCTTCACTGCCTTCTGTGAAGTTGAGGGCTTCTCTTCACTGGTCGACTCTCCTGAAAGCGAGAGATTGATTGTGATCACCTCTTCACTGCAAATAAAAAAGGTCCCACACACTGTGAAGGCAACACTGCAGCTCCTCCATCACCCTCTGAGTAGAACGTGGCATCTTTCTCGTAGATCTTCGGATCTTTCTTCTTCAGCAGCGACAACGTTCTGTAGAAGTCTCTCTCCACCGCAGGGTCGAGCTCCTGAGGGAGGGCGGGGGAGTAACAGTCAGGCAACATCAGTGAGGAAGTTTGTGCCACAAACAGAGGGAGGAAGAATAAAAACTGACCACTTCACTGTCATCAGAGCTGGACTCAGACGTCTCAGAGCCACTGTCATCCGCTTGGTCTCCATATTTGTCCTTCACTGCAGGACACAAGACATCCATGAGTTACAGTTTTCTTTCCTTTTTTACTGAATGTGCATTGAATTATTTAGATCAGGACGCAATTTGTTTTAATTTCTTTACTGTATTGTGGAGAAGTAGAATATTCTATATGATCAGTTAGAATATTAAAATATAAATTAAATAATAATAATAAATGAGAGACATCAGAACTGTGTCCCCTCCCTCTGAAGTTGAATTGGTTGCCATGTGTTTGTTTACTAGTTTGTTATTGTGTCTTTAGCTTTGAGCCGCTCACTGAGAGTTTAATTAAATCACATGTTAAATCATAATGCATATAAATAACTGAGCTTCACGCTCTTCCCTGAGCTCAGTCCCTGTTTATTGAACCCGCATATAAACAACTTAGCGAGCGTCGCTGCCCCACGCTGCTCCGTTAGCTCCTCCGTTAGCATGGACACACTTACGCCGCTGCAGCTCCTCTCTCTGTCGGTATTTCTCGTATTTCTGCGCAAACTGCGGGTTGACCTTCAGCTCGGACTTTCCCGACATGTTCGAACCCAGAGGAAGATCCACACGTGAAGCCAGAGCAACTCGAGCTAGCGACGAGCAGCCATGTCAGCTGCAGGAAGACACGTGGGGAGGGCGACACCGGGTTTCCGGTGAGGCTGTTACACGCGCCCGCCTGTAGAGGGCGCGATGACGTCAGCTTCGTCCCCACAGACAAATGTTTATTTCTATTTTATTATTAAAGACTTATTAAAGATTTTAAAATATTAAACATTTTCTTTGAAGAAGTAATGACTGTAAACAATGTTTTTATACATTTTGTGTAATATGTGTTTATGATTAATATTTACAAATACATATACAAATATAGAAAGTAAGTAGTATATATGTAAATATAAACTATATAGTACAGTGTAAACATGTGTATAAATGTTTATAAAATAAATAAAATACAAACAAAACATATACATATTATAGTGACATCTCTTTTTTGAATAGAATAGAACGTTTTATTCCACCCCCCCAGGGGTGAAACACACATGGAAGACTATTCAGTCAAAGCACTTTAATATAATATGAACAGTTAAACTCTAACTATGATCGACCCACTGAGTTCATCAGAGAACAACATATTCCACTGAAGCTGGGTCAGAATGATGAGGGAGTGTCTGCAGAATCATGACAGTGATGAGGAGGATTATTGAAAGGACGCCATGTCCGATCAGAGCAGTTCCCAAAAGAGAACCTGACGTGACTCAGCATGTGGGTCAAAAACATGAAGTGTGTCCTCTGGAGTTGATCCATAATTATCTCAGCAGGTAAACACAAACTCGACCTGATTCTGGGACGTCAGTGAGGGGACGCAGACGTATGACATTGATGTTGTCCCAGATCATAACAACCCCAGTGTTTAATGTGTATATATCAGTCAATTCTAATAAGTGGAAAGATAAAACCAACAGAAACCCGATGACCTGACCTGAGGTGCTCATCAGAATGGTATAGATTCTATACTACTATCTGAGCTGAATGTTCTATACTATAGAACATTCAGCTCAGTGGAAAAACAGCACAGAGCAGCAAAAGAAAGAGTTTAAGTAAGATAAACAATACAGATAAAAAACAATACTCTTGAAATCCTACATAAAATAAAAAAAAAAACAGCTTGCAAAATGCAAACATTGTACTGACATAGTGAGACATGGTGGGAAAATTGTAAAAACTGTGCAATCATTGTAAATTGAAATTAAAATGATGTGTGAAATAACAACAATAATAATGATGATAACAATTGTCATTCAAAAGAAAAAAGCACAAAACATGTCCCACAAAGAAAAGTATATATAACGTGTGAAATGACTAACATTTTCATGAATAAAACGAATCAAAGGTATAACCAGGGGGTCCTTTGCACATATGTAAAGTTATTACATGTTTTAAAGACTTAATTTAATGATTATATACTGCCCCATTGCCGACAAAATCGGTTGTCCTTGGATAGGAGATAATAGTTTCCACTTGATTAAAACACAAAAGGTAATAATTGAAAAGAATAATATCATTACCACATGAAAGAATATATTGTAATATGTATTTTAAACTACAAACAGTAAGATTTGAACCGTATTTACTATTGCTTTGAGGTTGCTCAACACGTGTCCCACATATTTGTCAACACCGTCAGATATGTATAAAAAGCAATAAAATCAGGCAACTATGAGGTGGGGGGATAAAAATATATATCGTGGCCACAATATAGCTAAAACGTGCGCATAAATAGTATTTCGTTCCCACGAAATACTAATTTATTCTCATTATTCGCTCAAAATACGAATTGGTTCCCACAATGTACTAATTCGTTCGCACGAAATATATATAGCGTGGGCACGAAATACTAATTCGTTTGCACGAAGTACTTCTTTGTGGTCAAATCAGCCGACAATCAAATTAGAGTGCGCGCGTATTTGAGCCTTTATGGTAAATGCATTGAAACCACACAGTCTGCTTGAAACGATCCCGCACGAGGAGGCAGGAACTTTGTGGCGATGCTTGATGTGTCTGAGTGAAGGACATGTCCTCTGCTTACCCAGCTGTCCGGGAATCATGTAGTGATGTTACAGCGACCCTGCAGTGACGTTACTGTTGTCATGTTTAAGTTCTGCGGTTTCAGACTGTCAGTGCACGTGTGTGTTGCGGGCAGGTTTTTGGATGATGAAGCGAGGAGGGAGTAGAGAGCTGTCACACACGTTCGTTCTTGTTTTAGCGTAGTTACGGTGTCGGTAATAAAGACCGAATGAGTATTCGGTGGGGATGAGGTACTTGATGATATTGTTTAATTCCTCAGGCCTTATTCTTTGGAAAACTTTATCACGTCAGGATTGTTTTTTTTTTTTTTTTTTTTTTGGACCAAGTTAAATAAAGTTGTGAAGCAAGAGGCCATAGACTTGAGTGGAAATTTGCAATTGCCCATGTGGTAATGAGGCCTCTGTCACCACCATCAGAGGGAGTTGTATTTGCTTTAAATTATGTTGCTTCAAATACTTCTTCAGTGACGTTTGGTTACTAAACGTTTTGTATTTAGGCTTAAAGTAAACGTTGTATGATGTTAAATATTTTCAAGGAGTACACGTACAACAGTATAAAAATGAGTATAAGCGAATATTCAACATTTAACAGCACATATGTGTACTAGGGATGCCAGGTAATGATTTAAAAACTGTAAATACAAAATAATCTGACCGTATTCACAAAAACAAACCGATAACTGAAAAAAACGTCAATTTTATGCAAAGAATAAAAAATGGGGAAGTTGCATCGGTACCATGCTGAATAGCCAAGACCTTGGTCTATAATGCTATACCTTCATATTTTGCAATTTAAGAAAATATTTATCTCCAGAAATGAAACCTGTTTTAGCCAAATTCCCAAAGAATCAGTGTTAAAATTCTCTCTCTGGGACGCAGACGTAGGACACTGGATATTGACGCTGATTGTCCCGGCTCATTTCTCATGTGTTAACATTAACAGCCCCGGTGTTGAATGTGTAAATATCATATCATTTTAATATGTGGGAACATAAAACCAGCAGAAACCTGCTGGCGTGACCTGAGGTGCTCATCAGGAACAAAACCATAATAATAATGATAAGAAGAATTGTTAGTTAAAGCTCTCTTTCTCTTTCCTTGCTGTGATCCTTTGGGATGTGTCAGTTCAGTCGCGTGTTGTTTCCCATCTCAGAAGCCTGTGCTCTCTGGACAAGTTGGATAAAATACGATCAGAGGAATCGCCGGTCGAGCTGTAGACCTGTTTGCTTCGCTCCCTCTCACTCCAGCAAAACAAGGCCTGAGCGAAGGTCAGAGATTGTCCAGGGACGGAGCCTCCAGCTGGGTGTATTTGCTTATGTTGGATTTCCACCCAGTGAGAGATCAGGTCTGAATATCTGGTGACATCCACTGGAACCTGCTCAGAAACGTCCTCAGGTGGTGGATTTGATGTGATCACACAGGGAAAAAAACAATTTATTTGAGTGTCTGTGATGAACCTGAGATCAAACCTGAACTAAAAATGAAAAGTCGAACCCTCGGTGATCTCAGCTGTATTTATTAAGTCAAACCTGGAAAGATCCCACTGATCACACTCAACCTCTTGAGGTGAAATTACTGATTAATGATTTCAAAGGATTGGGATTGAACCCTTCTTTGAAAACTGGCGGATGAAAAACAAACAAAGTTATTGAGTCTGAGTTATTGATTCCACAACAGGAGCTGAGAGTCCGAGGATGGACGTCGTATTTGTGTTGATGTTTCCCTGCAGAGTACGGCCTGGAAGTGGTTCGTCTGTTATCTGCGTGGCTGCGTCACTGCTCTTTTCCCTGACTCGCATTATCAGCTCCTCTCATCCGCTCCTCCTTAAAACCTTGAGCTTTACCCATGAGTGGCTCAGAGATGCCGATATTCGGGGTCACCACTGCTCTCCTCTGTGGTAGCTGCCGCTGTTAAGTCGTCCTGAAACGCAAATAAATGCATCGTGAATACATCCACAAACGGCTCCCCCTGCTTGTGCAAATACAAATCAGGTCAGTAAACTGGACCATGGCTCAAAAAGACCTCGGCCATGTCAGTGAGGTTTAAAAAGTTCCTTGGAAATCACGTAAATTGTGAAACTATCACAGTCTTTTCTCAGACTTTAAATCTTTCACACCATCAAATCTTTTTCATTTCATGTGGGAGAAGATAAAACTAAATCGGAGAGACTTTCCCACAAGGAGTGATGTTATTCTTTCCTGACATGAGCTCTCACAGCGTTGGAGGATTCTAAGAAGCCGGGTCTCTTCTTCACTGTGACGTTTGGGCTTTCCAGGAAAGTCTCACATTCCATGAAAAAAAAAAGAAACTACATGAAAACACCAGCAGGCCCCCCAAGAGAGGGGGATAGAGGGGGAGGGAGGAGAGGAAATAAAGGCCTCCCTCCGTGTTCGCCGCCATGTGTGCATACCAGAGCCATTAAACAGTCAAACATTCACATTTTTCAAAACTTCTCCTCTGCCACGTATCTCGAGTTCAGTTCGGCCGACATCAACACGAGGCTGGAAAGTAAAGAGGAGTCAAATGTAAAGAGAAAAAGGAGGGGTGGAAACAAATGGAGACAAAAGCAGAAAGTCCCTCTTCATGTCTAAAGATAATATAAGACATCGTTCTGCGTGTCCTTTGCTTTCAGTTTAATGTATCAAATGAACAGCTGAAAGAAACTGATGAGTAAACAAATGAAGCTATAGATAAATGTTGAGCCTTTATTATTTAAAAAGTATAAACAACGTTAAACAGAAGCTGCCAGACTATCTAGACGACTTTAAACAGAGGAGCCTATAAACAAATAGTTAAAATTGCAAAAATGAATGTTTCTGTTGTTCTGAGGAAGTTCAATAAGTTTTTTTTCTGTATGTGTTTGTGTTCATCTTGAACATATATATTTAACATTTTTCTCCTGGATCACATGAAGGGAGGCGTGAAAAGGCTTGGACTGCCTCCATTGAAACTCAGGCACAAACAAGCCGACTCAGAGAGAAGTGATTCTATAATAAATAGAAGCATTTATTTATGTACAGCTGATGTTGAACGTTCACAGCAAAGACCTAAACCAAAGACATTATCACCGACGACATATCGCACAGGAAATATTTACACTTATGAACATGATATTTACACTTGATCTGCTCGTCGCTCGGCGAATTTAAATTCTCTTCACAACCACATCTTTGTTGGGTGCACGTTACCGCTGCCACATCCCTCACACAGCCCTCTGTAAACAGGCAGACACATTGGTCTTGTGCACAACAAATCCAGGAATTAAAAAAGGCACACATTTATCAAAACATACAAATCAGTTTCAAAAAAAAGAAGAAGAAGCGAGGCCATGACGGGCACCTGGCTTTGTTTCCCTCAGGAATGCAGGAATAAGGCAAGAGCTGAGGTTCTGGTTTTTTTAAGGCAGGATGTAAATATATATACACACACACACACACACACGTGGCCTGGTGCGGGATACGAGTCGGGGCCCGGGCAGCCACACGTGACGGCATCAAAGCTCGAGGAATGCGCGGGTCCTCCCGAGAGGCGCAGGGGCAGCGAGGATTTAAAGACGCCTCTTGTGTGTAGAGACGTCGACCACAAATCATCGGAGCGGAGCAGGAACAGTGTGAAATTACAGACAGCTGCTAACGGACGGCGTGACCAGCAGTCCGGCTGTAAATGAAAGAGGGTGCAGCATTCAGGGCGTCGAGGTTTCTTCACCTACAGCAGTGATTCGGTACGACTAACACGACGCGATCAACAAACAGCAGAGGCGTCCCACGGGCTCCACTGGAAGATGAAGGCCGCTGTCAGGCGACCTGGCTCTGCCCCTCAAAAGAGAAATCAAAAAATCTGCCTTTCACCACCTCAGAAGCTCAATTATGAACAATTTCATCTTTCAATCTACAAAACCATCAACCTGGTTCTTTGAGCTAAATGCTGCAGACGGAGGCGCCTTCATTCTGAGGCCCAGGGTGTGAACGTGTTCGACTGATGCTTTAAACCATAAATAGTTCAAGGTCTGTTTCACCAACAGAGGAATACAAAAATAATATGTGGTATTTACAACACTTGTTTGTAGAATAACACGATGAGAGGCGTGTGTCTGACGATGCAGTGACGTGACGCTCGCACAGTACTCCGGCCAGCTCGTCACAGTTTGGACGAAAAGTTTCTCGGCTTGTCTATTACTGGCTTTCGCTTCCATATAAGTTGTGCAGAGTGAGGTGAAAAAAAAACAAAGTACACAAACGGACGTCCAAGGTAGCTTTTCGTCGTCTCCTCTCCGCCTCGCTCAGTTCTCTGTGAAAGCTGGATTGTCTGCCTCTTCGTCCAAGCTCACCACTTGTCTCTGACGAGAGAATTGAAAAAAAAAAAAAAGAGAAAAAGACAAGAATAAAAATAAGTCAACAACTAATATAAAAATACAACACAAGCTTCCTCCAGGAGCCTGGCCGATCAGATTCAGGGATTTGTCCACTTCTAGTAAACGCACCTTCGGATAGGAGTAACCATCAGGGCTGTTGCTCCTCCAAATGTGCACCTGGTCCTCGGTGGTCTTCTGGTAAACGGGGTTGTCAAAGTGGATGGTGTTGGTGTTCTTCAGCCGGTAGTTCCTCCACAGCAGCATGCCGCCCACAGCCACGAGACAAACGATCGCTGCACGACGGAAAGAGACCCAGACGGAGGTGAGACACGGGGGGGGGGGCACCTCAAATACTTGTTTTCCATGTGGACCAAACCAACTCACCCAGAGGGAGGACGATGTACAGAACGACGGGGGTGGTGGAGGCGGTCGTGGGAACAGCTGCAGCAAATTCAGGTCGAACGTCTGAGGGAAAAGAAGACGACACATCATCAGCTTCATTCCAGGACGGTGCCAAACAACAACCACCGGATCAGGTTTGTTTCTCATCTCCAACCTGGAGAGGTGGGCGGAGCCTGTGGAGTGGTCTGCAGGTTTTTAGGCTTCACTGGCCAGGGGGTGGTCCTGACCAGAGGCTTGGTGGTGCGTGCCGCTGGCTTGGCCGCAGAGCTGGTGATGAAGACAGGCGCTGCAGTGGTGGTGTGGACCTGGGGTTTGGGTGTGGCCCTGGGTGTGGCCCTGGGTGGTGTCCGTGGTGTGGTTCTGAGCGGCACTGGCGGCAGACGGCCCGGGTCAGTGGGTGGAATCTGAGGCTGCTCCGGAGCTGCAGACGTGGGAACAGCTGGTGGAGAACAGACGGTAAAGGGTGAGAGTCTGAACACGGCTTCTCTTCTTCATCATCACGTTTCCTGTCGGTGTCTTGACGCACCGGGCACACATGTCCTCATGTCCCTGGCCAGCATCATGTTGTCCGGACAGACGCAGGTGTATTTGGGCGGGTGTCGTCCCACCTGAGGAGCCGCCAAGCACATGAACTCACAGCCGCCATTGGAGACCTGGCACCAATTCCTCCCTGTGGCAAAAAACACACATTTCAGATTTTAGTCCAAGTCCCTACTTATTTCATTATAAAATCCTCTCTTACCCGCAGGCTGTTTGAGGTTGTGGTACAGAATAATGTCTTCTGGGGACAACAGGTGCTCCGCCACCGGTGCGATGTCCTCGCCCGTCAGTCTGTTGGCACTGAGGATGGCGTTGTTGCTGACGTCTGTCCAGAAAACTCTCTCCTGGAGACACAACAGGACAGAGGTGGAAGGACTGAGACACTGTGGAGTGGAGTGATGCATTGTGGGCGGTTCGCTCCTGTTTGCCAGGATCTGAGGGCCCCAAGGAAGGCCAACATTTGTTTTGGCCACATTTAAGGTTCTGTCCGGGCCACACATCCGCCTTATCTGATGGTAAATAAAATACCTCAAACACCGTCAGTCCCAGTGGGTGTGCCAGCTTGTGCTCGTCGACGATGAGGGTGTGTCGGCCGCCGCCCTGCACATCGATACTGGAGAGTGTGTGCAGCTTGGAGTCCACCCAGTAGAGCCGCTGGTTCAACAGGTCTGTGGAGGAAGCAGGCGGGGGGTCAGTGGGTCATGGGTCAGCAGGTTACAGGAACCACGGGCGTGAAACCAGAGAAAGGTGGAGTATACCGAGTGTGATGCCGTTGGGCCACTCAATGTTGTCCGTGACCAGGGCGGTGCGGTCTCCCCCGTTAAGACCCCCCTTCTCGATCTTCGCGGGGTTCCCCCAGTCCGTCCAGTAGATGAAGCTGAGCGACCACGACACAGTGAGTCAGCGGGGTTTATAAGCACATAAACAACATGGCTGTTCGGCGATGCCGTCACACTCACTTGTTGTGGGGGTCCACCACTATCGCTCGGGGCTTCGACAGGCCTCGTCGGAACAGAGTCTTGCGGCGGCTGCCGTCCGCGGTCACCACGGAGACGGTGCTGCGGATGCTGTCGGTCCAGTACAGGTTGCCGTGGATCCAGTCGAAGGCGATGCCTTCGGGAGCGTCGATGTCACTGCCGATCACTGTGCTGTGACGGGTGGCGTCTTCGGCCACGTCCATCTGGGCTCTGGTGAGAGTGACAGCCGGCGGTCAGACAGGAATCGCAGACACGGGCTCTGACCACATTCTGATGGTCGTGCTTTTTACTTTTTTTCTTTTTACTCACCTGTAGATTTTCTTCTGGGAGATGTCCGACCAGTAGATCTCTTTGGTGGCGATGTTCATGTCCAGAGCGACGGCGTTCTTGAGCCGGGGGATGACCCTGGTGTACTCACTTTTGTCCAGCGTCATCTTCCTGACCTCATGGCGGTTGGTGAAGAAAAGGTAGGCTATCGTTCCTACAAAATAAGAGTAGATGGGTTGGTTAGGTGAGTGAAGATTAAATAACAACGGACTGCTTTGAACACTGAGCTCATATTCACCGATGGCCTTGCAGGCTTTGCTCGCCGGGTCGACTTGGTAACCCTCCTCGCAGTCGCATTTGTAACCGCCCATCTGGTTGATGCAGATCTGGCTGCAGGTGTCCGGGTTGGCACACTCATCAATATCTGACTCAACGAGGAGAGACAATGTGATATTTAAAGAAACGTATGAACGAACAGCACTGCGTCAAGCCACTGGACCGCAGGCCGTTACCTTCGCAGCGTTTTTGGTCCACCAAGCTGAAGCCGGCCGGACACAGGCACTCGTAGCCGATCCTCAGGTCTTTGCAGATGTGGGAGCAGCCGCCGTTGCTGAAGAGGCACTCGTTGAGGCCTGCAGAGGGAAGGAGGGGAAGTGTCATTCCGGAGCTGCGTCCTCCTTAAACACAGGTGGTGATTAGCCTCTGTACTCACCACACTCCCTCAGAGGCTCATCTGACCAGTCCCTGCAATCGCGGTTCCTGTCGCACACCTTCGACATGAGGATGCACTCCCCACTGCGGCACTTGAACCTGGTCGGGGCATCACACTGGGTCGCTAACAGAAAAAAGAAAGAGAAGGAAACATAAGGGATCAACTCTCACAGAAACGGGCTGGAGCTTTGACGTAGGGAAGTGGATTCGAACCGTTGACGCAGCCGGTTTCATCACTCCGGTCCCTGCAGTCGTATTGATGGTTGCACTGGCGGCTCCCATGGATGCATGTTCCATCGCCGCATTCAAACTCGTCAGGCCGACAGGTCGGACGCTCTGGACGGAACCAAGGGGCAGAAGTGAAGGACGGAAACCAGCGAAGGTGCAAGCGACAGGTGAAGAATGTCGTGGTCGCACTCACCACAGTTGGCTTCATCCGAGCGATCGAGGCAGTCGGCTCCTCCGTCACACTTCCAGCTGCCGTGGATGCACTCGCCGCTGCCGCAGTGGAACTCCAGCGGGGTACAGCGGTGAGCGCTGGTGGTGGGCGGGCGCTTCGTGCCGCAGTTCTGAGGCCACTCGTCCGAGCCGTCGGGGCAGTCGACGTCGCCGTCGCAGGCCCAAAGGCGCGGCACGCAGACGGTGTTGTTGCACTGGAAGGCCGTGGGGCTGCAGGTGGTGGGCGGGCAGAAGGCCTCGTCGCTGCCGTCGTCGCAGTCCGCCTCGTCGTCACACACGAAGGAGGAGGACACACACTGGCCGCTCCTGCACCGGAACTCGGTGTTTGTGCACCGCCTCGGGGCTGAGAAGGAAAATGTGGCGGATCAGAGGAACGGCCGGGAGAGAAGAAGAAGCAAGCGGTGAGGTGGAGGTGTAACGCACCACAGGTCGCCTCATCGGCGCCATTCTCACAGTCGGCTTTTCCGTCGCAGCGCCAGGTGCTGGGTATGCACTGGTTCAGACGGTCCTGGCAGCTGAATTCGGTCGGCCGGCACGTTCTGGCCACTGGAAGTGAAACACGCAAGAAAAATGTCACTATATGTAAATGAAGAAAATGTAATGACAGCAAAGGATTGTGGGAATTAAAAAGAAGGATTGTTTCGTTCCGGATACTCACAACAGGTAGCAGGAAGTTCATCTGTGCCGTCACCGCAGTCGTCGGTGGCGTCGCACACCCATCTGGCCGTGATGCATTTCCCATTGCCGCACTGGAACTGGCTGGCTCCGCATGTTGTCAGCGCGTCTGTGGCAGAAACACACGGGCACACACATCAGTCTGAGGCTCGAGGGAACACACACACACACACACACACACACACACACACACACTGCCCTCAGGGGGGAGGGGCTGTGTGTGTGCTTTAGCATGACACACAGGTGATCAAACACACACATGCATGTTTCTGCTTGTTTAAAGCTCACTGCACCTCGGCTGCCACGCCGGCAGAGAGCTGCTGGTCGGACCAGGAGATAATCACACAGGAAATCTCTTTATCCGCCATTTAATGTCCCCGCCAGCAGAAATACTCAAGATAGTGGCGCTCTCCCAACCCCCAGCTTCACCAGACCCAGTGAGCCGGAAGAGGCCATTAGACTGTACATCAACACTGAGAGGGGAGTGGTATATGAGGGGTTACTCCAGGTCGTTCCTCCAGATGGACACGTGGGATCGTACCCTCGCCGGACCACCTGTTTCTGACAGGGGCCCGAGAGAGGCGTTTGTCCGTAACGCCACCCGGAGCGTCCGGCATGTGCCGCTACCAGGAATTACAAATGTAATGTGATGAAATATTCATTTTCTCAGCTTGGGCCACACGTGAACTGACGGAAACCAGATAAATCACACGTCACGTGTGCGATAAAGTTTTTTTTACAGCGCAGTAAATCGTTACAGCTTCTGAGTGGAGTGAAACATCTGGAGTTCCGTCGGTCCCGGCTGGAGTTAGAGAAGTAGTTCACGCCACTGTTGTAGTATTTTATATGACTGTGTAATTACAAACACTCACTGCGGTGAATGTTAATCATTTCTTTATGACCAGTGAGAGGCTGGGCCGTAAAGATCAGACTCATGTTGACAAACGTTGGTGTTATCACAGGAAGTCCTTGTGAGTCTCACACACACACACACACACACTGGGAGGTGGATTCAAAACTTGGTTCTGGGTTGTTTTCCGTCCATAGATCAGTTCATGTTTTCTGAACTGGACTGGACAGAATCCAGTCCATGCTGACTGTGTTTACTCACGGGGTTTAAAGTCCAGACCTTGAAGGACAAACTGGGCTGAATGGAAACATTATTGACCAGGGGACGGATCGGGGCTGGAGAACAACACTCCTCAGGTTCAGTGGTTGATTCCCTGATGATCGTCTGCTGGTTTATTGGATGAGGGGCAGACTGAGGCAACAATAACACCTGTTAGGTGCTCAGTGTCTATTTCACCTGAATTCTTCCTTTTTAATTCAGTTTCTTCTAAAATAAACTTTAAACTTCATCTCCTTGCACTGCCTCCATTTCAGAGTTGAACTTGAACTTGAAAGTCTCATACAATTAAAACCATCACAATAGAATCTTACACTTGAACCACTCCTCTCCTCAAGGTGAGGGACTATTTCCCAACACGGACACGTGACACGTGTGGCTCCGGCTGGTGTGGAAATAGGCGACAACCAGTTCCAACTTGTTCACCACAGAACAATTCCCAGAACCAAAAAACTGGTCTAACAGCCACTTCCCAACCAACCCAGTGCGCAATCAAAAAGTTAAGGAATGCAGCTGTGGGACAATGTCAGTGTTTGTATTGGAGGATAAAGTTGGAGGGCGCGCGCGCTCCTTCCCACAGCGCAGGGCCGTTTGAAGTAAAACAGACAAGGAGCCTCCCGCAAACTGGCTGGATGTTGCATCATGTGGGGAATCAGACCCACGGCTGGCACACACACATTCACCCTCGTGCCTCTGTGAGGGGTTTTGGTCGGTGACGCCTCATTTCCATCCTCCGGCTTCAAACAGCGGCTTTTTACGCACAGCCTGCGTTCGCCCTGCTTAAACCTGATTGGCTGCCGGACCCGGAGCGCCAGTAAACGAAACCCGTGGAAGCCCCATTCAAAAAAAATAAATAAAAATAAATAAATAAGACGGTGAGAATGTAATGACTGGAATAATGAGCGTGGAGGCAGAGAAGCCGCTGCCATTTATGCATAGTAGAGAATCGGAGAGGAGAGAGAGTTCTGTTTTTCCTCCTCCATAGAGAAAGAGGGGGGAGAGGGGAGATATGACCTACATTCTGGGGCTGACTGTGCCCTCCCTCCATCCCCCATCACCTTGCATCCGGTGCTGTCACAGAAGTGGGCAATTTCCACCGACACACACATTAGAACCAGACTCCACAGGAAGTAGCTGATTAATTACAACCTAATTATAACTAATTAATTACTGAGATGGAAATAAAAAAGAATTGGAACTTACCCGTTCGGAGCAGGGCGCAGGTGAGGAGGAGCAGGAGCGCGTAAAACGGCCGTGCCATGGTTTCCAGGCGCGCTGGAAGGCGCATGTAGGGTTTCACCGGGTCAGGTCTCTGGTGAGTGTGTGTTTGTGTGTGTGTGTGTGTGTGTGTGTGCACTATCAATGCTGTTAGACTCCACACACACAACTACGGCTCCTGGTGTCAGGGATGCTCCTGCAGGAGGCTCCGAGGTGAAGGAGGAGATGCTCTGTGATGTTTGACAACATCAGACCCATTTCTATGTGGTCCAGGGGTGGGCGGGACCGAGAGGGGCCCCGGGAGGGGGAAGGCGGGCCCTGGAGTGGTGTGATTCCTGAGGCGTACACACTCAACAATTGGGAGGCGGAGCCAGTGGAGATGGTTTTTACTATGAATTTAACTCTTTCAGAAACGAGAGACGCGCACGTGCACACGCAATGTTTGGTAGTTTCATTCCCTGGAGGCAACACCCCCCACCCCCACCCCCATTCATTCATACATGTATACATGCCTGGCAGGGGTGTGGCCAGGAATTCTGACAACCTGGATCTTGGGGCCCCTGTGATGCAGCATGAGGGCTCACAAGATAAGACACGCACACAAAACATAAATATTCAAAAATGATTCTGAAATATTTCAAGAATGAATTTAGATACAACACAAGACTCAATGTCACAAATATCTGTAAATTAAATGTGCAGGATGTGAAGAAATAACCATCGTCATTTCACCACGCCTTTCCTATCATCTTCAGTAATTCCTTTTCCTCTTTAAGTATAAATGTATATATTTACTACATCGTCAATAGTGATAAATATCTTTATACGTCGTGTATGGACCTTGCAATATTTACTATTTTATCGTTGCCAGAGATCTGTGATTCAAATCTGCTGCTGAAAAATGCAAAGATGACAGAAAATGTCCGTGACCCATTTACAAAGGACTTTGTCCTCAGGAGCCTCTGGACTCAGAAGAGTTACCGGCCGGAGACGCATCGATGCTGGACAGGTGTGGACTCCGGTCACTGCCTCTGGTGACGTGGCCCCTCAAAAACACACCCGCTTCAGTCAACACGAGGTCCCCGCTCAGCAGCTGAAGCAGAGCTGATCCTGTGGTTCAGACAGAGCTGCGAGTAAAACATATTTATGAAATTAAAACTGAGGCTGTAAAGTCATTAGCTTTTATCTTCACATCACCACTTCCTACTCCCTGGTGTGTCACCTCTCACGGTAAAAACAAAACAGGAAAAGACCTGCATATATTCACCCAGGTTCAAAGTCGGCAAGATAGTTTACAACAGGATTTACTTTTACAGAGGAGGAGATAAAGCTTAAAAACACCAACCTTGAACCGGGCCGGAGCGAACAGCATCAGGAGCGCCACGGTTCACATTAATCCAGATGTTTCTGTGAACACTCTTCGAAGGAAAATCATTAGAGTGTTGACACAGGTTTAAAACATCAGAGGAGATCTATGGAAAAGTGAACACAGTGACCTTGTGACTATCACAGAGGGGTTAGAGATTCAGATAACATGGACACCGCCCCCCCCCCCCCCCCCCCCTGCATGGCCTTTTTTGTCCAGGTCCTCCCTCACTGCATGGCCTTTTTTGTCCAGGTCCATTTGACCGTGTGTGCTGGGATAAACATGCACACTGGACGCAGCACGTGAGGGAGTCACAGAGAAATAAAAACACAGGATTCTATAGTCCGTTCCCTGCTGCTTCACACAGGCTGCAAGGGAACGTGAGGGAACAAGGCCGAGGCACAGTTTATTTACCTGTGTGGAACTAATGTAGAAATACTCCATCACAAGTTAATGCGGCTTCATTCAATACAATCGCTCAATGTGGTTCAAAGCAGAGCTGCTGTGGATTTAACTGGAGGCAGGCAGTTTGGGCCAGATGTTCACAGCTGGGCACTTACCCATGGTCGTAAGTTAAACCTCAGGGGTCAGGGTTTACACAAAGTTGGTCTGTAATCTATAAACATCAAGAAATTAAGAACTGGGTCTAATATTTGTTATTTCCGTGATCTACTGGGTCACTTCCTGTGACCTCAGGGAAATCTCACAGTCACGCTGAAAGCTGAAGCGTTTAACTGTATTTTACGATTCTGTTTGAATGTAAACCTGCAAAGCTACTACATCTTTATAGTACAATGTTATATGTATTTGTAGTGAAGGTACATTTAAAGTAAAGTACACTGAAATATTGAAAACTGATCACCGTCAGTCAAGTTCCATTGAGGTTTCAGTGTAAAGTTAGAGTGCAGTATCTGAGATACTTGTTGTACTACTGCCCCTCACAATCTAATGGCATTGAAGCTGAAGATTAAACTACTGCAAAGTATTTTTTATACTCGAGGAATAACTGAAGTAATGTTCTCCTCCTGCTCAGATTCTGATCAAACAACGCATCCAAACACGTCTCCACCGACAAAGCCGTGCACTGTGTACGTCACATTTCTCAGTGGGCCACCAGCCCACCTCCAGCGCCGCTGTACCACCAAGCTGCGCTTGATGAGAACTGACGAGGAATTTTCTGGGCTCTTGCTAAAACTGGGCGAGCGGCGGATTGTCAGGGGTTGACCTCTGACCTCTGGACGAGATCTGGTTCTGGTACTCGCCGCTGAATCCTCCAGCTCGGCCTCTCATCCGCCCTGTTATGAATCGGTGAGCGAGCAGTTGGGTCATGCCGCGGGGACGGAGCGCGGCATTAATAGAAACGAGGGTTCGGACAAGGTCAAATTCCTGTGAGTGTCTTTTATTCGCAAGAGCAGAGCACACATCCCTCTACTACAACTTCTCACTCCATATGCACGGTCACACCCCCCCGCCCCCCAGTTTCTGGTTCTTCCACTATGCTCGCCAGCACAATCCCTTTCTCAGTCACTGCTGCGCCTGACAAAACAAATGGCGACTGTGTGCCGGCAACCGCCTCACTCCGTCTCTGTCTTCCACTGAAGGTCAGATCAGGTTCTCCCAGATGCAGCTTTTGGCCTCTGTTCAACATGTAAAGCAAAGCCAGGCCGCCAAGAGTGGGTGGGGCCTGGCTCAGGCTGCAGAACCATAAGAGAGAGAAATACTCAAGCCATCCTGAGCGGGGTCCGCTCCGGCTCGGGGACGGATCTCTGAAATGCTTGGCTCTGATTCATACTCAGATCACACGTGCAGCTCAGTGAATAAGCCACTTCTCTGGAAGGCTTGGGCGCGCAGTCGTCACCTTGGCCCTGGAGAAGGAGATAAGGCTGAGGCCATGATGAAAGAGAACAATAAAAGGCCACGTGGGTGGGGGCAAGAAACCCTGAGTAATTATCAAGTGAAGGCCGGGCGAGATTTGTCTCAGATATGAGTGAGGAGTGGTGCAGGGGAAGAAAGTGGGTGAAACTGCTGGGTGGGGGTGGGGGGGTGGGCTCAGGTCCCATCAGAGCGGCTGACCTCAGTCTCCCATCTGCCTTCTGGCAAACAGCAGCAGAATCTGCAGCCCTCACGTGAGTTTGCCCCCCCCCCACCCTCCTCTCCTTCCTACACACTCAAATATGTGAGGGCGGCCTCCTCCACAGCGATTTACAGCTGCTCTGAGATTCTCCTCTAAAGGCTCCTCGCTCATCAGCAGCCAGCCCTCAGAGAGCCAGGCCATCTCCATGGGACTGAGCACTTGTGCAAACACGTTGAATCAGAGAGACATGAAAACACAGACTGAAATCACTCTGTGTTTTCATGTCAGGGAAAATAAACAAACCTGCAGCCGGGATTGGGTGAAAAGGAAACAGGAGGTGAGGAATAAAAGAGAAGAACGGCTGGATCTCAGTCAAGAACCACAGGCTGCAGCTCAAACACGCCAGAGTCAGATGAGGACAGAGACGCTGAGGACGCGTGAGGGGGAGGCCCTCTAGTGTGCGCACGAGTCAGTTGCAGGCAAACATGAGCGAGAACATCCACATGTATGTTTCAGTTACGGTTTATTCTCTTCTTCATATTGCGATATAAACTATGATGTCCTATGATTGAAATATCTCATGCTTTAGACAGAATTAAGAGACGTCACAGATGGGACATCACCTCCGTGAAGAGAGGAAGTGACACGTGTGATCAAAGGTCCAACACAGGGAGTGTTGTTTGTTCCTTCAGAAATCGTCATTTGTGACACAGCACGCCCGGGACATGGTCAAGGTTCGAATAGGCCTGGGCATCGGAACCTTCTTCTCCTCTTCCTGCTCCTCCTCTTCATTCTCCTCCACCCTGTCCTCCTCCTCGTCCTCGTCCTCATCCTCATCTTCCTCGTCCTCATATTTCTTGGCCTCATCATCAATCTGAAAACGCTGATTAGAAGCAGATTGAAATGTTTTCTAACAAGTCTCAAGTGGTCATCTGTGTGTGTGTGTGTGTGTGTGTGTGTTAAACCCGATGACGTCATCATGTGAAGGTGAGCGTACCGACCTTGTTGCTCAGTAAGTTCCTGATGAAGATCTCTCTGTCCAGGCGATGCTTTTCTTCGTGGCTGCCTTCGTCCTCTGAGCTCTCAGTGTCAAAGTCCCCGTTGTCCCCTGCAGGGACAAACAAAAAGCAAGGGTTTCAGAAACGGGACGCTCGGGACATTCTGCCTTGTGGCTGGTGTGATTTGGACGTACCGGAGGCCCACATCCGATCGCTCGCCACCGTCCTCCTGGCGTTTTCAGCCTCCTGCTGGGGTGACAACAAGATTTCACACATTCGTCAACGTCTGCTCTTTCAGCCTCAGTGTCCAGCTTTAGTCTGAACATCTGAACTTTAAATGTTCTATAAAGTTTTCTCGGCCTGCAGAGAGAGGGACACAGAGGCAAACCCCACCCACCTCCAGCTTCTCCCGCTCCACCTGGTGGATCCTGTCCATCAGAGAATCCAGGTGAGTGAGGCACCTGTACTTCAGCACATAGTCTTCATGAGCTCTTTCCAGCTCTCCCTCGATCTCCTCATATTCGTCCATGTACACCGGCCTGAAGAACAACGAGCACCAATGAATGACGTGTACACGTCCAAATGTCTTCAGGGTGGAGAAAGAAAAGGTAAAGATGGCTGAAGCTCGAGCTGAAGTCCCGTCATGAACCGACCTGATGCTCTGACATGTCTGAAGCTTCGTCTGAGTCCACTCCACCTCCTTCATCTTCTTCTCGATCTTAGCGTCCAGGTTGGCCACATCAGACTCAATGCGATGCAGCAAGGCCGCGGTCGTCTCCTCACTCGTCTGGGGACACAAAGTCATTTCATGGACGTGTGAATTTCTTGAAAGGTGCAGATTCCCTGGATCAAGACGAACCAAGACCTCCTTGATGGCGTCTCGTAAGGCCTTCTCTGTCTCGCTGATGTCCAGAGGTTTGGTGATGGCCGCAGTTCTCTTTTTCTGTTGGGATGGAAAAAGGTTTAAATTATAAAAAGATCGAACTTGGATGTGAGAACCGTGTGTCAGTCAGTGTCTCCTCACCCTGTGGGACACCTCGTCTTTCAGGGAGCTGCACAGAGAAGCTCCTGACGCCATGACCTCGGACGCCAGCTGTCGAGCGGCTTTCAGATCAGTCATCTAGCGAGGAGACAGAGCGAGACGCAGTCAGACGTCCCGCATACAACCAGTGAATACCGAGTACCATCAAACCTGCATCTCACCCATGAAGCGCAGTTGAACTTGAACCCACTGTCCCCCCCTTGGACGCGGCCCTGCAGGGTCTTGTGCTCGTCACTGGAGGCAGCGTTGAGCTGAGAGGTGATTTTCAACATCTCCCTCACGGCATAGCCGTCAGCCTGGTAGAGATGCTTCAGGTCGAGCTGGATCCCAGCCGTCGTCGCCATGAACTGGGCCACAGCTCGGACGAACGCCACCCTGGCTGCCTCCGTGGCCACGTCGGGGGGAATACTCACGCCAGGATCAAAGCTGTGAGGGGGGGGACAACATGATCCGCTAATTATCGCAGTCATCAATCCATGATCCATGATTCTGTTTCAGGACAGAGCCCGGGCTCTTTAAACCTCGACTCAGTCGTACCTCTTGACGAGCCAGCTCAGGATGTCTGCCAGCAGAGGGAAGTTTGGTCTCCGAAAGCTCTCCACGGAGATCAGCCTGGGGTAGCCCAACGTCCTCATCTGCTCAATGAAACCTGCCAGAGAAGAGGCCAGTTATCAACAACACACACAAGCTACAGCTGTCTACTACACACAATGGGCAGAATATAACAAGACTGACATACGTCTTATTTCCCTGAAGGACATATTGACTGGTTCCACTGGTTCCTCCACTGGTGAGATATCAACTGATTGAAATGCTTCATGAACACAGAGATGTTGAAATGATCGGTCAAATTAGCCTCAAAGCTAACAAAGCTTCTGGAAACCTGATGAAAAAAAAAAACGTCAAAGCCAAATCAAAGGATTGTGATGAAACCACACTGGCATCAAAGAAGCTGTCGTTGTTTTCTTTTCCTTTGTTTTTTTGCAGGCAACGTTAAAAGAAGTTTGAGAAAGAGAAGAAAGAAAGTTTGGCGGGGGGACTACAGGTGGTAATGCAACAACAGACAGGATGCCAACTGTCAGTCAAACCGACAACTTAAAAAAAAAACAAAAAAACCCCCAAGTGATTAATATTTGAAAAAACATTTTGACATTTGAATGCTTGGAGTAAGAACAAATAATTAAAATAAAACCTGTTACCATAGTCATACAAATAAATTCACCCAGCAGATTTATTATGAGATGCCTTTATTGTAGTTTTTGGAATCCAGTGACACCGACACGAGAAAATGGTCCTATCCTTCCCTCCCCCCTTACACACGCACGACCTGAGGGAGGGGCTGCAGGGTGGGATGTTCCGCGATCCCGCTTGTAGTCTTAAATTAAACACAGAGATAATAGCAAAGACACATCCAGGTGCATTTCCACAGACACGCACGACATGCATTCAAAAAGGGGTCGAGGGGAACGCGGTGACTCCTGGTTCACATGTACGTGTGGTCGCAACGAAAAAGATGACAAAATTAATACCATTTTTAAAAAACAGTTTGCTGTCTTAATGGCCCACGATCAGTCTATAGTTCAGGCTCTGTCAATTATCCACTTACAGGAGAAAACAAAAAGGCAAAGAGACACTACTACTCATACAGGGAACATGGTTTAAATATGGAAGTGGGGAGTTCATATCTTTCATATTTTTTTGTTTAATTGGTTTTTATTTCATTGTATACTTTAATGAGAATACAACTGTCTCACTAAAAATCAGCTCATCTAGGTAAAACTAGGCCCTTCCCACCGACTGTGTCCCTGCTGTGTCTAAGGAAAATATATTAAGTCCAGAAAGGGGCGCAGTGGGCCTTGGTCCGATAAGGAGTGGTTCTGTTCAGTCTTCGTCGCTGCCGCTGGCCGAACGCTCCTGAGGGAACACAAAGGCAGGTTTGGAACTCATTCCTTTCAGACAATTTAAGAGTTTGATGACGAGTGAATAAGCCCCAGTTTATTTATTAATAAATGTGAAACTGTATTTACTGCTGGTGTGTAAACCTCTCTCACCTCTTCCTGTTCCTCCTCGCTGTCATCGTCGCTCACCACAGGTTTAGCCCGGGCGCCGCGGCCCCGCCGTCGCTGTCCTTTTCCGCCGCGGTCCCCCTTCTCTTTCCGGCTCAGCTTGATTTTCACTTTCACTGAACGGGCTGAAGGAAACAGCATAAGATCGTTAGCGTCACGACACCAGCTCTCACCGCTTCACCGTACTGGGCTTTTTCCCCTACGTACATTCAGACTCTGAGCCTTCATCCAGCTCCTCCTCCTCTTCCTCACTCTCCTCTCCTTCGCTCTCGTCCTCCTTCTCAATCTTCTGCCTCACGCTGGTGAAGACGGACTGAAGCACAATGGAATCCTCGTAGATCTGAAAATGGGATTATGAAATTATTATTTTAAATTATTGTTGTTTTGATTTCTTCCTCATGGCGAGGTGTGTGTGTGTGTTGAACTCACCAGGGAGCCCTCCAGATTAAAGGTCTGGGCGTTTTGACACAGAAGCATCACGTCTTTCTCCAGGTCGTTGAGGCTGCGGTACTTGTGGCTCCTGATCCTCTCCTGATGGGAGGAAGGGACGACAGAAAGCAGCAGTTCAACACTGGTTCCACGGCGAGACAAAGAATAGAAGGCGGAGAGTCTAATTTGGACACCTCACCTTGATCTTTCTGAAGTCCACAGGTTTGCGGATGAGCTCATAGTACTCGGGCAGCTCCTTGCGAGAGGGCAGCACGATGAAAACCTCACTCAGCTGTCGTCCGTTGCTGCAGAGACAGAGACGCCATTAGTAAGCTCCACCCACTTTGTTACGCGAGTCGTGATACATGTAGAAGTTGAGAGGCAGCGACGCTCTCACCCATCCTTGTATTTGATCACAGCGTCCACGATCTTCTTCATCTTCTTGGTGAGGGACAGGGGGTTGGGGGAGAGTTTCTCTGCAGGCGGGCGACCGCGCTTCTTTGCCTTCTTCACCTCCTCGTCCTTGTCCCGCCCTCGACCGCTGCTCGAGCTGGGCGTAGCCGGGCCGTCGTGGTCACGGTCCCTCTTGCGCTTTCTTGTCGTCTTTTTGTGACGCACCTCTTCTTCTATGTCCTCGAGATTACCTTCCTCTATGGCCTGTGTGGAGCAGATCTCAGGTCAGAAACTTTGAAACGTCGACAATATCATATCTGAACAGCCTAACATGATGTCATCCCACCTTCAGCCACTGTTTCTCAGTGAGCGAGTCACTGTAGTCCACCTCCTTCCTCTGGCGGGAACCTCTCCCGAACATCTTCTCCTCCTCTTCTTCACACGTTAGCCTCTCGACCTCGGCGTCGTCTTTCAGGATCCAGCTGGGCAAATCGTCCTCCTCCATCAGACGAGGTTTCCTCTTGGGGTTGCGGGCTTCCTCGCGGCGCCGGTCGAGATCCATGCGCTGATTTTGGAAAAAGGAGTTAGCGGGTTCAGATTTTGAACCGTCAAAGTTTCTAATATCTGCAGAGGAAAGTTCCAACCATGAACTGCTCGAACTCCTCTTCACTTCTGGCAATCATCTGGTTCACGGTCTCGTCGTCAGGAACCTCGTCTTCTTCCTGAACACACAGGAAACAGAGTGAGAAGATGCTGGTGGCAGCTCAATGTGGCACCTCTGAGCCAGGTCTCCGGACTAAGTGCTCATCATCACTAACAGCAATAAATAAAAGAAACTCGACACGTATTAGACGTAACGAAGCATCGCTGCTACCACTACAAGTCTCAACTACAGCTGTGCGCACACACCTGTCGGCGTGAACGTTAACACTGACATGAAATGCAGTTGGTGTTAGTGGAGGACATACAGCATCATATCAAACACCAAAGGAGCAGAAGCAGAAATAGATTAATCCTGTTAAAAAAAAAATAGGAAGTAAGGAAAAGAGAGAAAAGGAGGAAAGAAAAAAAAAAGAATGAAGAGGTGAGGCAGCGCACAGGCGGATGTGGGTGGGTGGGCGATGTACGGATAGGTCTAGGTCACACCCACCCACGCCCCCCTAGTGCGGCAGCCACCTCGAACCCCGACCTCGTCCTGTTCCTCGTGCTCCAGAATGGCCTGTAAGAAGGCCCGCCGCTCGCAGCCTGACGACTTCTGGTCGAACATTCCGGCCTGGATGACTTTCTGGTCCACGTTCAGTTTGTACTTGGCTGCCGCCAGGATCTTCTCCTCCACGCTGTTGACGGTGCAGAGGCGCAGCACGCGCACCTCGTTCTGCTGGCCGATTCGATGGGCTCGGTCCTGCGCCTGCAGGTCCTGCAGGACAAACGCACGAGACAAGGTGAGACAGGGCGATCGCGTCCATATTGTGGACATCCTTTGCTGTAACTGAGACCTTATCACACAGTGCACGTGCGCGCGCGAGTACCTGATGAGGGTTCCAGTCGCTGTCAAAGATGATGACTGTGTCAGCAGACTGCAGGTTGAGGCCCAGGCCTCCGGCCCTGGTGCTGAGCAGGAACACAAAGTACTCAGATGCGGGGTCATTGAATGTCTTGAGCAGCATGCCACGGTCCTCTGCCTTGGTGGTTCCTGCAGGAGGTGAAATGATTCCAATAGAGTTAGAATGGAAAAAGTTATCACGAACTTGAAGTTTCAAGCTTAAAAATGCTGATATCCTCACCGTCCAGACGCAGGTACTTGAAGCTGCGGTAAGCAAAGTAGTCCTCCATGATGGTCATGAGGGACGTCATCTGACAGAAGAGCAGCACTTTGTGGTCGGTTGCCCTGAGCTTGGGGAGTATCCGGTCCAACAGCTCAAATTTACCAGAGGAGCGGTACAGGTCAGGCCTGAGCAGGCAGAGGAAGACCATGAGCAAGACGACCAGTGTGCAACAGATGGATCCAAACCGCCGCAACTTTACTCTGTACATACCCAGACACTATTCCACCCGAGTAACCCAGGTGCTCAGAGAACGACTCCTGCAAAGCAAACAAGCAAAGGTTTAGGTTCATTCATTTTGCGCGGGATTCCAAATGACAGGACTGGTGTCTGGTGTCGTCTGGTACCTCGATGTGCTGGAACATGTAAGGGTGGTTGCAAATCTTTCTCAGCTGCATGATCGTGTTCATCAGGGTCTTCGTGCCTCCTTTACCCTGGAAGATTTAGAAGGGAGCAAAACCACGGAGCGTGATATTTCATTTGCCATCACAACTCAGCCATCTAAAATCTCTTTTAATAAGATCATGGTCCATCCTCGTCTTACCTTCTTGTCTTTTTCTGACCCATCTGTGAGCAGGACTCCCTTGGCCTGCATGTGTCTGTACAGAACCCTCTGCAGGGCCGACATGTCGCACTTGATCACGTACTCCACCTGGAAAACAAGTCAAGGGAAGACTGAGGAAATGTGTGCACGTGCAAACTAGAGGCAGCAGACATCATGCGGGTTCCTATACGTTTGGCTACAAATTAAACTCTTTGAAATCACCTTCTCCGGCAGCTGGGCCTCGACCTCTTTCTTGAGTCGGCGCAGCAAGAACGGTCGGAGAACCTTGTGTAAACGACGGATGATCAGAATGGTCTCTTCTTCGTTCAGGTCAACCTTGGTGGGAAAAACAGACGATGAGGAGATATTCAGGATCCGAACCCGTGGCAGCTCCTGTTATGATGGTGTCTCTGTCTCCTGTGTTTATCACCTTCTCTCCTGTCATGGCGAAGGGGGCGTTGAACCACTGCTCAAAAGTGCTGCAGCTCTTGAAGATGGTCGGCAGGAGGAAGTTCAGCAGGGCCCAGAGCTCGGGCAGCTTGTTCTGCAGCGGTGTGCCCGTGAGCAGCACACGCCGCGGCGCCAAGTAGTGCGTGTTCAAGACCTGTGTGAGCTTACAGTGGTGGTTCTTCATACGATGGCCCTCGTCCACAATCATGTACTTCCAACGGAGCTTTGGAGGAAACACAGGAAGTTCAGAGATTAAAAGAGAAATGCCTGAGGTCAGTCTGTGGATTCATCTGAACCTCAAAACTGAACACGTGGACGCTTCCTTACCTTCGCTAGCACTTGTTTGTCTTTGATGATGTACTCGTATGTGGTGAGCAGCACGTTAAACTTGCCGCTGCGCAAGATGGGAACGAACGCTCGCCGAGCAGCAGGAGACCCCTGCAGGAGAACAGGACCACCATTCATTTACTTCAAAACCACAAATCTATCACCAACCCAAAGTGTTTTTGTTTACGAACATTAAATATCAAAGTAGGTGCCACTGACCTTGTAGGAGATCTTGACGACCGATGGTGCCCACTTATCAAACTCATAGACCCAGTTTGATAGGGTTCTGAAAAAATGACAAACACTGGTTTATTAGAGCCTCGCCTCCTCAACACAAAAACACAAAAAGATTTCTACTGAAGGTGTGTTTTCAGGGATGAGCCCAGACGGAGCTGAGGAAGACGAGCTGGGACTCACGAGAGAGGTACGATGATGAGGAAGGGCCCATTGAGGCGCTTGTTCTCCATGAGGTAAGTGATGAGGGCGATGGTCTGAATTGTTTTTCCAAGACCCATCTCGTCGGCCAGGATGCCATTCAAGTTGTTGTTGTAAAGTGACACCAGCCACTCCAGGCCCTTGATCTGAAAGTTACAAAACACAGAGAGAGTTGGTTCCAGTTTATTGAAAATCACTTCACTCTCCCTCTCACGTGAGAGCAGCACGTGATTCTCCTCTGTGTACCTGGTATTGCTTGAGCTGCCCGTTGATCAGCAGCGACGACTGTTTATCCACTTTCTCGGTGACTGCGTGAGCCACAGCATAGTAGGACTGCAGGCCTCGGTTGAAAGACGCATTACCATACTCGTCGTCCACATCCTGCTTGGCGTGTCTGAGGAGGGTGGGGGGGCAGATGATGATAATGAGAGAGAGCAGTGGAAGAGAGGGCAGTGGAAAATTGACTAATAAAACCCCTTCTTACTCGATGATGTGCATGACATCCACCTCTGACACCTCTTCACTATCGGGGTCTGGAATCTTCTTCTTCTCCTCTGCTGGAGCTGCAGAGGGCTGAGGCTGCACCTCCTCTTCCTCCTGACAAAAAAAAACAAAAAAACAAAAAACAAAGATGGAGTCAGGAAAAGATTTCAGTTACAGACAAGCATGTCTGCTTTGATGTTGAGGTGCACTGTGACCGACCTCTTCCTCGTACTCCTCTTCTGAGCCACTTTCTTCACTGTCTGAACGTGGCGCTACTTCATATCTGCGGAGGGACCACAGAGTCACAGACGTTTAGATAAAAAACATGTTGGTTCAACACAACATCGATGTTTATTTATGCTATGGCCGACAACACTGAAACCTTATCCCCAACCTAAAAGCCTGATTAAAGACGAAGGCTGGAACAATCAGTTTCCACACGATTAGAAGTTGTGATATATTTAAAGGCAAACGTGGTTCTTACCCTGGGTTCATTTCGAGCCAGGTCTCCAGCTGACCGGCCTTAGGTGCTTCCATCCCGGTCAGGATCTTTCCACTGTCGACATGAATGACCTTCACAGGCAGGTCGCTCATTTGACTGGTCTCATCTAAAGGCTGAGAGAAGCACACGAAGACGATAAATGCTGACGTCTTATTCAAATATCGGCGATCTGACCAAGTCAGGTTTTTATTTTAAACTCACCTCTCCATCAGGTCCCAGAGAAGAGGAGCGGCCCTCTGCAGCCTCGGGCTTCTGAAACCACATAAACCATTAAAGTAGGTGTAATGTTTTAACGCGTGAAAAGATGCTCTCAACACTCACCTTCTTTTTCTTCTTCTTCTTCTTCTCTTTGAGAGCTTGCACGGCTTTGTGGGCTCGCACCAGCTCGGTGAGGTTGGCCACGTATTCGTCTGTCTGCTGAAGCAGGTAGGCCAGACGCTTGTCTTTCTTCTGGTCAATGAGTTTACGATAGCCCTCTTCATCTTCAGCCTGGAATAAGATTCACACACAGGGCTCAGAGGCTGCAGCTGGATTGCCGGACAGATTAATGCCGCATCTATAGACTGGAGTCTCACCATCAGCCTCCGCATTCTCTCCTTCTCGATGCGCTCGTTCTCCTTCTTCTGCTCTCGCTCGGTGTTGGCGTGATAGGTGGCGACAGCTTTGGTGGCCTTCTGGATCTTCGCTGTGATGGAGCGGTGGTACTCCTTAAAGTCCTTGGCGTGCTGCAGGATGCTGTTGAGGTATTCCTGTCAACAGAGCACACAACGATGAACAAACCCACACTCACCCACAAAGGTGAATAGAATGTACATCAATTTCCAACAGTCACTGTTATAATATATCATCGCTCTTTTCCGACAGCTTACCTGGTGCTTCTGACGACGTTTACGCTCCTGCTCGATCTTCTGTTGTTTTTCAAGCTTCTCCGTGATGCGGGCCTCACGCAGAGACTGGCGTTTGCTGCGCTTGTAGGCCTTCGCATTTAGGGCGGTTTCCAGCGCGGTGTCGCGTCGCATGCAAACCACCACCTCCTGACGCAGCTGAGGGCACGCAAAAATAAATCAGAAATTATTTTTTCAAAAGAATGGCAAACTAGTATAAGAGTAATACTTGTGAGCATTCATACCTGTCTCTGGAAGTTAAGCAGCCTCAGGGCCTTCAGCTCAATGGTGGCCTTGGTGCGCAGGTCACCAGCTAAAGAGCCGGGCAGGTTCTCCAGCTCCTGGATACGGTGAGCGATACGGGCCTGTAGCCTGCAACAATAACACAGAGGAAATGACATCAATGACAAAATACCGGTAACAATAACTGGATGACATATATGTATTTGGAGACTCGTTGTCTTGATGTTACATAGGACACTCACCTGTATTCTCTCTCCTGGAGGATCTCCACTGGGTCCAGCCCGCGGGGTTTTTGAATGGGGGTTATGCGGTTCTGCTTCTGGTGCAGCATCATGGGAGAAGGCTGGGCCGGCTGACCGGGGGACTGTGTCTGAGGGGGCATTACTGGGGAGGCAGCAGGGGGCACGGAGGGAGGAGCAGGAGAGGGTCTGCCAGTGGGCTGGGGTGGAATCAACTTCTGGGGAGGATTTGATGGAGCAGCAGCGTTCACCATAGGTCCTGACGGATGAGAATTTGGAACAGGTCAGTTCTGCTCCATGTGCACATGAAGTACAGATGATTGAAGTGAGTGAGAAGGCCACATTTACCTTCAGGCCAGGATTTCGGGGGTCCATTGGTGGGCTGGCCTTGCATACCTGGAGGAACCCCTGCAGGTCCAGGAGGTACCATATTGGGACCAACCATGCCTGAAACACCAATACCAGATACTAGTATGAGCCATGTTCTGCCACCAGGGGTCTCTGTAGAGCCACCTGGTGCTCTGCTCTCATTGCGTAAGGCTTCATGTTAAAATTTTCACATGGATCTTCTTGAACTCACCTCTGTTGTAGTTGGCCTGAGCTGGTCCCGGTCCAGCCCCAGGCCCGCCTCCTGTAGAAGCTGGCATGTTAGGCATCGGATGTTGCTGCATCCCTGGCATGGGCCTCTTCCCCTGCACGGCCATCTGCAGGTGCTCTGGTAGCGGCTGACTGCGAGCCAGCATCTTGTAAGCCATTATCTGGGCCCTGAGTTGGTGCAACTGGTTCTGGTTGAAAGGCGTGGGTCCACCCGCGCCACCAGGTCCAGCTCCTGCCACGCCTGGTCCACCTGGACCCTGAGGAGTGCCACGGTTGGGCTGACCCATCCCCTGATTTGGGTCACCACTGCCTTCCATTGGGCCAGCCCCTGGGCCAGGGGGACCTCCAGGCATCATGGGGCCAGTGGGCGGGCCATTTGCTGGGACGGGGCTGGGAGCATGCTCTGATCCGCCCAATGGTGACGGGTAACCTGGGAACACAGGACGGATGAGGATTGGAATAGGAACAAAAAGATGCAGGTATCATGTTTACAAGGTCTGATAGTTAAAGGGTGTGTTTGTCCAGTCAGTCTAAAATCAGCCAAAAGGCAAATGAGCATACTGAGAAGGGCCTTGTTTTTTAAACTTGGCAATAACTAGCGATTAATGTATGTAAATGTTTAAGACACACTGTACTAATTAACTCGAATGCTGCCGTCATGTCAGAGTCTCTCTTTCTGCCTCCTGTTTCCTGGCTGTGTGGTTTTGTCGAAGCAGCCGCTGTTCTTTCAGTCTGTTGGGTAAACCCCCCTGTAGCTCCGCCCCTTCTTCTGTCCTGCCCACAGCTGTTTGCTCACGCTGCCATATGAGCAGTCACAACAAGAGGAACCGGCTGGATGGGTACTCGATCCTCGTACTCGAGGTGAACTCAACAAGAGTCAGCGAGAGTTGTTCTGTGGTACGTTGTTAAATTGTGGTTCGTGTTGATGCACCTGAATCTGAGGATTCTAACTGGCACCTTACTAAATAGAGAATCTTCGGGTTTTTTGAGGTGTTACCTTGAGAGTGTTGGTCCATGGGGCTTGGAGGGGGCCCCATACCACTGTGGCCCCCTGGTCTCATGCCCATGCCTTTCATCTGTCCATAGCGAGGGTCATCGGGCATTCCTTTCTCATGCATGGCTTCCATGGGCTGATGAAAAGACACAGGATACTCAGTTACCTTCTATAGGATCAAACATTTGTCACTGTTCATTTAAATCAGCAAACAAAGGGATAAGCACATATTTTACTTTGTGCATCTGGTGCATGTTGTCCTGAGGATATCCTGAGGGTCCCTGTGGAGGGTGGGGGTGCCCAGACCCAGGTGGTCCTGGACTGGGCCCCATCATGCTGTGGGCTGACCCTGGTGAAGGACCCGGACTAGGGCCCATCATGCCTCCTGGAGATGGCCCTGGGCCTGGGGAGGGTCCAGGCCGAGGTGTCCCTCCCATCGGGGGGTCAGGAGTGGACATCACTCAGGGGAAGTTGGGAATGTGTGGCAGCAGCAAGGTCCCCTGGGAGGTGAGACAAAAACAGGATCTTCATCAGTGGTGAGAATGGGTGTGACATGTCGAACAAAAAAGCAACCCAAATATTTAAAATATTATAAAAGTCAATTTGATTATAAAGCAACAAGTGGGCGGTAACATTGAAAACAGTAACAGAGATTCTGCAGGTTCAAATGACCTGTGATGACACCACACTAACATCATCAGAGGAACACAGCAAAGATCAAAGGACACTGGCTTTGAAGTGGAAGTGAATGTGTGTCTGTCTGTCTGTCTCTCTCTTGCTCTCTCAACACTCAGAATAAAAAGATTTGTATAAATATCTGAAAGTTAGTTGTATTTTATTAAAAATGTGGTCAAGAAAGAACATGTTGACGTTTGAATACTTTAAATTGGTTGGAGTAAAAACCAAGAATAATAAACTCATTTGAGTAATTGCTAAATCATTTCGGATGTTTATATGAGAGGAGGGTGAGAAGTTTTCAGATTGTTGACTAAGCAACAATCCAAAATAATTAACAACTTTACAAGACTTTATATGAATCAGAGATGGGTTTATTGGCCTGGTCTGAAATTTAATAAAACAATTAATCAAATCCTTATTAGTCGATGAAAGTCTTCTTAGGTGGGTGGATCACTGTGCACACGCCTGGAGAGTGAAGATGTGTTTGTCAAACATTCAGTTTCATGATTTGCAAAAAAACAAAACAAAACAGAGCCAACTCAACTGATGGATCCGTGGGAATACGTGTTTATTAGGGGACTGAACTTTTCTGTCAGGGGCTCACAATTTGAAACTGTTCATCCTCCTTTAAATCTATAACTGTAATGTAATGTTCTCCTTTTTTATTTGTCCTCGAATGCTAGGTGAGCTTCTAAATGCTCTAATTGCCTCCTCGTGTTATCAACAGTTTGCCTTTCATTTCGCTCCT
The DNA here is from genome assembly GCA_016785235.1 of Pseudorhombus dupliciocellatus. NCBI lineage: Eukaryota > Metazoa > Chordata > Actinopteri > Pleuronectiformes > Paralichthyidae > Pseudorhombus > Pseudorhombus dupliciocellatus. Next base: position 322,681 of record JAFBJW010000230.1, read on the forward strand.
CCTTTATTTCCCAGCTGTGTTCGGGGAAAAAAAGGGGGCAAAACAAATTAAGTTCATTATCATTAACACTGTTCGTGTCATTGATGCTGCTGCCTCATTGGTTTGGACTCGGGCTCTGGGTGGAGCGGAGCTGTTTACAGCACTGATAACACTCTGTCCTCCTCTGAGAAGAGCAGCCATGTGACGGTTTCCACCAAATCTGAACTTCCAAACAGCGAGAACACAAATCTGCCACCTAACGAGTCCCATCTGTGGCCGAACAGAACCTGTACCAGGCGGAGCCCTGGTGGAACCAGACGGGACACGGACAGATGCGTGTGCACGCCGATAAGGACACATCTGGACACCACTGCAGACCCGGCGTCAGCCCGCTTTGTTTACACTTACAGGAAAATAACAATCGGGTTGTTAGCTATTATTAGCATCGTTAGCCCAGCTAGCGTTAGCTGGGCCCGGCCAAGGTTTGCAGTGAACGCCACATAACATCAATTAAAACCCCACACTTCAACCTGTGGTTTCTCACAAAGCATCGTGGGTTGTGTTAGATCCACCTGAACCGGCGGCGAAGTCTGAAATCCAAAATAAATAAAGCGACAGAGAGCACGGAGCCGAGTTCTAGACTCGCCGACTCGCTAGCTTAAAAAAGAGAGGAGCCTACAACAACACAAGCTGGCGAGGAAGCTAACGAGCTAGTGGGGCTAGCCTAGCCGGGCCATGCTGTCCGAGGCCAATCAGGCAGGAAAGCGGGTGTTGTTTGCGGGGAAATATTCGCCCCAGAGTCGGGGACGCGCGACCGGAGAGAGCACGGTGCGTCCCCGCCGGCGCTAATTGATCCATCGCGCCTCCCGTACCCTCGGCTCGGCGCAGCTCCGCCAACGATTTTCATTCATTGCTCCGCGTCGCGCCACAGCGATGTCGTGGCTCGGCGTTTCCCCCCCAAACAGCGAAACAAGCCGCGGAATAAAAGCAGATTTCTCCCCGGCCGCAGAAGAGCAGGCTCCCCGGGGAGCCGGGGCTTTAAACTTTACTCACACGGGCGGTGAACGCGATGTTCGGATCCTCGCCGGTCACAATGTCTCTCGCTTTTTCCTCCAAACCAGAAACAAAGAGCGACCTACCCAGTCGGTTTTTTTCCTTCACCCCCCTCCTCCTCCTCTTCTCTGGAGATCGTATCGCGGGGATCGGCCTGCGCGACTCTCCAGCGCCACCTATCCGCCGGCTCGCTCACTTCCCGCATGCCCAGTGAGGACGGGGGGAATGAGGGAGGGAGAAGCCGACGTGGGGGGAAGGGAGGCCCGGGAGAGAGGCTACAGGAGACCGAGGAGGAGACACTCTCACACATACAGAGGAGCAGAAGCGCCATGTTTCTGAGAGGATCATCATCATCATCATATAAAATAATATTCTTCATCTTTTACCACCTCCTGGTCCCTCCATCGCTCCCCGGGTTGTTACTATTAGCATCTTTAATAACAATACTCTCAGTAATACTATTATTATAGCTTCAATGTAATGTAATCATTTCCGGGTGTCCCTCCCTTGTCATATCATTAGTATTATGAATAATAATAATAATAATGATGAGATATATGTTACAATATTTTATGTGTGTGTGTTCATCTCTATCATCTCAAGTGAGACTTCAATGAGAAATACTGATTTGTGAATATGGGTCATTCAAATCAAGTTTGATCAATTGAAAGCACAGACAGAAATCCGTTTTGTAGTTTATAAACTGTTTATTTGGATAAAATGCCATGACGAACCTGTCCAGCTCTTGTTAAAACCTTTGGTAAATTGAGTCCTTTTCTTCTCAGAGAAGATAAAACATAATAATCTTGGCTAATTCTAATTCAAGTGTCCAGTTTTCTAGTCTGTTCAAAAGCAGCACATCCTGTCACATGACGTGAAACCGTCGGCGGTAACTTTAAGAATTTGTCTCTGGGAGACATAAGCTACCATTATTATATATGAATTCATTTGAATAGATTAAGAAGAATTCAGTTCTGAAGAAGCACTAATAAAATAAACATCCTTCATGTCACAAAGTTCAGTTTCATCTAAAAATAATAAATACAAATTATCAGGACATTATTCTCATGCTCAGCAGTGTCCACAGTGTGTCCTTCACCTCTGCGTGTGATCATTGATCCTCAAACAGATTTTATTTTTCTTCTGTTCATAAAAGAACAAACTCATCCATGCTGTTGTTGGTGTCAACCCTCCTCAGTTCATCCTTCCTCTGGATGTAGGTGGTGTTGTTTGTGGGAGTTTTGCTTCGCTCCTGGTCTTGACTGTGTCCCTCTGCGAAGATAAACATGGGGTACGTCTCTGTGGATGTGGACAGAGCCTGTGGGACAAAGAGGTAGATTCAGGATACATTGCTGTCTAAGGTTTCAAAAATACAGATGTCAAACCCTGGTCACGTACCTTAGTAACCTGTATGCACAGTGATTCAAAGTCACTTTGACCTTTAGTGTAAAACCCAATGGTACAGCTGGGGTCCATGCGGGAGATGGCCATTTTCCTGGGATAATTGCAGTGAAAAGACTGAAAGAGGAAGCAGAACATAATTATGTAATTATCTCTAAAAACAGGGAATCTGAAGATTCTTCCAGCAGACACTAATGGAATCACATCGAAAGCAGAGGGAGGAACAGGAACCTCACTTCTTTTTACCTCCAGGGGAAAGTTCTCCTTTGTTATGTCCACGGTGAGCTGACAGTAGTGTGGGTCCAGGTACAGCAGATTGTCATCTTTAACATGGCAGTGGAAGGGAAGACAAAGAGTCAAGCCTGCTCTCAAACACGTTGCACAGTAATTATCATGCACGCTGCCCGGCTCATACCTTGGAAGCCGACGAAGAACAAAGAGTGTTTTGGTTTCCCCCCAATGATTCCGATGCAGCCTTGAAGTGTCAAGAGTTTCTAGAAAGACAAAGCACGCTTTGTTGTTCTTTGTTCATGCAACAGTGGTTTTTATGTGCATGTGCGTTACAGCAGAGGGAGGAGTTCTCTGTTTTCATGTAGGAACCCACAACAGTGCGGAAGCAGTACAGAGGGAGAAGGAACCTGTGCTGAAAACCCTCTAAAGAGGAATCAGATCCTTTGAAGCTGCTCTACTGCTGCTGCAGTCAAAAGACAAAAGACACACGTGAAGTGTGTGAATGTTTGATAATTCAGTTTGGATACCTTGACATAGGTGACGTAGGCGGGGTTGAGATCTTGTCCTCCGAGTCGCACAGGAACCAGGATGATGACGGATTTCCAGGACTGAGGGGGGGGGCGCTCACACAGCCGCTTCACGTCCTCCTTGTAAACTGGATGCACAGAGACACACAGACACGTTCACACGGCGGTTGACGTCCTCTCAGATCCACTCAGGCTATTTAAGTGTGTAATTACAACGTATAGAGAAGGGAGGGAGCTGATGATCATTTTCATTTCGTGCAAACGGTGTTGAAGTTGATGACTCACTGGTGCAGTCCTGTGCCACGTACACGACCAGATGGGGAATGTCTGCAGAAGCTGCCACAGCTTTCCTGAAACAAAACCATGTCCACAGTTACGTCTTGGTAAAACCGGTTCCGGTGGTTGTGCTGGTGCGTTCTCCATTCCGGTCTCACTGGAGGATGTGTGCTGCGATGGAGGGACCGTACCAGTCCCCGGCTTTCTTCCCTGAGCTTTTGCCCAACTCCACGAGATGGTGGAGTCCAAAAGGGGCAGTGGGGTGGTCTGCGAACCACGATACCACCCTCCTGTGCGTGGCCTCCATGGGTCGGTCCAGGAGGGACCCCAAGCTCAGTTTCCGACACCTTTTATTGGGCCCCTGGAAACTCTGTCCTCTGCTTGGGGAACAACTCCCAAGGTCCATGTCATCTTTGACCGCGTGGTGGCTCGCAGACCACGTCCAACCTCAGAGGGATGACACAAGAGAGCAGCATGAGGATTGTGGAGCGTGACTCTCGACTCGAAACACTTTATCATGGGACCGTGACTGATCTTTTTTTGTTGCTGCAGTGAACAGTTAAAATCCCCTTGTTTCCAAAGGCGGAGGCGGAGGGAACAAAATGTTCTGCGCAGCCTTTGAACATTTGAATATTGCGGCGCGTTTGTTTCTACCTGGTGGCATGAGGTGTAAGAGGAGACCTTGCGCCAGCAGCATCTGGCCCGAGCGTAGAACACAACCCCAGCCACTGTCTGTGGTCAGGGAAGAGCTGGCCAGCGGCGGGAACCCCCGTCTGTACGTCAGCCACAGGAGGGACACGAAGGTGCGATGGAACAGCTCTCTGTCCCCTGCCATACGCACAGAGCTTGGATGTTAAAGCTCCGCCATGATGTTCTCATGAATAAGATCGTTTTAGATTTCTGAATAAAGGCCAAATGCTTGAGGCCTCACCTTGATCCTTGAGCTCGTAGGATTTTCCCAGCAGGATCACAGGGGAGCTCTTGCTGAATTTGGATTTCTGCTTCAAGCTCCAGCCTAATACACGAGGGGGGAAAAGAGAGAAACGCTTTAATCTCACATTTCCTCAGGGTGTTCTGGAGATGTGGAACAAATTAGTTCAAGTCAAGGGAACATTTGCAACCGTCAGAAGAGCTACAACTTTCACTATTGTGGAAGAATAAAAACGGACCATATTTGACACTGTTCCATGCTGAGACCAACTTGGACCTGAGTCGGCTTCGGTCCACGACCTCCTGCACGTCACTGCTCACTTCTAGAACCTGAGGCCCGGCAGATTCTGAGGAGAGGAAGAGCCAGTCGTCCATTTGTTGGTCTTCAGGAGACAGGCGCTCACAGTGGGACGCAGCCATGCTGGGATTCAGAACAAGTAGAGATGACCAGGACTAGAGGAGAGGAGAGATGCTCCTTATGTCCAGGGTAATCTGTTTGTGACGGAGCAGACACAGATGACGTCACCTTGAGTTTTTCTTCAGACACACCACGTCTGGACCAGGAAGCGATGGGTTAATGTGAAGCACAACAGAGTCAATTATTCTCCATGACAGTAAGAAAAGACTCAGACCACATGACTTCACCCTGTGACTCAAGGAATTTCAGATATGTCAGTTTAGCTGGAGAGCTGCTGGTGTCCAATAATTCTCACTCACATTTAACCTCTCAGATGTTAAATGTACATCAGCAGGTTCATGGATTCATATAGTAAATATTAAGTACTAGTCATCCCCCTCAAATTCACTGGGCCTTTTCCCCCCATTTCCTTCTTTTATTTTACTGCCTCACTGCCTTTTTGTATTTTACTGTTTCATTCATACTTAAATACTTCTTCTGGTAATGAGCTGTATGATTGTGGGACAGGAAGAAGAGGGGACAGTGTCTGATTCAACACAACGAAAGAATGTATAATGATTTTCCAAAGTAAAACAGTAAAAACTGTTTAATGTGTATTTTATGTACAAAATGTTTGTATTTTAGCCATTTCCTGCAGAGCTCTTTATTACTCTTTATCACATTATTTGGAAACAATCCTTTATTTTAATTGAATTATTCAAATAATGAGCTGAGCAGTTCTCTCTGTCCAACACTGGTCACTGCTGTTCACCTACTGTGAACCTGGACAATCACAAATACAACAAAATCTCCATTCTATTTCAGTGCTGCTGGAAGCAAAACACATCACTTTAAATTACTTTTGAAAAGATTTTAAAGTTAAAATGTTGGCAGTGAGTGCGAACACATGTCCATTCTACGTCTTATATAACACAGAAGCAGAAGAAGTCACATTTACCAACTCACTGACACAAAACTGAGATCTGTGACAGCTTCAAATGGCTTTAAAAACAGGAAGGACACATTTTAAAAGCACGGACGTGGGACATTAGCGAATTAAATAAAGTTGTCATGTCGTGCACCTGCGGAGAAACTCCGGAGGTTGGTGATAATATCGCGTGTTAATAATGAATAGCCGGTAGAGCTGTGTTTACCTCCATCCGGGCTCCGTCATTGCTGCTCCAGGACCGACACGGAGCCCCCGCCCGAGCCTCGCCGCAGAACTCCGTTTGTTATCGGTCAGATCGCCCGAAGACCATCCGCTCACACTTCCTGTTTATGCGCGTCACCTGATGCGGATCGTTGCTCTGATTGGTCGATAGAGGGCCAATCAGAGCAAAGAGATTGAGCACTGTATTCTCACGTATTAAAATAATAATAAAAACAGGAGTACTACTACTACTACTTCTACTACTACTACTACTAATAATAATGATAATAACTAAATACATAAATTAATTCATCATTATATTGACCACACAGATTTTAAAATACCTTTTAATAAAGAGTCAGACAAAGGTTTTGGGGTTTCGCTGCATTTTATTACATTTCTGCACTGCAGGCTTTTTTGCATCAGTATTTCACGATGGTGGCTAATAAACATGTAGCGATGTAACGAACAACGAGAGTCAGGGAGAGAGCTGCAGCTGTAAAAAAGTCAAACACTTGGACACAGATGGACGGGCCGACCTTACAATGTCAGAGTTATGGAATGACAGAGTCTAAAACTGCAGAGAATGGCGCAGCCACACAGATTTGATTGTGACCAGATGTCAAATTCATAAAGAACTGATTTCAGTGGTAGAAGAGAAATCCCCTACCTCATGACACATAAAAACATTTGAATAAATTAAAAAAAAGTTTTAATAAATATAAAAATAATTAAATAAATATGTAACACATGTAAACAAAAGCATCTGTCACAAAAATAAAGTGCAAGTTTGTCACACACAAAAATCACAGGTGTTGAATGTCCACAGGGTGCTAAGATGAAGACGTCCAAGCTCGGACTGAAAAATGTGTTTGGTGACAGAACAACGATGCATCAGACTCATGAAACACAAAGATCCACAGGCAGCGTTATCAGACGTCTCATTGGATGTAAACTATCTATCTTTGTTCCTCAGGACTTTTGGATAACGCCCACAAGGTGGCAGTCCCACACAGCCCTGACTCGGCTGTCCCAAACGTGTCAGGAGGATTTTACATTGACACATGAAGACACGCTCTGGCTCGGGGCTCAGCTCTGTGGAACCGGGCACGGATGGGTTGCATATTATCACACATATGAATAAAAAAACAAAAAACTGAAATCACATCATCACGATAATAAATGAAAACACTGGCACTTTCCTTCACACAACAACAACCTGCATAAATAGAAAAGAGTGGATGAAAGAGCCTTTCTGAGTCTGTGACTGCTGCTCTTGGCCAACGATTCACAGCCCAGCGTTATTTCATGTTTCACTACGATCAGTGGAGGCAAAACTAAATGCTCGGCTTATTGCGACCCTCAGGTCTCTCTCTCTCTCTCTCTCTCTCTCTCTCTCTCTCTCTCTCTCTCTCTCTCCTCCCGTCTGACACACAATGTAAACTCAGTATTCGGGGGAAACTGGCGTGATAAGCAGATTGCATAGCGTCCCTGTGCAAGTTCCATCTAATCGACCTCTTTCAGCCCTTAAACTCTGATCTGATGCAGAACTGGCTGGCCTGCCCTCAGGTTCCACCACTGCGAGCGCTTACTTCCAGTTTTGTTTGTTCAGCTGTTCACCTCATGACATCGGATCAATCCTGTCCCTCGCCTCAACTTTAGGGAAACACAGAATGAACTGAGCGATGACACTGGAGCCGATCGGAAATATGACTAATGCCCATTCCTAACAGGATGCTGCTGGGCTGCGGCGGTCGTTTGAAATGTTGTTCACAGTGTTCACTGCCTCGAGGTCTGCTTGAGATTTTTCACCTTCTTTTGAAATATGCTTTCAGTTTTCCACATATATGTAAGACATGCGCTGAGACATTAACGTTTTTCTAACCTATATACAAGACATGGGGATGGACATACAGTGCACACAGTCTAAGCTGACATGTCTCTGTCCACATGTCCCCGCCCCCCTTCTTTCCAGGTGACACTGATTCATGATATGTCAGTATGATGCTACAGTAAAAGGCATTACATGGGAGAGTCCTCTTTCTGACCCTTATCACGAATGATGCTTGGAGCTCCGACTGCTGCCTCGATCGGACTGGACCGCGCCGGCGCCAGTGGAGGATCCCGTCTGAGCCCCGCGGCGTCCCCCTCCGGTCGCGCCCTCTGCCCTTCCCGCCGTGCTGCTTCCCCGCTTCTCCTCGCCCGCCTTGGAGGTGTCTCTGGTCTTGGCTCCCTCTTGCAATCCTCCCTTCATGGGGCCGAGCACCGTCTTGGCCACGCTCGTCAGCTGGGTGACAAAGCTGGCTTTGTCCCCCGGAGACATGGGCCGGGACTTGCTGGAGGAGGGGGAGGCTGCGTTGGAGGAGGGCGACATGGGGTTCTCCTCCAGGACCTCCAGGTGGGCCCTCTCCTCCTTTGCGCCACAGTGGCGGCTCGATACCTTCTCTGCTTTGCATCTGGCGGCCGCCGGAGCAGGAGCTGCAGTGGGAACAGGAGGTGCAGGACCTTTCACCTTTGCTGTCTCAGTGGCTTTATCGCAGCCGCTGGGGCCTCGTCTGTCTCCTGTCTCGGAGCCTTTTCGAGTCTTGGACTGCTCCGAAGACGAGGATCTCTGTGCAGGAGGTTTCTCAGCTTTCACTCTCTCCTCAGTCTTCTCCTGAGCTTTAGTTCCGCCTCCTCCGTCTGTCTGCTGCTTGCTCACATGCTGTTGGGCGATCTTTGAGGTTCCTGTGGTCGAGACTTTCTCGCCGAGTTTGCTCTTGGAGGCAGTTGCGTCCGCATCTGAAGCACTTGGACGTTTGTCCCCGGGGCCCGGTTGGGTCCCTGCAGTGGAGGAACCAGCTGCTGGTTTAGACTTGGTCTCCGCAGCAGCCGCACCCACGTTGCTCTTCAGAACCACGGCAGCGGCGACCACTTTGCTTTTGGACTCAGCTTCGGCAGCGACTGTCTCAGACGCCGTGGTCTGAGTGTCTCTATCCCTGGCGGTGATCAGCGTGTCACGGCTGAGCGGCGACTCCTGTCTCCCCAGCCTCCTCCCGGGTTTCAGGACTCCGATCTCCCCCATGGGAGGAGAAGGGGAGGAAGAAGATGAAGGGGAGGGAGGAGCAGGGCCGTTCTCTCCCTCGATCTCCAGCAGACTCTGCAGGCTGTGCTCACAGTGGAACGACTCCCTCCTGTAGTCCCCGTGCGTCACCTCCAGGCTGTGCTTGCGTAACGACACCCCGCCCGTCAGAGGAGAAGGCGACGATGACGACGAAGAGGAGGAGGGCAGAATGGGCCCTCCGAGCTTCTCTGCAGACTGCACCCGCTGCAGCAGAGGAGACCTGGGCGGCTCGGCGCTCTTGGGACGAGGGCGGGCGACGGGCGGAGACGAGTGCAGCTTGACGGGGAACATCTGCGTGGTGTTGGAGCTCCCCACCGTGTGGCCGGTGAGAGGCGGAGGGGAGGAGGTGGTCGGGGAGGGAGTGTGGGCCAGAGGGGACAGGGGGATGTTGCCGGCTGATTTGCAGCGTGCGGAGCGATACTGCCGGTGCAGCTTGGGACTCAGGCCGTGCAGGGAGCTGGGCCTCATGTGGTGGGACGCCGCGGGGGAGTTCGGGGTGCTGGACGCTGGGGAGCTGCCCTGGGAGGAGTTGCCTGAGGAGATCGGAGAGAAAATAAGCTTCAAACGTCGTCAAACTGAAACAAGCGTGTGTGGATGGAGCCTCACTAACCGGGGTAAGAGGATTCCAGGGCGGAGCGGTAAGTCTGCGTGGGCGAGCGGGCGGAGAGGCCGTGCGTGGGGGATCCTGGGAGACTGTCTCCGGACGACAGCGAGCGATTCAGGGAGGACAGGCTCCGGCTGGTGTGGAGCAGGTTGGACTGTTTGGTGATTTTCCTGAAGAGGGAGCTGCGCTTCTTCCTGTAAGACACACCAGAGGAAATGCTGAGGAGGAGAAACAAACAGGGAGCACAAACACGTCATGGAGACTTCTGACGGAACTCACTCCTGTCCCTCCTTGGCCCCGGTCCTCTTGCTGCGCCGCGCCATCTTACATTTATAGCTGGACTTGCGGGCGGGGCCCACTTTTATGGAGGTGTTCTCAAAGGGAGTAGTCGTGACCGTCACTTTGTTTCCGCTCTGAGGAGAAATGTCCACATGTTGCTTTAGAGACAGAATGGTTTAAATCTAAAGAGACAAACCTGTGGACAGACGCGGCGCTCTCACCTTGAGGATGAGCTCCACCACCTCTGTGTGAACCAGACCGTGGACTGACTCCCCGTTCACATGAGTGATGAGGTCACCAGCATGAAGTCCAGCATCCTGGGCCGGACCTCCGTCCTCCACGTGCTGAGAGAAGAAGAAATAAAAAAATGGAACCCATTTGATTATCCAACGTTTGATGAATATATATTTGCGTGGGCATGTTTTTGGCAATTTGACCCAAAGCAGCTCCTTCGAAGAACATGTTCAGAACTGTGCTCTCTCACCCAGACCATGTGATGCACGCTGTAGACGTCGCTGTCCCCCATGTAAACCCGGATGGCTCTGAGCGTGAAGCCGTACTTCTTCCCTGAGCGATGGATGGTGATCGGAGAATGCTGGACGGTGACCATCGGAGAGTAGTCCCTGCTGGGGGAGGAGTCGCGGGACGAGGGGTTGGACGACAGGGAGCGAGGAGACATGGGGCTCGCCAGGGGGGACGCACCGTGCTGCTCCACTGTGGGCGGAGGGACGGAGTTAAATCACGTGACAGGATTCAGAGCGAGGACGGGCTCCGACAGTTTTACCTGCAGGAATGATGACGGACAGAGCCGTGGCGGAGGCGGACTTGATCACTTTGGTTCCTGGTTGTGAGCTCCGTTTTTCTCCCTCGGCCGTGAGCTGGTGGTGGCGAACTCTCCGCAGCACCAGGTCGGTGGTGGCCCCCCGGGGCCCCTGGGCGTCCGGAAGCCCCGGAACAGTAGCGCTGCCTGGAAGAGACAGTGATGCATCAGCGGGTGCGTGACACATAGGGACACAGGGAACCAGAGATGTCTCAGCGTCCCCTCCCACCTCCAGCGGTGAGCCCGTTGCTGTCCTTCAGGATGGCTCTCAGATCGCCTTGAGAGGAGACGGAGGCCATGGCTCCTTCCAGGGAGCTCCCCCTCGCCTTCACCGTCGACTGCCGGCAGGAGACGAGCAGCTCCGAGTCGACTTCCAGAGGGGACGCCAGACGGTGAGTGTCCATGAGGGCGGAGAAACGTCTCCGTGTCCCAGACGGTGGACTGGAGTCGCTCTCAGTGAAGGAGGTTTCAGAGCAGGACAAGCGCTTCCTGGAGAAACAAAAGAGACAATCAGAGAGATGGAGAACTGTTCCACCAGGGTGCACATCGTTTAAGAAGACGACAAGGATGCACTCACATCTCAGGTGACCCCGTCCTCCAGCTCTTGTCCCGGAGCGTGACGCTGCCCAGACTTTCTCTCTTGGCCATGCGCTCCTCCCTGGGGACCTTGTGCTCCCGCAGAGTCACTCCATGGGGTTTGTGCTCCAGCTGGGACAGATGCTCCATGCTGCTGTACACCTTCACAGCCACGCACCCAGTCACACTCTGTCACTGCTTATCAACGCACCGGGGAACAGCTCAAACGAGAGGTGGCGGGCCTGACCTTGCTGAAGCGAGGGGAGCAGGAGGAGAAGCGGTGGATCTCCACGGGCTCGTCGTCGTTGGTGTCGTCTTCGTCGTACGACTGCACATGGTGGTATCGCTCAGAGCGAGCTGGGGGGGCAATGGGGGAGAGAACAGTGTCGTTAAAGTACCTGAACAATGGTCTTCAGACCAGTAACAAAGTATTTGTACTTGACTGCTGGGGTAAGTGAGAAGTAGACTTACTGTCAAAATAACTGGTGTCCTCCTCTGACTCCAGGTGAGGGATGAACTCGGCTTTCTGTCTCAGCAGGCTGTTCCAGTCGACCTCCGCGAAGAACGAGTGCTGCTTCACTTCAAAAGTACCTCCTGCAGGGGGAGGAGGGAGGGAGAGGGATGAAGAGGAGGAGAGACGAAGGCAGACGGGTGATTCTGAGACCAACCCCCCAGAGCAACAGACTCACATGTGAGTTAAATTAACGTAAGAGCCACAGAGCATCCAGGTGAACGTGGTTAATATGGACTTAATATGGAAGACGGGCCCCGGTGACTGACCTGTGCCCAGTCGAACCAGCGGATTGGTCTGCAGGAGCGAGGAGATGAGGTGCTGGGCATCGACAGGGAGCGCCTCATCCCCTTCAGGCCAAACGATGTCGTCTACGGGACACGGCAGAGAGGAAGGAGTGAGCGTTTGACGTGCCCACCTGGACATGCGGGTCCTGCCGGGACGTCTGGTCCCTCACCTGTGATGACTTGTCCAAACAGCTCCTCCGGGGTGTCTCCAAAGAAAGGCACCAGGCCCACCAGGAACTCGTACAGGATGATGCCCATGGCCCACCAGTCCACCGGCTTCCCGTAACCTTGACGGAGAATCACTTCGGGGGCGATGTACTCCGGAGTTCCACACACCTTCATTAAACATCAAACGCGGCCCAGTTCACCACCATCACATAAATCAATTTCAAATTCTATTGTTAACGAAAAGGTGTTAAACTGATGAGTTTAAAATGATGCCGGAGGAAAACGCGTGTGTGAAGCATGTGCCGAGCCAAGTGGAGCGCTCCAGAGACGAGATGAAAGCCCCCGCCGAGTGTTTTCATGTGCACATGCACTAAATGCAAATAGAGTTCTGGACCATCATGATGAAAAACAAGAAACAATGCAGCGGAGATTCAAAGCAGGGCCTGAAAGGCCCGAGGAAAAAAGACGACTCTAAAAGGGGAATGATTGGAATAAGAGTGGAAGGCCCAGCTCCTTTGTTCTGCCAACCGTTAACGATTCATGCTTCAGACCGGGCTGGGACACAATGAGAGGGGACATGTCTGCTTGGATCATCACTGTGCCTCTGCCAAAAATAATTTCTTTAATTTAAATTTGGACAACACTTCAAATGAAACGGTAGATTCAAATCACCTCCTCTCATTAAATTGAGATATGGTCTCTGTGTTACCTGTTTATCCAGGAACTCCCGGGTGTCCTTCTCGATGTGTCCCTCATACAAGTTGGTGGTGAGACTCATCAGTCCCATCTTGGACAGGCCAAAGTCTGTCAGCTTGATGTGTCCCATGGAGGTGATCAAGAGGCTGGGGACAGGCACAGAGTGAGCGAGCTGTTGATGTCTAAGAACTTAGAACTACATTAAAAACTCCAGTCGTACTTGTCAGGCTTGAGGTCACGGTGCACGATGCCATAGTTGTGCAAGTACTCCAGAGCCAGGACGGTTTCTGCGAAGTACATCCGCGCCATCTCCACCGGCAGAGCTCCGATGTTCTTCAGCAGAGTGGCACAGTCTCCTCCTGACAGCACAGCGGAGCATTAGTCCCGCTGCTGACGTCTCCTCATTCCTCGGGATCCAGAGCACTTTCATTTCCCACGAGGACGAAGGTAACGTGCACGCACTGACCTTCCACGTACTCCATGACCATGCAGAGGTGTCGGCGGGTTTCGAACGAGCAGAACATGGAGACGACGAACGGGTTCTCTGCGAAGGTGAGGATGTCCCGCTCCACGAAGGCCTGCTGGATCTGGTTCCTCAGGATCAGGTTCTGCTTGTTGATCTTCTTCATGGCGAAGCGCTGCCGCGTCTCCAGGTGACGCACCAGGTACACGGCGCTGACACGCACACACGGAGGCACGTGCACGACGTGTTACTTTCACTGTAGTCATTAACGACGTCCCTGCTAGCAGAGGGAACCGGACTCACCCGTACGCTCCGTTACTGATCAGCTTGATGGTCTGGAAGTCGGCTTCCTCTGGTGGCTTCACTGCTCGGATCTTCCCCTGTGGGTCAAGTTTGTTTGTAATGTTGCTCACAGATTAAAAACAACAACAAATACTATCAGTTAGTGGAATAAAATAATGTGGAAAAGGACAAAGCCCGAGGAGTAAACAGTCTCACCTCTGCTGAGTCGTCGGTCTCAGGCGTCAGCGGCCCCTCGCTGTCGTAACTGTCCAGGTTCACCATTTCTGAAGTGGAACATATGGCGTGTGATCGAATTTAATCACGAAATTGACATTTCATGAATCTGCGTCTCCGTGTGCTCCTCACCTTCGATGGGGTCTCGGGTCAGTCCCAGCTGGCAGATGATGTAACGAGGAATGTCCGTCTTCATCAGGTGACCCTCCTTGGCGTGGTCCTCGGCCGCCTCCAGCAGATGGTAAAACTCCTCGGGGTTAAACTCCTTTAAAAAAAACAAAAAAAAAAACAAAGCATCAACAACCAATCGGTCTTTAGCTCCTCCATTAAGCCAGACTGAGGGGCTGATTGATGGCGGAGGCTCTGCGTCGGCCTCCTGGAGCCGATTCATGATTCATGCCGTCTGGAGCGGCTCCAGGATTCGTCTCTGCAGTTCGTTTTCAGCCTCAGACGCGTCCCCCATTTAAAACTACACTGCAGTTTCCACAGTGCTCACCCCCCCTCACTGAGCTTTATTCATTATTCACTCTGTTTTTAAACCTCATGTCCCCCCCCCGCCTTTAAACACAGCACGTACGCTGGGGCCCTGGAATAATGGAGGCACCACTGATGGGAGCAGGAAGTGGTGCAGGTGGGGACAGGAAGCGAGCACCGAATGGGTCCACAAGGAATTGGAAAGTACCAGAAACTCATGCTCGGCTATTTGGCACCAGCAGTGAAACCTTTTTCTAATTCCCCGCCCCCTGGTTCAACATGAGGAGGTGGAGGAGGTGAATGAGCTCCTTCAGCTCCTCATAAACCTGCTTAAAGTCATAATCTCATTTCAATCCCTCTGCGGTTATAACTTCTGTTTCGAGGCGCCCTGCGCTGTTTCGCTAATGAATCGCCAGGCTGCTGAGGCCAAAGCTGCCAAAACCAAATGGATGCTGCCGACAAGTCCAAATGCAGAGATGTGCAGAAAATGAGGGTGGGATTGATTCCGTGAATTGATTCTCCACGTCTGCGTCTCAGCTGTCATTCATAATCAAAGCCCACGTCGGGGTGGCGTGACTCATCGCGGAGGACACGAGATTGATTCCGTGTTATGAAACACAGTCACGCCGCGTCACACACAAACACACGCCGGCATCCTCCAGCTTTAAACGACAGCGCGAGGGGGCCGCTGCCGGGTGAATTTTAATCTATATGCAAATAAGTTCAGACAGACCCGGACCGACTCGTATACATCAGTGTTTGCTTGTTCCTGCTCCTGCTGTTAAAAGGCAGCGGGGGCTCCAACGCTCGTAAAGAAAAGTAACTGAGCTGAAGTTTGTATCGAGAAGAATCGACAACAACGACCGGGAGATGAAGGATCTTTAAATATCACACAACAATCCTTCCAGAGATAAAGTGTAAAAGCCCAGTGATTGCTTTGTTCTTTTAACGCTGCTTTAACGTGTGTGATCTTACCAGACACTCCAGAAGTCGGGCCGGTCGCGAGATGATGATGAGGAGCTTTTTCACGAGCTCTGTGACGAAGGCGACCTCGGTGCTCTCTGAACGCTCGAAGGCCTGACAGGGAGAGAGAGAGAGAGAGAGGGAGGGAAGGCTTCATGAATATACGATAACGTTTCGTTAAACACAACAGACCCAAAGCTGTACAGATTTGAGCGTTTCCGATCATGAAAGACAAAGATAAGATCAAACCAGGCGGTGCACACTCACATCACTGACGTTTAATCAAGCCGTCAAAACGCCTGTTATCAATTTTAGCAAATCATGAGCTCAATTAGTCTTTTTCAATCTCATCTCTCAATACTTAAGAGCACACACACGCAGACACAGACACAGACACGCACGCTGAGACTGTGGCGGGAACAGAAGTGGACAGGGGCAGAGAAGAGGATGATGGGAAAACTAAAAGCAGTCACTCCGCTGAACTGAGGCGACTCTGGAGCTCATCCAAACACGTGTCTCAAAGCGCTGGAGGGATCAGCACCACACACTGCATCTGCACACGCACGCTGCCACACACAGCCTCGTATACAGTTTTTCTATTTGTATCCTTTGTAATGTCTGTCACTTTTTCCATGTAGTATTTATTCTAGATTCTGTTTCTATTCTTATTTCTCGCCTCAAGAGGGGATCAATGACGGTGTTATCGTATACATCATCATAACACAGTCCACTAAACTCAGAATGTCGTTATCTTTGGAACTCACATCATGGAGAAGCTTCTCCAGATTCTGCTGCAGCTCGAAGAAGTAGACGGAGGTGATGAGGCCCTCGCGGGCCTGGGCCAGGCAGTCTCGGGACAGCTCGGCGATCTGGTGGTGGATGAAGCTCAGGACCCCGTCGGCGAGCGGGAGGACGTTCTCGGGAGAGAAGGCGTGGATGAACTCGGCCAGCCTCCCCTCCATCTGAGCTGTGGCCTGGCCGACAGAGGAGGGCAGAGGTGTTTTGGGGAAAAGGAAAGGACAAGGACTGAATTTCGTTGGAAGGGCCGGGGCTACGTGACAAGAAAGTTCAGGAAGTCATTTCCTCTGCGGCGCAGGGGCTGTGGCCGCGCTAATTCACAGCACTGGATTTGTGCGAGGACAAAGCGACGGAGCTTTTACCTCCGTGAACTCCAGAACTATAATGTCCAATTTCCTGCTGCCCGATTTTTATCAGTGGGGAAGCTTTCAGCGTGTTTCCTTCAGTTACCACCCAGACAGGGATGGTGGGACGAACAAGCGCAGGAACGTAATATTGACAGGGGGGGACATGTCCAGGCCGGGTCACGAGATCCTGTTTGTGGTGGCTTCTTTTGATTTGTATGATATTAAACATTCATACACAGAGCCCTCTGAACGCATTGAATCCGTGCCAGCACTACGTTTTTAATATTTCAGTTCTGAATTAGTCGTAGCCAGGAGGGACTGAATGATCAGGTTTATGTTTTGGAGGCTTAAGGATTTGTTTTATGGTGACTGTTCAAACTCTTCAGTGTGTGTCTTACCTTTGGAAAGCGCTCTTTGTACACGTGGTTCATCATGACTATCTCGTTATCGTAGCAGGAGGAGGAGCGTCCGGGGCTGCAGGGAAAAAAAGAAACCAAATTATTTTTTGGGGGGGGGTTTCAGCTGCACAGGAAGATTAACATGTTTTACGTTGTCAACCACACACCAAGGTTTGATTCATTTAACATCGATTTATTCCATCTTAGATAAACTGATGGGTTGATTTCTCTCTGTTTAAATGAGGTGATTTCTGGAGGGTAATCTGCGTCTAACGTCATGGCTGCAGCAGCTGACCTGAGACTGCGGGAGCGCAGCCGCGTGTGGGGGGAGCAGCGGCCCCCATCATCGTCCGTGATGCTCTCAGTGCTGCCAAAGTGCTTGGATAAGAAGTGGAGCTCGTCCATGGTGGGCTGGGAGGGCAGCTGGTGGAGCCGTTCCTGTGACGAGCTGGAGGACTGCGGGGGACAGGGGAGGAGGAGGAGGAGGAGGAGGAGGTGGTACAGGAAGGAGACCGGGATGTGGAGAGGATTAGGGCGACGGGGGAGAGGAGGGGACGAGTTGGCAGACGAGGAGGGGAAAGATGTCGGAGTGGGCGGAGGAGTTGGAAGGAGCGAAAAGTGAAAGTGCCAGAAAATTAATGAACCAAAACTCCAGCACATCATCCTCATTAATCTTCATCAGCCTGATAACAGGTTGAGCTCTTCATGCTCTGAGAGCTCAGTTAGTGCAGTACCCCCCCCACCCCACCCCGCCCCCTATCTACTCCTCTGTCAGGAGCAGACATGAGGCCTTGGCCAACACTGCAGCGTCGCCTTTCATTGGATGTGGCTGGTGGACGACGGGAGTGAGGGTATTTACCGTTGAGCTGGGAGTGTTGGTGCCATATCCAGAGGACGGCAAAGACGCCAGAGACCACCGGCGTCCGTCCGCTCTGCAGAAACACCGACGCCACATCATTTAAAACCCCAATGCGCCTCTCACACTCTGCCATCAAAACAGGATCTGAGTTCAAATGCAGCATCAGCTCGATTGGGCTCAGCAAATATCCCCGAGGACAAACTTTAACCTGCCAGTTGTTTTTTTTATTACGAGTCGTGAGATAGTAAATGTGACTGTGAGACAAAACCCGACAAGAAATTTCCAGGACGCCTAAATATTTCATTCAGGACAGCAATGATTTATAACTGAGGAGGAAACACACTCAGTGCAAACAAAAAAAAAAAAAAAAACCTGACCTCCTGGATGAGGCGAACGAGAAGTGTG
Organism: Pseudorhombus dupliciocellatus; assembly: GCA_016785235.1. NCBI lineage: Eukaryota > Metazoa > Chordata > Actinopteri > Pleuronectiformes > Paralichthyidae > Pseudorhombus > Pseudorhombus dupliciocellatus. The sequence goes on from JAFBJW010000230.1 coordinate 340,892, forward strand.
CCGGGTTACTGGGAGAGAAGTTCCGGGGGCTGTCCAGGGGGCTGCTTCCTGTGAGGAGGAACAGAGAGGAGAGAGGTCGCTTGACCTTTGACCTTCAACCACCTGAATCAAATCAGTTCATCCTTGAGTCCAAGTAAGGATTCGTACAAAACACAAAATATTTTATCAATTGTCTTCTGGAGATGTCGTGTTCACAGTGGACACCGCCGTACGTACCGAGGTGTCCAGGGAGGGGCAGCGGGGAGTGTGGGCGAGGCAGCGTGGGGGAGGTGGTGGTCAGGATCAGGCTTTTCCTGTTGCTTGCACGACAACTACAGAGAGAGAGAGAGAGAGAGAACAGGGGGATTATTATGTGAGGGTGCAAATCCATCGGTGCGGGAGAAGCGTGCGTACGCGTAACGCTCGCTGTGGGAGCACCACCGCGATAAAGAGGATTCAATTTCCTCCGTCATTCATCGCTGTCTGCTTCCTCTCGGCCAAGATAAGAGACGAGGGGTGGGGGGGTGGAACGAGATGAAAGAGCGGCAAAAGTTGGGGAGATTAGCGGCAACAAGCAGGGAAGAAAAGAAAGGAGGAAGATTAGAGAGGTGAAAAAAATGGAGAAAGAAATAATGATTGTGTGTGAGGTGCTTCACAGTGACTGGCTCCAGATGTGCCCGTGGACACACCACACTCGCGCCGCCAGGCCGCCAGTTAAACAACCTCCTAATCCTCGCCAACCGATCCTGTTTGAACACCCGCTCGACTTAAACCTTTGAACATGCACGGCACAGACTGCTCTCGTTGTCGGCGCCGACATGAGCGGGCATGAATAAATGCAAAGAGACAGAGAGGAAACAGAATGCAGTACCAGGTCCCACCGCCGCCCCCCCCCCCCCCCCCCCCCCCCCCCCCCCATCTCTGTTCAGCCTTGGTCACATGGGTTCACATGAGAGCTGCCACCTCACAGCGGCGACGCAGAGACGTGAGAAAGCTGAGATGGGACCAACGCGAAGCGGCGGCCGCACCTCGACCTCATCGCTCCTGGTGAAGAACATTTGGATGAGTGACGTGTCAACTGATTGGAATAATGAGTCGCACACTCGCCTGGTGAACGCTGAGACTGTTGCTCTGCTCTGACCCACACCCCTGTTCACAGAGCACAAATCAGAGCCACTGACACTGGGCCTGCTGAACCCAGTCGCAAGTGACGGCCGTGAATCCAGTTGATCGGATCTAAAACGTTACAGCAGGGTCACAAACAGGCGACGCGGCCGCGCCTCTTCCATTATGTTGACGGCCGGCAGGACGCCCTGATCAATCCCGTCTATAACAGCCCTCATGGACATTGATCCCACCTGAACATGCAGCTCCACTAACGGCTGCTCGGCCATTACCTTTCTAAAGTGGATCAATTACATCGCTCCATAGCTGTGAACCTTTTTCTCTGAGGCTGCAATAATCTCAGAGAAACACACACAAGATGTTGCTGATGTCACTCAGTGTGTGCGTGTGCGTGTGTGTGTGTGTGTGTGTGGACCTCATGGCGTGAGGATACATTCAGGTTCAGATTTCTTAAATGTTTGACCCTCTAAGACGCAGAGGCACCTCAGGGCGAGTGGTTGGAGTTCAGGTCAGGACCAGGTCAGGACCAGTTCAGGCTGGATCAGGTCTGAACATGATGAGTGAAAACAAATGGACAGTATGAGCATGATTCAAATATACTAGTGGTATGAGTGTCTGCAGTAGAAGTACAACTATTGTATGTGTGTGTGTGTGTGTTTCCTCTTCGTAAAGGGAAGGACAGAGTAAAACGAATAAAAACCAAGCAGCAGAACTTCTGGATTTAATGGATTCTCAGTGCTGCAGGAAATCAATGGCGGTACACACACACATGCACACACACACACGCTGTCAGTATTCTGAACTGAGTTTTCCCATATAGACGCAAGCATGACGTGTAGACGTGTTTTTCAGTTCTTTCCAGAATTCAGGGAGAGGTTTGGTGAAAATCGATAGAGGGGCGGGGCCGGACTGGCGCTGTTGTGTTATGGTTGGAGAGGGGGATGAAGGGATATGGAGGATGAGCTGTGAGATAATAAAAAAAGAGATGACAGGCTGGTTTAGGTGAGGTGGTCGGTGTGAGGTTACACATCCACAGACGAAGAAGAAGGAAGCCAACTGGTCTACAACCGAACGTCGAGAACTGCACCTCAAACTTAACAGCGAGGGAGGCGCTAACTGCTGCTCACATGTGGGACACGGAAGAGAGAGAGAAAGAGAGACAGAGAGAGAGAGAGAAAGGAAAGAATGGAAATATACTAGGGGAGGAAAACTAGAATAAGAGATGCAGGTTGGAACCTCCCAGTGGTGCTCATCACCCACATGAACAAGGCAAACATGACCCAGATTTTCGTCATCACACACACGTGGGGGGGCGGGTGTTGTTCCCCGTGAACAGATGACACCAAGGGGGGAAAGTCGTGGCTCTAACAAAGGCAGACAAACAGGAGCCTTCATCCTCTGTGCTCCTCTTCCTCTCTCTCTCTCTCTCTCTCAGCAGGGGGACCGTTAATATTGATCACAGCAAACTGCTCGTTTCAACCACTGCACAGACGTAGCAGGGCTACACAAAGTCTAATGGAGGTGGAGGAGGGATTGGTGCAACACAGAGAGAGGGAGAGAGAGAAGAAAGAGGCAGAGGAAGCACGGATACGAGCGAGAACGCGTCAAAGAGAAGAAAGGCGGAGGCAGAGAGGAGGGGGGAGAGAGAGAAGTTGGGGAAGGTTTGTTCTCTGCAGCCGGAGGAGAGGTGACCACAGACAGGGAGGGGAGCGCTGCGTACATCACTGATGTGGTGAGAGGAGGGACGACAGGGACAAATCAGGGAAGGACAAAGGACGAGGAAGGGCAGCAGGGACAAAAACTTTATATTCTTAGAGAGCCGCATTTGTTGTTTTTCCTGTTGTGAAGTTTCATCACTAAGGAAATGAGTAGGACACGATTCCAGAGACAGGGACCGGCGTAGAGTCTGGGCGTGGTCACATGAGGCCTCGTCGCTAGGCGGCGTGCAGCACGGAGGCTGCTGATCACAGCAACCAGGGACAGAAGAGATGGAGGAGAGGAGCCGCTCATTAGAGACAACACGAGAGAGTGGGACGGAGAAACGGAGAGACGAGGAAGGATTTACAAAAAAAGAGGAGCAATGTCAAACAAATCACCTGCTAATGAACAAAAGGAAACTGGAAGATTATTGGGACGTGAGGATAAATGTTTTAGAGTTTTTACGAGAACAAAAAACACCAGAGAAGATAAATATCTGCTGTGTAATCGTCACTAAAACGAGACTTCCCAAAAGACCCATAAAATGTAATCGAGCCGCACCCCAGAGCTCAGAGCCATAACGATCAGTCTCCTAAATGTGCCTGATTGAGTTCAGTTTCACTTTAACGTAGAACTATCTGTGAGACAATCACAGGAAGTCGCCATGGTAACAGTATCGAAACAGGTTATTGATTCTGTTCCCTGAAGTCTGTTAACCTGGCCGTGGTGTCCACTGGGTTCCAGCAGCAGTAAGACGTGAGGACAGGGGCTAAAGGAGTCATGTCCTGAGCAGGGACACTGTCCCCACTTAGCTCCATCAGATCTGCACTCAGTGAACTGGACACTGCGGTCAGCATTGAAAGGCCGGAGACGCAGCAGTGAGGGGAAAAGACACCACGAGCCTCCATTCATTTCATCGCCTCTGTCCTCTGAGGTCTCAAATGTCCCTTCAAAGCCCCTCGGCCACAGTGGAACTATATTTTCTTGTTTTTCCTTTTGGTAATAGTCTGAAATGTGGAGTCTCGGCCTGGGAGACCTTACAGCAGACGACTGCAGCAATAACTGTCAAGCGCGGGTGGAGTTAGTGTCGCGTCCTCGCACGTGCTTTCCTGTGAGACGCCCTGAGAGGAGACGCGGAATCAAAGAGAATAAGAGTCCCGTTACTCCGAGAGGACGGCTCAGCTAATGGTGGAGGCAGCGCCTCCTGTGTGAGCTAGTGGGCATCGAACCCTCGGCTCCTCCTGGGAGGAGCGGCAGCTTTTAGAAGCTTTGATTCAGGTGTCTCCTCCTCCCTCTGACCTTTGGTGAGCATGTAAATGGGTTAGTGAAGTGTAAAGGATTATTATGTTACAGGGAGGACGTGTGTGTGCGCGCACAGAGCAGCTGAGGCAAACACCTACACACGTATGGATAATTTCCATCCTCCAATTACTGCCTCTGACCCAATTAACGGAATTCCCCAAACACGTCTCCATTTTGCTTTTGAAGCGACATCTGACGCACGTTACAGATCCACCTTCAAAACAATGGGCCCTTGAATTCTGACGGACGTAAACAACGGCCAGTTTCTTTCCTACAGTTCCTCTGAGGATCGGGGGGGGGGGCACAGAGGGTGAATGAAAGAAAGGAGAGCGAATGAGAGAGAGGCTCTCTGAGCCGGCTGGCGTGTCGTACTTGCTCACGTAACCTTCGCGAGCTGGTCCCTATAATGGAGGAGCAGAGATCACCCCAGGGCCCTGCGCTCCATCTCTATAGCCTCTTTTCACCTCTTGCGCAACCTCCCTCGCTTTTTCCTCCTCCTCCTCCTCCTCTGCTTCTGTTGTCTTAATCACTTTTCCCCTTCGCTCGTTCCTGGCTGTGAATTTGCCTCGTGAGCTCGTTAATAAACTTTTTTTGAGCAACTGCAGGGAACTCTGTGTACACTGAACCGTCCCTCTGCTGGTTCATAACTCTGAGAGACGTTCCCTGAGCTTTGATTTAGTTGCAGAGGTTTGGGTGTGAAAGAGACGCAGGGAAGGGCTTGACCCGGTGAGCTGGCGTCTGACCCAGATCTTTAAACACTTCCTCTCAGGTGTGAGCGCCACGGCAGGAGGGGAGCGAGCGGTGAGGAAGGTGAGACCTCTGCATTAGTTCCATCTGCTCGCCTGCGTGCCCGGGCTCAGGTGTGCCACCTGGTTTAATCCCAGAGCAGCAGGGACGATGAAGTCACTCAACGCGGAGCTCACTCCTTCCCGCCGCCGCCGCTGAAGGAGGAGGAGGAGGCGGTCCCCGGTGCTTTAATGTCAGCTCGAATTTACCAACTCCTGACATCAGAGTGACTGAAAGCATCGGTTAAGCCTCAGTCTCAGATTGAGAAAGACTCTCACATTCAGCTCACGTCTGAAAGCAGCACAAGGAAACTTCTGCAAGACATTAAAATTCAAGTAGCCTAGCCGATGATCCCACCTCAGAAAAAAACATGGCTCGGTTTCTGAAACTTGTGGCCTGACTCATCTTTGACTCATGTAATCAGGGTTTGATCGCTGAGGACGGTGAATCAGTAAAATGATGAGTCATCTTTACCCTAACTTCATGTCACCAAACCCTAACCAGAGCTATAGGAAACAAAACACCAACATCACATCACCACACATCCATCCATTTGTTAATTTAAATTTGAATATTAGAATAGTTTCAATAATTAATGTGAAGCACTATACTTAACTGCCTTGAGCTAAATGCTAATGTCTGCTCGCTAACATATTAATATTCATGCAATAACACAACACGGATGCTAAGCAGGTGCAATGTTTCCCCATTTCCTTTCATTATCTTAGCATATTAGCATGCTAATGTTTGCCCATTAGCATTACACACAAAGTGCAGCTGAGGCTGACGGGAGGATTATTAGTTTTACAATCATTTGAAGAGAGAATTTGATGTATGATGATCTGAGATGAAGAGTCATATTTGTTCATTTAAGTCATTCATTTATTTCAAATGAATTTCCAATTTGCCTTATCTATAAAAAGCTGTGTTACATTTTTTCTTAAAGACAAAATAAAAAGTTCTGGCACTGTTACAGATTTAAAGGCAGGTTTGAAAAAACAAAAAACCTGGAAACCATCAATGTCCAGACTAAAAGAATCGATCCCAGCCTTTACTTTAACAAGACTCAGAACAACAGGACTGAGTAGAAACGTAGAATCAAGACGTCAGACCCACAGAGCAGCCTCCATGAGCCTCTGCAGGTTCGAGCATCATAGCCCCGGAGGGAGGAGAGCAGAAAACCAAAGTCACGTCACACAGAGGCCCATCGATCACGCCCTGCTCTCTTACCTCTGAGTGCGTCGGAACATGCTGCTGGTTTTAGTATCGAGGGGTCGCCAGATAAAAAGCAGCAGCGGCAGTGGAGCCGAAAGGGAGTCAGAAAGCAGCAGGTCGCTGAGAGGATGTCATCACAATGCAACATGCTCGGTGGCTCTGCACAACCTTGAGATGTGCGTCTGGTGTCTGGGCAAGTGTGGCCAAGAGAGACAGAGAGAGAGAGAGAGCGAGAGAGAGAGAGAGAGAGAGAGAGAGAGAGAGAGAGAGAGAGAGAGGGGAACGAAGGTGGGGTGGTTTTGTTTTTTTACTGCAGAATAATACAAAGGGGGGATTGTGGGTAATTGTCTCAAGGCTACATCACAGTGTAATGTCGTGATGTCGTCATTGTGCGAGCACGGAAAGAACCAGAACCTTTGCTGCCGGCTGTGGACGCCATGAATGGACGCCGGACAGTCAAGAGAGGACACCTCTGCTGTTATGTAAAGCTGATTGTGAAAGGAGTCAAAAGAAGGAAAGAAAGGAGGCAGATTCTGAACGGAGGCATCGGGGCCTGACGGTGAAGTTACTACGTGAGAGAAGAGAGAGAAGGAAAAACAGCAGCGAGATGGAAACAGAAATGGTTTGTGTTTCATTTTACGTCCGATTACCCACAATGACTCAGGATGAGGGGGCAGGGGAGAAGATGGACAGGGCAGCGCGACGGAGAGAGAGAGGAGATGGAGGTAGTGGGCCGTGACGACATGCACGTACATGCACACACAAATGCACACACACACAAATATTTACACTTACTACTGTGCAAACAGATTAAGCTCTTGAGGAGCCTCCATTACCACGCCAGCTTCGTTAATACACCGCTCATCTTCACTGCTTCTGAACGCGATGCAGTGAGGGAGGACTGAAAGGTCGAGGGGTGGAAATGAGAATGGTTCAGGAACTGAATTTATAACTGAGCAAGAGGAAGAGGGGAGGAGGAGGAGGAGGAAATAAGTAAAAAGGAAATCAGGGACGGGAAAGGGCAGAATGGTTTTCAGCACCATGGACAGCAGCAGCCAGAGCTCCCAGCTCCTCCTCCTCCTCCTTCACACACTCAAACACCTCCTGAGCTTTTTAAACACAACCACATTCATCCCAGAAATCTCTCCTTCATGGAGGAACCCAGAGCCTCCACAGAGAGGAGAGAGAGAGAGAGAGAGAGAGGGAGGGATGAACAAAGGTAACACCCACCTGCTGTTTTTGCGAGGCAGTGGCAAATCCTTCTGAAAGAAAGACAAAGAGAACAAGCGAAAAAGAGATCAGGTACAAAAAAAATACAATCAATGTACTTTCACATGATAGAGATGAAGACAAACAGAGACTTTCCAGTGAAGGAGACACAACAACAACAACAGCAGCTGAGCAGGGAGGTGCTAAGTGAGTGTTACTCAGTTATACAGTTCACCTCCAGGGCTCACAGGTCTCTGGGGATCTGGAGAAGGTGGTGATTCAGTAATTACAGGACTCAGCCTCTCTCTCTCTCTCTTACAGAGACTCACCTAACAACCCTTCATCTTGGCTTCACACTTGCCGTGTGTATTGTTAAAGGCCCAGGGAGGTTGTATGTTGAATTGAAGACGCGATAAGTTCAACATTGACTCATCGAACACTGAGTGGCCGCGGTTCAGTTTCAGGATTTGTGGTTCAGCAGCATAAGCGAGAAGCTGCAACCACAGACCAAGAAAACCACCGACTCTGCACCAGCGATAATTAATCTGACCTGAATACGTTCTGGTTATCTTTGCATGCACAGTTCATGTGTGCTTCATTGTTTGCTGGACATGATGTGAGCCAGGACTAATCTCCTCTCTCTCTCTGAGGCTGCAGCAGAATGAGGAGAGTGTGAGCGGAGCCAGATCTCATGCCAGCACAGTCGGGCTGTTTACAAAACCTGCACGCTGAGATAGGGAGAGTGGGAGGGTGTAAACAAGGGTGGAGCAGAGGGAGTGGGTGGGGGAGGAGAGAGGGAGGAAGCCTTATCCTTGAGCCTGCAGCCTTCTGGCCTTCAGCAACCTGTGTGTGTGTGTCAGTGAAACCTCTGAAAGCAACAATCCTCTGCCTTCAGTCTCCGGTCAAGGTCAAGTCTACGTCGTACATAGCGTTTACCTAAGTGGGCCGCGGCGACGTCAGGCGGAGAGGAAACGCTCAGGAGAGAAGGAAAATAATAATCTTTTCATTCACTATGTGCCCCGAGGGTCTGGGTGTTAACAGAGACAAATCCTGCTTAACACGGTCGACTGAAGATTCGACCCATTGATCCCCCTTCGCTGCGTCCTTCATTGATCGGCCTGATTGACCCTGAGCCGTCAGAGCCGAGGAGAAGACGACTTACGACAGGAGGTGGATCTGCACAAACATGACCTGAGACTCCCTCACCGGGTTTAGAGCTAACCAGCACGTCTTAGCATAAATTACTTTCCTCCTTCCTCAACCAGGGGAATGTGGGTCTTAATATGTGGATCCAGAGCAGTGGACATGTGTCTGATGTACCTCTGTGGGGCCCTGTGTAGTTAGGACATGCCCGGGCGATAAAAAATATTAAGTCTACGTATATTCCTTGGAATTGGGTGCCATGTCAAATTTGTTCAAAGTTGATTTTTGTAAAAATAACAAAGAGGCAATGAAAACCCAGTTTCCTTCCCCTCATGACGTGTTTCTGGTCGGAGCAAAGACAAAGCGCCTCGGATTCAGAAAGTAGATCAACAGGCCTGTGGGTTGAATCCCTTTCATCCACAAATGCCATGGCCTTTATTCACCGAACAGAAATTCCATTACTCAATTTTCTTAGTCCGACGCTGTCGCACAACATCTGTCGGCATTTCTTTGCTAATCCTCTGTTCCACTTCCCTTTGGTGAGAAGGTGAGTAAGAGAGAACTCATCTCCCAGTCCGTCTGTGGTCTGTGTAGCAGAACGACAGCAAACTAGTCTGCTTCCATCTCTGTGACTCATTCTCTCCTCATCCCCACAATAAAGAAAATAAGCAGATATCACTGAGGGAATGTGATCCTCGCTCCGTGTGCCGGGACTTAATCTGAGGCCGGCTGTAATTCTCCCGTGGTATAATTAGGTTGTCAGAACGTCAGGGTCGCACGCCTGGAAACCACTCGCTCGTCTGCCGATGTGTCGCCGGGCTCGCCGCTAAACGTTCTCAGGGCTCCGCTGATGGAGTCTGGCAGCGGTGGAGGGTGACAGGGAACAGATGGGAGGCTCCGTCACAAACACGCCTGACGAGCCCAGATTAGAAAAACAACACAGCTCTGCTGGGTCTGCAGATGTTTTGCTCCCCATCTGACGGCTGCTCTTTTTAATACAGGGTTGAAGGTGGGGTTGGGGGGGGGGGTGGGTGTCTTCGTTAGTCAAAGAAGGACAGTGCGGGTCACTGGGGTCAACATCGGGCAGTTGTTGAAGCATCTGATTTCTGAATCACTGAGAGCTGGCTGTGTTTTTAGCTCATCAGAATAACTCGACTCATGCAGTTTGGGCAAAGTATGAATCAAATTTCAAGTGAGAACGAGAGGATGAACGAGTCGTGAAAGACACAGACGGACAGAGAGAGCTCAGTGGAACGGTTTCGAAACGGACCCTCCGTCTCTAGCAGACGCCACATGCCTGGCAGTTACAGCTGAGAGGCCAGCGGGTTCACGCGTCCCTGCCGGAAGACGACCTCATCAAAAGGCCCTTCTGCTCTCATCTGTCTCCACTGGAGGAATCAAACCCAATCGTTCTGCGGACGCGCGGCGAAAAAAAGAGAGAAAAACGGTGCCGGGGCAGAGCTGCAGGCGAACAACACGGATCGATCAAAGAGCGCCGCGCTGCCAAGAGACAGAGACAGGACCGGTCATCATCTGCAGCAGCGAGGAGAGGCAGGGGGCTGATGGGTAAAGATGAGTCATGACCGTCACGCAGACGAGAGAGGGGCTGGTGCTTTTCATTCATCATGCAGCCGCCACGTGTTTTATTTCTGCTGTGTGAACTCCAGGCCTGTGAAGACACGCACGGCGTTCTGAAGAGTCTGAGGGTGACATCTTTAAATCCAAAGACTTTCTGCTGCTCAACGCTAGCAGCACGACTGTGAGAGAGTCATCCAGTCATGTAGAAGCAATGCATCATGGGTGTGACCCCCTAACCCCATCTGCTGTGTCACCATATGGTGCTAGGAGAATGGTGTGTGTGTGTGTGAGACGGAGAGAGTGACAGTTGGAACGAGTCCCACAGGAGAGACAAGCACAGTCGATCACCCATCAACACACAAATTGAGGAAACACACACCTAACAATTGCGTACGGGGGGAAACTCTATGCAACACACACACACACACTCGTCATCACTCAGCTGTGTGTCTGCACCTATAAAAGCTTTTGTGCCTGTGCCTCTGTGACGGATGCTCTCACAGCTCCTGTCATCCATCACAGAGCCAACGCTGCGGAGGATGAGACATGGAACCCCCCACGCCCCCCTCCCTCCTAATGAAGGGGTCCATGCCCCTCAGAGCGCTCCTCCTCCTCCTCCTCCTCCCCCCCTTTGGTAAAAACTATCATGAAGCACACAGGGCTGCAGGCTGCTCCTCTCTGCTCAGTTCACTTGACTGAACCACATAGAGAGGGAGGGGGTGGGGGGGGGGGGGGGGGGGGGGGGAGCCATGGAGGGGGGGGGGGGGGGGGGGGGGGGGTGAGACCCATGGTTAAGCAGCCTGCTTCATAATGGATGAGCGGTCTTTACAACACGTCATCTCAGAGGATCACAGCCCGGCCCGCGTTTCATTTGGCCGACGTCAGGGGAGGGGATTTGATTTTACACAATCATTTCAGAAAAAAAAACTTTCATTGATTTGTATTTTCTTTGTAATTATTAAACGATGTAAACTATAAACTGCTAATTATTCTGTGGAACACAGCACAATCTGTTTGTCAGTTTGGACTGTTGGACTCATTGCCTGTTCTTCTCAGGAATAAATACGAAATAAATGGTTTCATCGATGATGAATAAATAAACAGAGCAGATATTCTTGAGCAGGAGCTCATGAGAATATCGATTAGTCCATGAACAGACATCAATTCTTATTTCACTTTCACAAAAGAGCAGAAAAGATCAGATTATTTCAACAAGACGGTTTGAAACACTGCTCTGGAAAATCAGATCCGACTCTGTCTCTGCCTCTGTTCGGTTCTTCTTTAGTTATTGGAAAATATAAACGGAAGATTATCTGTGAATGAAGAAAATATTCAATCACAGTGTTGAATCCAATTCATGGAAATACAGATGTGATGTTCTCTCTGTGGACTCTGCTGGTCTTCATGGACAGTGAAGAGGCTCATTATTTAAAATGCACAGGATAGTCAGAATGAAACACTCAATGTTGTTACTTAAAGCAGGCTCCGTTGTCTCCTCCGTTGTCTCCTGCTGAGAAGCCTCAGTCCCTGTCAGCACCAAGCCCGGGAAACATCTGTATGCAAACAGCTGGAAAGAATCAGGAAGAAGCTTCCAGATGAAACATCGCTCCTCACCTGCAGCCTGCGGCGCCGGATTATCCCCGAGTCATCCATGGTGTGACGCGGGGCGGCGGGGCTCCGGGTCGGGGTTCCCCCGCACCGAACCGGCCTCCGGACCCTTCGCTGCTCTGAGGCTGAGGCGCGCGCACTCGCCGCGGTGTCACGTCGAGGGGGACCCGGAAAATACGCACACGCCGAGCGGTGCCATTAAAGCGACGTGCGTGAAAAGCATCGGTGGTTTGGTTCCCACCACAGACCAGGGTCCACGGTCAGTCTGCCGCCGGTGCGGAGCATCCGTGACACGGAGCCAGTGGTGTCCAGGAGTCCAGGCCCGGAGGACCGCCGCAGACATGAAAGATCCCACCTCCTCGCTCTCCTTCCTCCACCTCCTCCAGCAGAAGACACGGTCCTCTCCCCCCTCCGCACACTCACTGCAGCCGGAGGAGACGCGCTCCAGCCTTCAGCACCTCCTCTGTGCGCCGGAGGAGTCCGTCCGGTCCCGTCAACATCCCCGAGATGAGCACGGCACAATTCGAACTCGCTGCTCCTCCTCCTGCACGGAGCCTCCGCTCCCGGATCCTCCGCGTCTCCCGTGAGTCTGAGCGTCAGTCGCAGGAGCAGCAACGCGAGATTTGTCACCTCCTTCTTCCTGGGTTCGCCCCTCCTCCTCCTCAGATCAGTGGAGCGACATGCTGGAGATGGACCACATGACCCGCAGCCATTGTGCGCCACCTGAAGACACCGTCACTGTGTCTGAACGTCTCAATGAGCCCGGCCCCCAGCGTTCAAGAGTCACGTGATTCAGAACCTTTTGATATTAATTCTAATTATCTTAGATCAAAGCAAATGCACAGTGGTGATTGGCAGGCGGGAGGCCCCCATTACATAATGCCTGTGGAGAGAATTAGGACTTTAACACTGTTTTATATAACATGTGGGTTAGATAGATAGATAGATAGATAGATAGATAGATAGATAGATAGATAGATAGCTGCACCTCTAAAGTGCAATATAGTAATAGCACGCATACAATCATGTTCTTTTGCACATCTTATAATATGGTCACCACTGCCTTGTTCTTCATGTTCTATTTGTTCTATTCTCTATTTTTATTATTTATTATTTTGATTTTTTATTACTATTTTATTTTTATTTTATTCTGACTGTCTGCTTGTAAGTTTTTATGCTACTGGAACTCTAATTTTCTTGAGAAAACCCTCCTGAAGGAGTCAATGAAGTTCTATCTAATCTAATCTAAACTAGATGGATAGATAGATGGATGGACGGACAGACAGACAGACAGACAGACAGACAGACAGACAGATAGATAGATAGATAGATAGATAGATAGATAGAGCCTGATTGCCATAGTGAGATCATGGACAGGTAGCAGCCAGGACGGAGCAGTTGGACTGTGTTACTCCTCAGTGTGTCTCCTGGTGTGGTCCCTGTGGTCTCTGTGGTGCGACCCGCTGGTGCTCCCGCAGCCTCTTGCGTAACGAGCCTGTAATCCCTCTGAGTTTGGAGCGGAGCAGCTGCTCAGTCATTTTTTGGAACAGGAGCGGATGCTCTTCTGTTCGTGGCCTCGGCTGTCAAGGACAAACCATCATGAGGACATCAGGTTTTCATGTGGACACACACACACACACACACACACAGGAAGTGAGCAGACGGGAGCCGTGATGCGGCCTCCTCTCTCATCCAATGAAAAACATCTGTGCACGGAACCTGACACTAACCCCAGTGTTAAAATTAAATGAACTCTTCCACTGTCAGTGTGATCTCATCTGGTTTCTCTGCATGCTCATGTGTAAGGTTTCTATATACATTTAAATGTTATTTTCAGAATAAAAGCCCTGTAATTTTAGTTCAATATTAACATTGTGCTTTTAATTTGAAGACAAATATCTGAAGTGGACGTGTTCCTGACGTGTGGAATCAGGGCTGCCGACGTCATGATGTACTTCTTACGGCTGGTTTGTATATTGTTGAGTTCCTAAAATACGTCACCACTCTGACGCCTGCTGGTGAGATGTGGCAGTGCTCCATCTGTGGAGGGAGGGGGGGGGGGGGGGGGGGCTTCAT
>JAFBJW010000230.1:354628-368115 GCA_016785235.1 Pseudorhombus dupliciocellatus
GGGGGGGGGGGGGGGGGGGGGGGGGGGGGGGGGGGGGTCTTCATTAAAGGACTATTTAGGTCAGTGTTGATTTGATTTGCGCTGGACAGGTTGCTGCCTAAACAGAGCAGCGGTTTGTTCCGTTCCCACACCTGTTCCCAGAAGCATCAGATCAATTAGAGACAGGTTCTTCTTAATCTGTGGGACGACGGCCACACACGACTCGGGACAGCAGACAGTGAGCCAAATAACATGAGGTCAGGTTTGTTTTGTTTCAACAGGTTAAAGAGGAGAAGATTCTTTTCCTGTTTGCGTTTGATTCCCGGAAGAAGATTGTATTTGTAGAGGTGTCTAGTGATTTACAGCAATATTCATAAACTTTGTCAAACGTCAATGTTTAAATGTTAATGCTAAGTATAAGATGTCAAATCTGAATGTTTAATTTAAATCCAGACGTTAAATTTTGTATCTAAACATAAATGTTGCAGACTTGTTTATGTGGCGATAAAGAGATCAAACACGTCTCCTTCCTGTTTTCGGTCTCCGTCTCTGTGCCCTGGTGTTCAATTACTCTCGCCCCCGGACCGACGTCACCGATCAGACGGCCAGACAGACGCATTAGAGCTAATCATGATGGCTGCCCATGCCCAGGTCTAAAAACAGGCCCCAGCCCCGCAGGACATCCCCCCCACTCCCTGTCTCACAGACTGCGGACGCAGTAAGAGGATTGCTCCAAAATGCACAACACATGTCAGTAAAAAACACACACACGTGATCAGTGCATGTAAAGATGATGTCATAAAGAGTTCTTGAGCACAGCCAGCAGGGTCAGGAATATGATTATTATAATTTAACATTTGAAAAGGTACATTCACATCATCACAAGTGCTTCTTTCATGAATCTGTACTTTACATAAGTGGATGTATTTTCAGCTTCTCTTTCCACTGCATCACAAAATGTCTGCGCTTCTCTTGATTTGCATAAAGCTCAGGCTCACATGTTCATAATGAAGCATCTGAAAATGATGCAGAAGAAGCCGGAACTCGATAATTTAAAGATGTTTCTGGTGCCCAGAGGAAGAGAAGCGACGAACTCGTCGACACGTGCAGAAAAAACTGCTCAGTCTGTTCAACAAGGGTCTTTTGTCTTCTTCTGTCCACGATCATCTTCTATCGACCCGCCGTCTGACGTGTGGTTTCAGGAGCAGAGTTATGGGACAGACACGCCCGCCCTCCGTCATCCCTCTGCAGCCGCGGGGCCGGTGCTGGTGATGCAAACATGAATCTGTCTGGAGGCCGGTGATGGATCTGCCCGGAGCTGCAGCCCCGGGGCTCAACCGTCCAGATTTGTCTCTTGTTTGTGTCTCCACGTCCGCTCATTAGAGTCAAAGTGTCAGTGATGGTGACTCACAGGCTCCTCTGCTAATGAGAGCGGAGGAGATGAGGTGTGACAGACAGCAGCCTCCGTCCTGAGGAAAGGAGTCTGATGTGAGACTCACATTGTTAGTTATTATTAAAATCAAGGCTGGGGCAGCTCAACGCGCTTAAAATGAAGAAGACTCAGAGGACATCTTCGTCAGCACTACTACACCTGCAGCAACAAGTCCACATCTCTCGTTTGACTTCCTGTTTCCTGTCCTTGTGTCCATCTGCGTCCATTGTCTCTGTTTGTCTCTCTCTCTCTCTCCTTGTCTTTCAGTTGCATTTATAAATTGACCTGTCTTCCTACTATTACCTCCATTTGTTCTAATTGAATACCTGTTCACCAGCTGAGCTTTGGGTCCTAGCAGATCCAAACGCAGTGCATTCTGGGTACTTAAGAGGAGTCTAATGGAGTACAATGACCCATTCAGGGGGAAACTGCAAAATGTTTTTCACATCTCATCTAGAAATTCAGGGCTGAAAACGCAGCGAGGTCCATGCTGATGTTTTCAGAAATCCCTGCTGCTGATCTTGGTCCTGAAATAGCTGCTCCTTCTATATCTGACTGGTACCCGTGTTCTCTCTGCCTCCTACCTCACACAGGTGCTGTTGACGTACTTTGGCACGCGGCGGACTCCGGGGATTTGACGTGAGCCGAACAGGGCCGAGCAGATAAAGAACGCCGTTTGGAGGGAGGAGGTCCACAGCAGCTCGGAGCCTCAGCACCTCCAGGAGTTAGAGGAGCCGCAGACATGGAGCCCGTCTCTCAGGCAGCAGATGCCCACTTGCAGAGGCGAGGGTGGAGGTTCGCGGTGAAGCCGGGGGCCTCGTCGCAGTTTGTGGGGAGCACCATCATGATCCTGTCGACCTACGCCGTCACCACCCTGACCATGAACATGGGGAAGAACATCCAGGAGCGACGGCTGCGGCCCAACGGAAGCTAGGGGCATCAGCGGCCTCGAGGGGAATCCAGATGAGAAGAGAATGATTTCAGCTTCAGGCTCGAAGAAGAAAGTAATTAAAGTCTCTGGATGGAGGAGGGATAATGACGAAAAGAGCTGCAGTGCTGCCATGCGACCACAGGATGGAGAACTCCGACAACTTCTCAGCACGACCACGCTCTGCCTCCTCAGAGAAGAAGAGACGTGAACCACAGACTCGGAAGACAATGTCGACCTGTTTGACTGTGGGTCGGAGTTCATGTGTGTTTTATGTGTTGTTTCATGTGTGTTTGTTTGTGACATGATTTTACAGAAAATTTATTTTATAAGTGTGATTTGTACTTGTTAACGAAGCTTCACGCAGCATTTGGACAAAACATCAAAAATAAAGATTTCAAGGTGAAAGTAATAAAGGAATGTTGTATGTTGTTATCAAACTACACACCTCAGACTCCTGCTGACATTTTCATCTGAGCAAAAAAAAAAAAAAAAAACACAATTAGCAACAACAAAAATTTGGTATTTGACCAGTGACATTTGTGTCAATGTAAAGGTCACTGGATTTGCCCTTTCCCTGAGAGCAGCTTCCTTTTCAGAGGTGAGATAAACTACAGCTGACACAGGCCAAACATCGACTCATTTCACTAACAGTAAACACACAACAAATAAAAATAACCACAGCCTTGATTCACAAACCAACTGGGTCCACCGGAGCAGACGTTCTCATGCAACACTGGCTGTTCTGCTCTGTAGTTCCTTCAGACTACTCGTTACTCCGACTTCAGATTCTCTCTATTGGTATATTTCATAAACTGTTTAAAGGTCTCGTTGCTGACTGTCCCGGCTCGTTCGCCTCAGTGCATTTCAGATCTTTTCATCTTTGACTCTCTCTGGTGGGTTTCAAACGTTCATCCTTCACTCCTCTCTAACATTTTATCTATTAATCTCTAATCTCGAATCAACTGTTAATCCATTACTTTTAAACGTCTCGACCATCAGCGTCCATCAGCTCAGGGAACTTTAGTGAACCTCCACGGTTTGGCAGCTTGTTTCTTTGTGAACGAGAACGAACAATAACGAACAAACAGATTTCCGTGAAAACATGAAGGACGCGATGAGTCACAGACGAAGCCTTTGAATTTTACTGCAGCTCCAGATCAGAGCATCTATGAGTTTGTGGAAGTTTGGGCTCGACCAGTTCGATTCTGGTGTTTAACCATCTTTTTAGACGCTCATTCCTTTAATTATCTCGTGTTTGTTTTCATGCACCGGGTCAGTTTTGGTGTGGGAGAGAGCACAGTTTTCTTTCTCACAGAGATGCACGCAGACCCTCGGGCGGGAATGTCTCTCCTCCTCTTGGATCCCTGAGGAGTTTCCAAACACTTCTCACCTTTTAGTTCCTCCCTTCATGCAGTGCTGACTGTGCCATCCGCAGGAAGTAGGTCAGTGGCACAAATCAAAGCAGCTCTAAATGGCGAGAACGAATGTTTGTCATTTAGCGAGTCGACAGGGATGGGTGACAGCGTTTGCCAGCCGAGGGCCCGTCTGCGGGGGCCCAAATGCAGGCACTGACCCAACCCTGTTAAATGAGAACGACAACAGGGGTACACAGAGAGCGGGGACGGCCCGCTTTGTCCTCCCTCTCCCTCTGTTCCCTGAATAGCTCTGGCACAAAGGATATCGTTATTCCTCCTCTAATTACCAGAGGGAGAGCTGTTTGTCTGCTCTCACCCCCAGAAATAAAGTGTGTCCCCTCTGTGGTTATGAAACACCCGGGCGGCCCTCCATTCCTCCCTCGGGGGCTCATGCAGCATCGATTGCTCTGAGCCACGGCCATCATGTCCAGCCCCTTCCTGTCCCTGCACGGCTCCATCGCCAGAGCCAATCACGTCTACGGCATGTCACCGATTTCACAGTCTTGGTTTTAGGCAAATGTATCTAGGCCACAAGACGCTTTCCATCTGTTCCTCCGTGGCCAAGCGCCTTGAGAGAGAGAGAGAGAGAGATGCTCCCAGCCAGGGATTAGGTTGGCGCACCAGGTCCGAGAGGAGGTGAGATTAAAAGCTTGTGTGTGCAATAATACACATATGGTGGATAAAACTCACGGCTCGCTCTCACTCGCCCCTTTAACCTCGTTCAGACTTCACGGCTGCTGTCGAGCATAAGGAACAGGTGACATGCTTTTAGGGTTTACACCTTTTCAGAGCATCAATGGCACCGGTGCACGTATGACCCGCACGTCTCTGGACACGAGACTAACACTGCGAGGCTGTGCACCGTGTCTGTGGTGTTTTGTTCCACAGAGAAGCGTCCTCAGCAGTTTTATAGCTCAGAAATATCCTGCTCTGACCCTCTCGTCTGGAAAAAGCCCTGACCTCAGAGGGGGGGGGGGCAGGTGTGACTCAGCACCACCTGCGAACCAGCCTCTCAAATCAAGGGCGCCACATCCCTCAGGAGATCGAGGAGTTCAGGCCTTCAGTGTTTCTGTCAGCGGCGTGTCATTAGTGCTCAGACCAGTGGAGGGGAGGCTGTCACCAAGGAGGATTTGGTAAACATCTCATTGGGAGATTAAGAAGGGGGGAGACTGAGAGAGAGAGAGGGGGGGGGGGGGGGGGAGGGGGGGCTTCCCGGGGGGGGGGGGGGGGGGGGGGGGGGGGGTAGAGGGAGGACTTCCCAGGGAGGGCTGAGCTGCGCGGTGAAATGTCCTTCAGATAAACCGGTGACAAAGTGGTGAGCATCAGCCCCCGGGCAGCAGAGATCACAGCCAGCACAGCGAGAGAGAGAGAGAGAGAGAGAGAGAGAGAGAGAGAGAGAGAGCGGAGGGAGAGGCGGGGGGAGGGAGCGAGAGAAAGGTGACGGAGGGAGGAGGAGACTGAGGATTCACAGCAACACGCCGGAGAGAGAGACAGTCACTCACCAAAGAGGAGACGGATCAGGACGGAGCATCTTCTGCTGCAGTGACAGGTAAATAAAAACACTGACATCATCACAACAGAGGACGTGTTTGTGACAGAGATGAAGATTCATTAGAAATGTCTGTGAATTACTCAGGAGAACTCTGTGAATTGTCGGAAGCTTTACTGGAAATGACTGAGGTGATCCGACCCTAAAGTCTCAAGCAAATGAGACTGAACTTGGATTGTAGCCTCTGTGAAGTTTTATGTCGAACACATTTCGAATTCTATGTTTTTTGCAGCATTTTAATGATACAAATACATCAGCATTAATTGCTTTTTTTTTTTTTTTTTAATCGTCAACCAAATATTGTTAAAGTTAAATTTAGTTGAGTTGTGTTGAGCAGCGATGGAGCTTTGGTTTCAAGGTCTCAGCCAATGTTATAACATCAAATCAAATGAGCTAAAACCAAACTTCTCAGTGTGATGAAGAAATGAAACGACTTTTTTACTTTGGTCCCTGTCCCCTCTGGTAACATGGAGGAGCTGAGTATCCAAAATCAAGTCACTGGATCCATTTTGTTGATGAGAATGAAGCTGCAATAAGTGGTGCTGCTTTTATTCTCCAGGCAACATAATCCCATCGCAGTTATAACAGTTTTCAACAGTTTTCATCTGATTTGTGTTGTTTAAAACCTGCAAACGATGTAAAGGCTTCAGGGCGGCAGCGGCAGTGACCTCCTGCCTCAGGGTTGTTTGCCGTGTCTTCACCCGGCCATGCTGGCACCTGCCCAGGGCCACGCGGCGGCGTCCAGCAGATCAGACAGTCGCCCGTCAGATTAAACAACTACGCATGTCATCCACCTCAGCTCGCCGCCTCAGTCCCAACTAATTAGACTCGCCCTGTCTGCGGGGTCACCACACACACACACACACACACAGCACAGACGACTCCCTGATGACAGGAGACATGAGAAACGCTGGGCCTGACTGAGTGTGTGTGTGTGTGTGTGTGTGTGTGTGTGTGTGCCTCTGTCCAACATGCTGAACTCCTCCACAGACTCTGCAGACATGGAAGTCACCCCCCGCCCTCTGCTGCTGCTCACCGTGTTCTTGGCAGCTGCGCTGTTCGGTGGAGCCCACTCCGAGGGGACATGTCTTCAAGACGGCAAACACAAGGCGTCGCCCGGCCCGGAGCCCCACCTGAGGGACTGCGCCCTGTACGCCGACAGTAAGTGACGCGTAAACACCGACTGCACCGAGTCAGAGCCGGTTGAAAGGTTGTCTCTGTCCCCGCTGCCGACAGACAGCTGCTGCAGCGAAGACAGCATCCAGGACATCGCCCATGCCCCCTCCACCAGCAACGAGGACGAACCCTGGGACAAGTGTGGGCCCCTGAGCTCCGAGTAAGTCCCACCCAGCCGATCACCTCAAGGCATCTATTAGACGTATTTCTTCTCTCAGTTGCTATAGCAACAAATCAAGCAACAATCAACAAGCGGCTCAAGCTGCAGGGCAGGGATCTACCTCTGACTGTGGCCCTCTGTCCCCTCAGGTGTGAAGGTTTCCTGAAGCGCGTGTCCTGCTTCTACCGCTGCTCCCCAGACGCGGCCCGCTGGCCTCACCCCCACCGCCGCTCGTACATCCAGGCCGTGCCGCTCTGCCACAGCTTCTGTCGTGATTGGTGAGGCTGACAGACCCCCTAAATCAAATCCGCCATATCTGTCCCCCGTCCGCCCGCGAGGACGCCGAGCCTTTGTGCCGACAGCGCACGGGGGGGCCGTTCAAACTGAGACAGAGTGTCCAATAAACAGCATAAAACCGTGCGATAAAAACCAAGGTTGCATCCATCAAGCTTCGGCCAGAGAGGCAACAAATATGTGTGACAGCGGCTGTGCCCATTGGGCTGGACGCAAAGAAGACAAGTTCATTTCATTTCAGGACAAAAAGACCAAGGGTTCTGTTCCATCTTTATCTTTGGTTTATCTGGTTCTCTCTCTCTCTCTCCCTGGTTCATTTGTCCATCACTGATCTGACTGAGGACTTCTTCTCTTCAGGTTTGACGCCTGCAGGATGGACTTGACCTGCGCTCGCAACTGGGCCAGAGACCCCCGGGGACAGAACTGCACCGGGTCCTGTGTCCAGTATCAGCAGGTAGGCCGGTGCCACCAATGGCTGACAGCACATCCAACATGTATATGTATATTTCTATCCTCTCCGAGCAGCCGCTAACCGGTGCAGGTAGCAGCGGAGCTTCATTTTGTTCTCAGATGGGAGATTTCACGGTGGCTCAAGAGCGTGCACGCAGACACAGCGTCACATGAACCTGAACTGTGCCAGGCTCGGCTTTCACGCGATCAACTCCTGAGTTCCACTGTGACTCAGAAAAAAAAAAAAAATCCTCGTCAAACCTTCTGCAGAACCCTCAGTGAGTTTTATCTGTGAGGCTCACTTCAGACGGAGGGAGCTTCAAGGTGCTTCAGCACATCAACGACATCGCACTGCTGAAGGCATTTAAGAAAGAAAGAAACGAGAAATCACAGTTCGAAGCTCGTTATGAACAGGATTCAAACGAGCAGCATGAAAGTGATTAACAAGAAGAAAGGGAGGAAATAAACAGAGGGAAACTAAACATTGGCGTGTGTGGAATAAATAAACAGAGAGGCAGAAAGGATTTGTAAATGCTGACTGCAGTAGATATTAATTTGCATAGAAACAAGTGAAGATATTTAAAGGCACACACACACACACACGCGCACACAGGCAGCATGCAGAAATCCCTCTGGCACTCCGTGTCTCATTCTCTCTTTGTGCTCGTCGGTAACATTATTTGCGAGCCAAGGTCTGATTTCTCTCGGCGTCAGGCTCGCTGTGCTCCTGGTTTTGTGGGAATGAGGTTACAGCTGCGCAGAGCGGCCACGTCTGTGCCAGGCGCTGGCACGGCCACGCGATCAGAAAACACCGGCCGCTGGTCACAGGAAGGTGAAGCGGTCACATGAGGTCACTGGCGACTGCAGGGCAACACCAACAGTATTTTGTTCCAGGTATACTGGCATTACTGGGATTGCTGGAATTGCATGGCAGGTACATAGCAATTGAAGAAAAACAGGAATATTTAGTTATAGGTACAGGATCCTGTAAACACAAAACGCCATAAATAATCAGTGGTAGGTTTTGTTTGCAGGTTTTAAATCAGTTAGCATTGTATTTATACCGTTGTCCTACCCTCTATGTGCTGCTTGTACTGCCTATATAGTATTCATACAAAGTCAATTATACAAAAGAAATTGTGTCAAAACACCTATTATTTATTTTCTTCTCTCGTGTATAAATAACTGGCCCTTGGCCAAGAGAGTAACCGCAGCCAATCATTGCTCTGAGCTGCAGAAGATTAACGTGTTTATCTCGACCTCCTATTCTGGGCGTCGCTCTGCACACCAGGTGTGATGTCATATCACTTGGGGGGGGGGGGGGGGGGCGGGCGGGGGGGGGGCTGTGCTCCGGGAAAATGTCTCTATCACACTCATTCGATCACACCGGGTCGTCTAAAGCCACTTGTTGTTGTTCTGAATTAGAACTGGCAGCCAATCATGTCTGCCCGGGTGTGTGTGTGTGTGTGTGTGTGGAGCCGGTTTCCCTCGTGTTTTGGAGACATAAATCTGTTTACACAGTCCCATTATGAGGACAAGTCTTTATGGAGACAAAACCCAAGTGTGTTTGTCCTGAGCTCCAGACAGACAGTGTGTGTGTGTGTGTGTGTGTGTGTGTGTATGTATGTGTGTGTAGTGAAGAGAAATTGCACTCATCCTCTTTGTCCTTCCAAGCCTGTAAATATATTACAGCTTTTTCTTCTCTGAGCTCCCTGTGTGACTCAGGCTTAATCCCCGCCACAGACAGGAGGACGAGCGTTAGCGGCGGGGGCGAGCTACAGAGAGGAACTAAGAGACGTACATACACAGCAAGAAGTGAGGCAATAAGAGAAAGACGTGTGGGGGGGGGTAGTTGAAGTTTGGTGACAATGCGAGCTGTAGCAGGAGCTTAGCAGAACGTCCTAATGACTGGGACAGACACCGGAGAGACAGAATGAGGCTTAAACCCAGAGGAGCTCAGTGTGTGTGTGTGTGTGTGCGTGTGTGTGTCACTGAAACTTAACTAATTAGCATTCCCAACTGAGTCGAGGCCTTTTTACAGTTAAACGGCTTAAACGTTGAATTGTGCTGTGATTCTGCAGCGGGAGGCAATAATCCTCACGTCCGCTTTTTTTCCTGAAGCTGATCTCAGCACTAATTGAAGTTGCCCCCCCACCCCCCACCCCCCCAACAGTATGATGACTTCACTGTGAGGTAAGACCCTGCCCACTGAAACTCAGGAGATTAACATCTTTCAGATAAGAGAGCTTCAAGGTCGTATCTCGTACTCTCAAGGTCGGTGGAGATGAGGTGAGGCGAGCGAGCGAGGCGGACAAAGGCTGCTGCCGGGGGAGCAGCTGGCGGGCGCCGGCAGACCCGTTCAGACGCCTCGCGGCGTGTTTGTGTTTAAGGCCCGGACCGCTAATTTCAATGGACGTTCACGAGCAACATGACGAGTCGATGAAAGAACTCGTGAATCTCTGGTCCTGACCACTGCAGGGGGGGCAGCCACGATCATTGTAAAACACCATCAAGTATTCTGCGTGTGTGTGTGTGTGTGTGCAGATGTACCAGCACGGCAGGGACCTCTGCGAGAGCCTGTGGGGCGACGCCTTCATGACGGTGGAGGACGACCAAGAGGACGTGGGGGAGGCCGGAGACGCGGGAGCGGAGGGCGACGGCGGCCGCCCCTGCGGCTGCCTGACCCTCAGTCCGTCGGACAGGGACGTGATCGCCGCCCTCAGGGCTCAGAGGGACGACCCCGAGGAGCTGGACACCACCAAGACGGGCCTGCCTCAGTACCGCGCCCCCTGCCAGACCAAGCTGCCTCTGCAGGCCAGGGGCAGCAGGAAGGGGAACTCGGTGCTGCGCAAGCGCTCGCTGGTGGTGGACGACGTGGAGGGCAGCGGCAGCGGCCTGTAGGGAGCCAAGGTAGAGGGGAACACGTGTAGGTTTAATGTTCTAGATCCTAATGTCAGAAACCTGTTGAGACGGAGTAATTAACCTTACAGCACAAACCTGCGCTCCCAGCATCATGATCATATAATCTCTTTGGTTTTAAATAGTCCTGTACGTGGCAGAGGAGCGACATGACCCACCTCAGCAGAGAGGGTTCAAGTCAACTGGCGTGTTTCTGTAAGGGCTCTGACTTCCACAATAAGACTCGGTATCCAGTGTTTGCACAAATCAGCATTGATGGTGATTTTTTTTAAAAACATCAGACGTAGTCTCTTATTTGCTCTGTGTGTCTCTGTGGCGTCGTGGTTCGAGTTGTGCTGCAGTGCTTTAGATTCAACCTGCATGAGTTCAATGTGTGGTCGTCAGCCTGAGGAGGTCAGGACGTTACCTGACTGTGACCAGGTCGCTCCAGGGTCACGTCTCCACCTCCCCTCTGATCACTGGCCGGAGCGTGGCCGCCGTAACCCTCCCGTCTCGTTCCCTGGAGGAAGAGGAAAAAGGAACTTCCCTTCTTCATCCCCACTCTCATCCTTCCATCCTCTCTCCCCTCCCTCTTCCCTTCTTCTTCAGTATCCACATCCCCCCGCACTGAGTCCCCTTCCACCCTCAACACCTGATCACTTCTCCTCATCGTCCACTCAAGGCTTCGACTCGCTTGTTAATTAAATGCTGTTCTCACTGCTGTGATGCTGCACCGAGGTGTGTGACGTAATAATGAATGTAACCGAGGCCGGTGATGATGATGGATGAAGGTGGGGGTGAGGGGGTCATGTATTTCTCCAGTGAGACACTGTTAGATGTAAATGTTTTGTAAGAATAAAAATAAAGGACCCCGATTCATGTGGTTGGTGGTGACGCCCGAGGAAATCGATGTTTCTGTGCTTATCTTTCTCAATAAAGACAAAATTTCAAAATGTCACCGTGAGCCTGTTTTTCATCCAGATAACGGAAGACGCTCCTGATGTGCACTCGTTAAAAAAACGTGTCATAAAAGTTCTGTTTTTCAATCTCTCATCTGTGGACGATGGATTTTGAAAGGAATCACAAACCTCAAGTGAACACGAGGTTCTTGTGCTTTTACACTTTGATCTTCTGCTCATTCTGAACTCATGAAATGAACATTATTATTCTGCAGAGTCCCTGTCTGAAAACAAGTCCTCCACCTCCGATGATGGGAACGGACAGCGTCCGTCCAATGTCCCCTCACCACTGTCAGTCCCGTGTTTACGCTCTCACAGCTGTCACTCAGCCTGCCCTCATTTGAATAAGAATGAATTTAACATGTGATGTCATTATCCATTATTAGACTCGTCCTATAAAGACACTGTGGAATATGTGATTTAACAGAACCTCACTGGAGTTGACTGAACTAATCATGGTGAAGCAATGAGCGCCCCCTGCAGGTGAACACGCTGCAACACACCACGCTGATGCCCGCTGACAACAAACAACGTGCTTTTCATCTTCATCCTTGTTGCTTGCTGTGTCTTCAGGTGATAGACGGTGATCTGAGCAGGTCTCGGATGTTCTCTGTTGAATGTCACATTTCACTTCAACGCTATAAACAACATATTTGGACTCTTGAGTCACAGCGAAGTTCGGCTGCGTACTCACAACAACAACAACAACAATCTGGAACAAGCTGTGACATAAACATATTTGTGGATGCAAAAACTTACCTTGGTATAAAAGCAGGTGAGTCCCTGACTAACTGTGATTTGAAATATTTTTTTCTGTTGTTTGTTCCCGTGACCCTCCCGCAACCTTTATATCAGGGGTGGGCAAACTTTTTGATTCGTGGGCCACAATGGGTTCTAAAATTTGACAGAGGGGCCGGACCACGAGCAGATGGATGGAGTGTTTTGATAACCCCACCTCGTTGGAGAAAAAAATACATATCATGGGATATGGAGAAAACATGTGCTTTGAAAATGAACAAAAGCATTACAACAAAATATCTGTCTTTGACGCCCCACGGTATTCAACTATTTATTGAAATGAGTCTTAAAATACTGAAAATTAAATGAACCAAACTTTTTTATGACTAACAATTTCTATTTTAAAGCACTGAAAGTTGTGTTATCCTTCAGGATATCATCATTATCACTCTCCTCCTGACTGTCTTTATTTCCAAAACGGTAGGAGATGCAGATGTACTTGTCCTGCTGCTTCTATTCAATTTGTTTCCCCAGTGCCAAAAGTCAACAACGACCAGTGCAAGGACCAAACAGTAGCAGCGAGCTTATTTTGAGAACTTGCGCCGGGCCGGATTAAAACGTTTAACGGGCCGCATATGGCCCCCGGGCCGTAGTTTGCCCACCCCTGCTTTATATGGTGTTCGCTCCCCTGGGGACTGCTTTGGCTGATACACCCCAGAACAGCACAGAGGAGGGGGCGGTAAGTATTTGATGAACACTTTAACAAACGACCTCATTCACTGCACCCAGTGCAGTATTTACAAGTCAGAAACTGCTCTACTAATTCCGCCTACTGTGATTTCAACTGCAGCCTAATCCTCAAATTGGGGCTCATTTCATTCAATTGCCTTTTAAAATGGGTGGGTTTTAGCGAGTATAAATGGAAAAAAGGGGGGAAGTAATAATCTTTATTTTATCTTCATCCCACTAAGAAGCCGGATCCCAGTGAGAAAAGCAACAGATGACCCTGCTGCTGCAGTCCCTGTTCACTTGATGATTCAGTCCTTCTCCACTGGGCGGCGCTGTGTGCCTTCAGAATCCTGCTGCCGCTCCCTGGCCTGAGCTCTGCTGTGCTGACAGAACACCTGAACTCAAAGAGGATGTGAGCACATCTCAACACAAGGTCAAGTTTAATCCCAATTACACGTTTCCTCAACTGTGGCTGGTGACACTGGTTTTACTGGTGATGGGAGCAGCTGCTGACGCTGTTGTCAGAAACAGATTCAAATAATATCCCAGTATTAAGATGTGGATTTTCATGTGTGTGTGTGTGTGTTTGTGGCTGCAGCAGACTTCCCTCCGGCCGGGTCTCATGGAGAACGACCGGCTCCTGCATAGACCTCAGATGGCCCAAGGCAAGGTGGGAGAAATATTCACGGTCCTCGAGAAGAGAAAGGGGGTGAGTGACAGAGCCAGGCCTCAGAGTGTGTGTGTGTGTGTGTGTGTGTGTGTGTGTGGGGGGGGGGG